>OY740769.1:140158056-140248056 GCA_963513935.1 Aphrophora alni | reverse complement strand
TAACGCTTGTTAAGCACATTATTGTTAATTAAATTTGATTTACTAAGCCTGCCGAGAAAACTATTAAGATTTTGAAAATATCAAATAAACTGTAGACAAATAAATATTCTTAATTTTCCTTGTCTTCCGATAACAAGATCCAATTTTAAAAATTTTCAACACTTATTATGTATTCATCCATTACATTTGTGTTGGAACATTTACGTATCATTTCTTGTATTTTTGTACTTAATCCACTTGCGACTTCGACCTTTTAGAATCGAGTTTGATCGTACAAAATTTGGTTAAAGTGAATAACAGATCATCCCCCCCTTTTTTCCACATTATAAATTGAACTTTCGGAATATTTTCTGGAGCACAACAATAGGAACTTTAGAGAAATCTACAGTTACGTAGTTCAAAATTGTTACCTAGCAGAGTAACATACTTATATATTAATATAAACTATAAAAGAGCAAGTTGTTTAAATAATTGTCTCAAATAAACTTTATACAGTAGTAGGATAATCATGTCACGACTCGTTTATATCTACTGCAGTAATCAGTACGCTTGGTAATTAATTAACAGGTACATTAAATTCGGCTTGTTGTTGTCTTCCATGCAACAATGATGACAGAAACAAATGTCTATTTTCCGCTCAGGACAACTTTAATTCGTATTACACTGCTTTCATGCCAAAATCAGATTAGAGTTTGTCAAAAGGTAAATTTGGTATTAACAAGGCGGCCATTCTGCCATATACTTAACTATGGTCACGCATCCGGAAATAAGTCCGCCCTCAACCGGAAGTGCTTGTTGGTATAGGCAGTGTAATATATCTCTTTGACAACTAGCTAGGCTATATGATTACGGAATAATTCATTCTTACTGACAGTAGTTGTTGGATACAAGTTCTTTCTGTTTTTCTTAACTTTTTAATAATATAATTTATCAGATAGACAGACCATCCCTCTATATAATTATCCAGACTGTGGTGTTGTGAGATTCAACTGACTAAGCTTAGTTTAATGACCGACTTCCGGATGTACAATGTTCGGATACACCCTTTCACACAACACCGCGTCATCTCATCAAAACTAAGTTTCTGGAATTCTGATTTATTTAGTCTTATCACAAAGAAGTTTAGCGCGAAGGTGTAACCAAGAATGCGTGTTTTGGTTTTCAAATCAACGAAAGAAGGATAACAGTATTGAGAAAAATTACCAGAAAGTAGATACAGCTTTCGGTAGACTAGTTTATTTTTACCAGACTTGACATTTATACATTGGTATACGATCATTTATAATATAGGGAGAAGAAACTCGTCCTTCGTATGCAATAACAATAGATAATCAAGCTGTGTAAAATAGTTTATTGTCTGTGATGCTGTAGAGCCTACATAGAACTTCCACCGCATTTTGACATTTATCAACCTTTATTTTTCAGTACGAACTTGCCAGGAATCATAAAACAGGTCATCCTAGCTACATTTAACTGCCCTGCTTAATAGATGTACGAATATACTTATTTTTACTTCCTCACACAGACTGTATATTTTATGCGATACGTCAAAACAATATTGAGTTTCTACAGATTTCTATATTTTTATCTCCGCCGAGTATAGCAAGGGTTGTTTTTGGAATGATGTCTCTCTACCTATTTGGTGTCTGGTGTCTATGCAGTGTTAGAGCCTAAATGAGAGGATCGATTTTGATCAAATTTGGCGTGTGGACGTATTTGCCATAAGACAACAAATCTGATATTATAAAATCGGCTCAATATGTTTTGATTAAAATTTGGTAAAATATTGTCTTTAAGGATCCAGACTAGATGTAATGGTTCCCAACTCCTCCAAAATCCCGGTTAGTAAGATATCGGCAAAAAAAACTAAAACGTCGTACAAGGAACTGAGATAAAAAAGCCTAATTTCTCTATATCGCTCATACAGATTTTGTTCTAACTTTTGTGAAATAGGAAGATTAATATCCCAAACCAGTGTGCCAAATCTCAAGTAAAAAAAATTACATATCAGGAATTTATTGCCAAAAATTTAAAAATGAAAAATATCAGTATCATTAAAAACAAGATTTCAATCACATACGATTTACGTTAATTACGATTTTAGGGCACAATGGAAGCAATTTATTCTTAATGTAATATATATATTTGTTTTCCAAAGTACGTTTTATACAGAAAGTTGATAAGGGGAGACCTTTTTACACCACCTCCTTCAAGAATTCCTGGTGAAAATATCCATTAAAAATTATTTTACAGTCTCTACAGTAAATAAGTAATACAAATTAGGGGGTATATATTTGAATTCTTGTAGTTAATATTTGTGAGAGATAAAATTAGTACCATATGTATTTTTTGTAGAGAAAATATATTAGAGAATATATTAAGAATATAAAATATATACATATTAAGAATATAATATATATTAAATATATTAAAAAATTTAAGAAAAGTTTTTTTTTGTGTGTACCATTTATTTTATTTTGAGATTACCTAGTATTACGATCCTCATACCGAAAGAATATCAGAGCATCAATGGACGCAAATTTAGTTATATAGACTATTGTAGACACACGTGAGAACGTACTGGAAGAGCTATTTTAGAATGTGTTAATTTTTAAATGTACCGAATTATATTGCTGATTATCCTAACCATCTAATCTAATGAATACTAAAGCCGAGCAAATGCTAATAATTTCAAACTATAAATAAAGACACCTAGATAAATTACTTATTGTTCTATGTAAATTTACGATTTGCATTGTATTATTTTATGTTAAATGTCAGTTCAGTTTATGAACCTATAATTAAAATGCAAATTTACAATTTATACATGCCTATAAGGCTGAGCTTCGGTTAAAGCATTTATTTGTATAATCGTTGTTTTACGTGCAATCGCTACAGTCGTTTCAGCGTAACGTTGAGGATTTATTAATCCTGTAGTTGGGGAAGTTGGGACAGTTAATTGGAAGAAGAAGAAAGAAAGGAAGGTGTACGTCCCTCATAGCGAGAGACTAAGTAGGGTGTGGACGAGCTGTTTCGTATGGAAATGATATGCATGCGGCACGCTTGGCTTTGCCCACGTCTTATCCAACATTTTCTGCTTGTTAGGATCTTGATTAGTAACCTCCTTCTTCAAATATCAATCCCAAATTCGATCCTCTTCACAGCTTTATCGAGGAACAGGAGTGCGGCGTTGCATGAGATGTATTATTTCCAGATGACTTGTTTCCTCGGCTCGACAGAAAGACAGCGGTCATTGCACAAATTGAATAGAAGCGCTACGCCAAGTGGCCTATCTACGTCCCTTGAGCGACAAATATCCACACGAGTATTTAACCTGTCTATTCAAGGATTTTAATTGCATATCTCTCAGCATTGGTCAACTTAAATCACGATGTATTTATATTTTCACACACTAGTTAAACTTGTTAATTAACAATAACTTTGATATTTGTTTATGAGTATGAATGAAGGTTGTATAAAACACGAATGTAGCCTACATATTGAGAAAATAAAACTTACAATTAGAACGACAAAATAATCTTATATAAAGTGTTAAGACTCAACAAATTCTCTGTTGTAATTCATCTATCTAATCAACTCTTGACCGCAGGTACAGGTTATCTTCTGTTACAGTAAGTACGGTACATTCTGGGTTAATTAATGAAAATTAGTTTTCTAAATACTTTGAGAACATATCTAGAGTATTTGTAGGCTATCGAAACCTATTAAAACTTATAATACATTGTCGATATTACGTAAATTATGGCATTTTATCTTATCTATAATTTTGGTCGGAACATCATTTAAGATAAATATCATTATTGAATTAAATTCAGCTGATTCCCTTTTATCTACTACTAAGACTGCGGTCAGTTTGGATTTTCCTCTACAGGCTTATCTGCATTGCTGTCTATATTTCACCACAAATTCTGGTTTAAAGGAATATGTGAAAGACCTGTTTTAACTATATCGTATGCCTAATTTGAATTTTTGGAATTGTTAAAGCAGGTTACAACATTTGGAAGGATATTTATTTTAGACCTATTTATGCTACAGAGTATTCAGGATTTTTTTTAGCGTTTTATACGAAACTATCTGAAGTGTTAGTTCTATCATTTAACATAAATAGTTTGAGGTAAGTTTGAATAGGCCTATTAACTATTACATTATAATAGTTAATAGGAATACGTCTAGATAAGTTATTTTATAGAGACTTTTTTAACTATTACAGGTAGAACCCCTCTAATCCGCCCTCGGGTGGTCCGTTACTCCGGTTAATCCGACCGTGCTCGAGCTCGCGATATTGTACCGACTTGTCGATGACTCGCGGCCCGTCTGGCGCCATTCTTTCGGGTTTGTTATCGCTTTCTCGCTTCAGTGCTATGTCATCCCGCTTCAGTGCTGTGTCATCTCTCGTGTTGCTTCTATTGATTTGCTATAGTACTTGCAAAGTTTATATATAGACGTTATTATATAGACTTTTAAAAGTTTATATATCACTCATTTCACTTTTAAAAAATCTCTTTATTTAATATGTAATAAATATTGACTTTTTGGATAATCCGACATTTTTGCGTTCCGACCATGCCCCCAGTCCCGAAGGTGACGGATTAGAGGAGTTCTACTGTACATTATAAAACCTTCAATTGAACATAACTGTTATAGAAATCGGGTTTATCATTTTTGAAACAACGACAGTTACTAAAATACATATTACTTCGTTAAGAATTTTAATTAAATGAAAAAAGAACTTTGACAGTTATTGATCAACTTTGACACCTACTGCACTCACAAACATATTTTCTAAAAACTTTAAGATATAAATAAAACCATGTAATAGGATATGCATATTTGTAAAACGTAAAGTGAACATAATATTGGATAATGTATTATAACTGATTGTTTTTTAAAATGCTGTTAAAGATATGATATCCAAGAAATCTTGATACAAGTTTCTTCAATCTGACAAATAGAAGTCGAACTCAAACATACTTTCGAACTCGTTGATCAGAGTCCTAACGGAGAACGTCACAGAATATAATAATTAACAAGTTTGAATCACGATTTAATGAGGCCCACGTTAATTATTGGCAAGACTAAAACCACGATGCTTGTAGTTCGAGTCGATATGATGAATCAGCTGAGAGTCAAACTTGCCGCTTCACTGAACTCAAATAATACTCACAATATATTTCTTGTGCCGCCAGCCCTCTATAATCTAAACATTATTAAGCAGACCGGAAACATGGACGGAATTTCATTCTTTTCATGTCATAAGATACATCTTTGTGTGTGTGTGAATGTGTTCCGTTACACGCCATTTTGATTCATATTATTCTTTGGGTAGAGACTCGTAATGATAGATGAGTTACCGCAGCATAATACACTAGGGAATATATTAAGTATTTAAAAAACTCTAAACCTACTTTATTTAGTGTATTGAACACGCATATGAGTAGATGAAGAGACAGTGGGACTAGTATTTCAATGAAGACAATCGAAACTCAGTGTTAAGGCCTTTTCACTCCGGCGTACTGAACGTCCTGGACTATTGGAACGTTTGGGACGTCCGGTACGCGCCCCTTTCACACCGCCTAGCAACGTATCAAACGTCCACTTGTTCGCTCATGAGGATCAGTCAAGTGCCACCTCTCACTCAGTGTAGTTGTTACCTGTGCAAAGATGTCTTTTCCGCCAGTTCCCGTGTGAGACCGGGTTTTCTGTTCCGTGGATGAACGAGTCGAGTAGTGATAGTGATGACGACTTAATATTATTATATTCGTTAACAAAAAGGAGTAAATTCGTCATAAATAAAAAACGGAAGAGGTTTGGAGAATACCATCACTTGATGCATGATCTGGAGCTGGATTAAGATAGGTTCAGAGCTTATTTTAGATTAACTCCCGATCAATTTGAAGAAGTATTGTCAATTATCGATGTTGATATCAGAAAAACCGACACTAACTATAGAGAGGCAATTACTAGCAAAGAGAGACTCGCTATTTATTTAAGGTAAGAAAAATCATATGATAGGAGCACGTGGTTCTGAAGTGTTCATTGCGCATGCGCTAGGCCGTGGACGGGCTGGACGTTTGTGGAAAATCACTCGCCTAGCGATCCTCCGAAAACCGACGCGAACGTCCAGGACGTTCGCAACGTTCTGGACGCGCGGTGTGAACTGTCTCATTTGATAGCATGGGCAGCGATTTATTTTGACAAAAAACGTACCAAACGTCCAGGACGTTCAGTACGCCGGTGTGAAAAGGCCTTAAGAAGTGATACTGAAGTAAATCAGAGTTATTAGATGGGGAAAGTAGCATCACAGCCTGATATATCACTTACTGATAACTGAAGTTTATTTGAATTTAACGTTACTGGATTTAACACAACATTGTACAGAAATCGTTTCAATCAACATAAAATAATAATGAAAACAGTAAGATTAATAAAATTGACGCAAAATGGAAAACTCATATTAAATTCTTGAACAACTTGCACTAACAGAATTAAATCTACAACACTTTAACAAAGAATCGAAAAAAGACAACAAGCCAACATCAATGCGAATATGGTCATAGTACTTTAATTTTCCTAAAAAGACAATTGCAAATTCCAATAAACATAAGTATGTGTTTTTTAACTGATCCGTTGTTTATATGGTTCGTTTATTTTCTGCGCCACCTAACACACGTGTGGCTCTTTAAAGATCATGTATCTAAAAATGAGAACACAAATGTTATACAGAAAGTGTACAAGTTATTCATTCAAGTCTTGGTATAATTGGTTTTACCTCGACAACGCTTTATTGTTAGAGATGAGCAAAGAAACTACTGTTTTGTAGTAAACAGAATGCTGGTGTAATTTTCACATAATTATAGCCTAGACATCAACAGAAAACCGTTATTTCTAGCACTAAATTTATAGTAAAACCACATTCTTCTTCTTCGTGTCAATCTTTCACAGCGACAACTTGTGGTGTGTAAATTGTCTCAGAGATTAGCTTATTACAAAATAAACTGTTTTGCAGGATATTTTTCGTAATGAAACAGCAACAATCACGTAACTGTACAAACAACAAAACCTGAATGCTTAAACTGTTTTACTAATAAAAATATTAAAGCGATATCAAAACAAAAAATGAGGAGTTATATGAAAAAAAAATCTTCTATAAATTAAAAATTACAGTAAAACTGTTACTTTGATTCAAATGAATAAAATTTTAAAAGTCACTTCAGTAAAATTTTATCTAAAACACTAGAGTTGATTTTTGAACAAATATAAATTTTGTGTTCTAACCTTGTGGCAGATATCCCAAATTATAAGTTATTTTTTAAAAAAATGTTTAAGCCTTAAGATATTGTTAAGGTACCCCCACCGCATATATAAATAAATATTGAGCTTGACTTGTGAGATAATATTAGACACAATATCTCACAAAAATTACGTTTACTTAATCAAACGCGTTTCAAGTTGTTATTGTAGCTCATGTATCACTGAGGTCGTTGAAAAGTGTTTGATTGAGTAAACGTAATTTTTGTGAAATCTTGTGTTCGACTTTTATTCTATCTAGTACTCCCACATAATAAAACAAATTAACCCAGATCGGACTGTATTGCAAGGCTCTACACAGTGAGAAAACACTTTTCAACTCAGGGATGTAAAAACAGACATTTTCGTGAAAAACTCATCGATATATACTCACCTAAATTTCTGTCCTATATGACTAAGATTAAATGAATTATTTCATTAATAATAATCATTATTTATTTATTTAATTTTAAAGGACGATCGATAAAAAGTAAGGTAATATAAAGAAAATATAATACATTTCGCTCTATAAAAACTTAACATAACCAAATAATAATAGTCTAAGTAAAGTAAAATATAAATTTCAAGTTAAGAGTTTAAAAAACATTTCCAACATATATCAGGAAGTAGAATGCATACTAAGGACGCTTTACTGTTAAATGTTATGATTTATCAGAGAGAAATGTCAAGCGAGTTATCGGTATAACCCCAAATAATCTGGAGAGCTAATTAGGTAAGATTAGTATTGCCGGTTTACTTTGAGGAAATTAATGTTGATAAACAGCTGTAAATTATTGTTAATATTGATAACAACGTCGAGTTTTCAGAATCTATTAAGTATTTGTAGAAAACTCAATGTTAAGTTGATTAACATTACGCCCGTTCCTCATTAAAGTGAGTGAAAATATATCTGAAATGTATATATTACTTTTTTTAAATAAATAAAAATGAATTCCAATTGGATGAATAATGTACCTAAAGAGGTATAATTCAAGAATTACAGTCGGTTATATTATAAAGTACAAACTAGAAAGATGGAGTCAAATATTCGTGTAGGGTCTAAATAATAAGAAAAATATCGCCTATTGTAAAAATACAAATATTGTTATTTCGGTAAAAATATGACCCCCTCCCCCCGAGTAGTGTAATCTCTTTTGGGAGAAGTGTATGATCTTTCAAATAAAAATTTTGTTTTCGATATTTGCATTTTGTTTTCTGAAGCTAATGAAATGAATCATCACACGATAGTGATGTAAAACAACTCCACATCCCTCTCGAAAAATAAAAACATTTTGGGATAGAAGCTATAATACCCCATATCGCCAAAAGTTAGTTATTAATATATCCGATACGAAGGTAGGGCACGATATTACAAATACTATATCAAACGAAATTGTAACAATCACAGTTAAAGTAATCAATTTTATTAAAATTCTAAAAGATCTAAATTCATGAGAGCAAACAATTTATCCTATTTTATTTGTTTAAAGCAGCTTTTATAAGCTTTAAACAAATTGTTAAACTAACACACACAAAATTACTAATAATAAAGTGTTCATTAAAGACAAGATTTAAATAAAAACGAGGAGATCAGACAGGGTTGGAGTTTCACCAATACCGGTGACTCTAAAGATGAAAATGTTCCAAGGGTCGACATAGTTTGTTCAACCTTGATCCCATGAGGGACATAAACTTATGACGTATAGACAATGTCGCATAGCACCAACTGTACAATTTATATAGAACATATTGTTCGTAATCCTGCAGTGGAGCTTGTTGTTCATTTATATTGAAATTTCTTGCAGTTGTTATAATAAAATGTGTTTTATGTATTTTCAGTGTCATGCTATGCCCACACTTTCCGACCAGACATATCTATAAATTGCGCTATTTATTGACTTATTATACGGTTACTTGGCTTTTATAACTCCCGTATTCCCACTGAGCAGAGTGCAAAACAAATTTACAATTCAAAACGGTCACATGCTCTTTGTGCACCTAAAATTGTTTGTTGGTAATTGTAATGTAATTTGTGTTTTGATATGTTTCGATCATAAGTAAAGTTATTCTCTCTCAAACTCTATTTTCAAAACATAATCCTGTTTTTCATCATAACAAATCAGAGATCAGATTAAAGAACGTTAAAAGAACAAAACAACTCTTGAATAAAACAAGTAAAAGACGTAAATCCTCTATATAAATTTGTAGTTAAATAAAGAATACATAAACAATATACAAAATGTTAGGAAAATATAGAAATTGTTTGATAACGTTTGAACGAATAACAGCTGAAGACGTAAGTACTCTAGATTAATTAACTAATTATAAATTACAAGAAGGATAAATAAATACTATACAGTGTTAGGAAAGTACTGAAACAGTTTGTTAACTTTTGAACGAATAAAAGCAGAAGACGTAAGTACTCTAGATTAATTAACTAATTATAAAAATTACAAGAAGGATAAATAAATAGGCCCTACTATAAAGTGATAGGAAAGTACTGAAACGGTTTGTTAACTTTTGAACGAATAACAGCAGAAGACGTAAGTACTCTAGATTATATTAGCTAATTATAAATTCCAAGAAGGATAAATAAATAGGCCCTACTATAAAGTGATAGGAAAGTACTGAAACGGTTTGTTAACTTTTGAACGAATAACAGCAGAAGACGTAAGTGCTTTAGATTATAAACTAATTATAAATTCCAAGAAGGATAAATAAATAGGCCCTACTATAAAGTGATAGGAAAGTACTGAAACGGTTTGTTAACTTTTGAACGAATAACAGCAGAAGACGTTAGTACTCTAGATTAATTAACTAATTATAAAAATTACAAGAAGGATAAATAAATAGGCCCTACTATAAAGTGATAGGAAAGTACTGAAACGGTTTGTTAACTTTTGAACGAATAACAGCAGAAGACGTAAGTACTCTAGATTATATTAGCTAATTATAAATTCCAAGAAGGATAAATAAATAGGCCCTACTATAAAGTGATAGGAAAGTACTGAAACGGTTTGTTAACTTTTGAACGAATAACAGCAGAAGACGTAAGTGCTTTAGATTATAAACTAATTATAAATTCCAAGAAGGATAAATAAATAGGCCCTACTATAAAGTGATAGGAAAGTACTGAAACGGTTTGTTAACTTTTGAACGAATAACAGCAGAAGACGTTAGTACTCTAGATTAATTAACTAATTATAAATTACAAGAAGGATAAATAAATACTATAAAGTGTTAGGAAAGTACTGAAACAGTTGGTTAACTTTTGAACGAATAACAGCAGAAGACGTAATTCCTTTAGATTATATTAACTAATTATAAATTACAAGAAGGATAAATAAATACTATAAAGTGTTAGGAAAGTACTGAAACAGTTGGTTAACTTTTGAACGAATAACAGCAGAAGACGTAATTCCTTTAGATTATATTAACTAATTATAAATTACAAGAAGGATAAATAAATACTATAAAGTGTTAGGAAAGTACTGAAACAGTTGGTTAACTTTTGAACGAATAACAGCAGAAGACGTAAGTACTCTAGATTAATTAACTAATTATAAATTACAAGAAGGATAAATAAATACTATACAGTGTTAGGAAAGTACTGAAACGGTTGGTTAACTTTTGAACGAATAACAGCAGAAGACGTAATTCCTTTAGATTATATTAACTAATTATAAATTACAAGAAGGATAAATAAATACTATAAAGTGTTAGGAAAGTACTGAAACAGTTGGTTAACTTTTGAACGAATAACAGCAGAAGACGTAAGTACTCTAGATTAATTAACTAATTATAAATTACAAGAAGGATAAATAAATACTATACTGTGTTAGGAAAGTACTGAAACGGTTGGTTAACTTTTGAACGAATAACAGCAGAAGACGTAATTCCTTTAGATTATATTAACTAATTATAAATTACAAGAAGGATAAATAAATACTATAAAGTGTTAGGAAAGTACAGAAACGGTTTGTTAACTTTTGAACGAATAACAGCAGAAGACGTAAGTACTCTAGATTAATTAACTAATTATAAATTAAAAGAAGGATAAATAAATACTATAAAGTGTTAGGAAAGTACTGAAACAGTTTGTTAACTTTTGAACGAATAACAGCAGAAGACGTAAGTACTCTAGATTAATTAACTAATTATAAATTAAAAGAAGGATAAATAAATACTATAAAGTGATAGGAAAGTACAGAAACGGTTGGTTAACTTTTGAACGAATAACAGCAGAAGACGTAAGTACTCTAGATTAATTAACTAATTATAAATTACAAGAAGGATAAATAAATAATATAAAGTGTTAGGAAAGTACAGAAACAGTTGGTTAACTTTTGAACGAATAACAGCAGAAGACGTAAGTACTCTAGATTAATTAACTAATTATAAATTACAAGAAGGATAAATAAATACTATAAAGTGTTAGGAAAGTACTGAAACAGTTGGTTAACTTTTGAACGAATAACAGCAGAAGACGTAAGTACTCTAGATTAATTAACTAATTATAAATTAAAAGAAGGATAAATAAATACTATAAAGTGTTAGGAAAGTACTGAAACAGTTGGTTAACTTTTGAACGAATAACAGCAGAAGACGTAAGTACTCTAGATTAATTAACTAATTATAAATTACAAGAAGGATAAATAAATACTATACAGTGTTAGGAAAGTACTGAAACGGTTGGTTAACTTTTGAACGAATAACAGCAGAAGACGTAATTCCTTTAGATTATATTAACTAATTATAAATTACAAGAAGGATAAATAAATACTATAAAGTGTTAGGAAAGTACTGAAACAGTTGGTTAACTTTTGAACGAATAACAGCAGAAGACGTAAGTACTCTAGATTAATTAACTAATTATAAATTACAAGAAGGATAAATAAATACTATACAGTGTTAGGAAAGTACTGAAACGGTTGGTTAACTTTTGAACGAATAACAGCAGAAGACGTAATTCCTTTAGATTATATTAACTAATTATAAATTACAAGAAGGATAAATAAATACTATAAAGTGTTAGGAAAGTACTGAAACAGTTTGTTAACTTTTGAACGAATAACAGCAGAAGACGTAAGTACTCTAGATTAATTAACTAATTATAAATTAAAAGAAGGATAAATAAATACTATAAAGTGTTAGGAAAGTACTGAAACAGTTGGTTAACTTTTGAACGAATAACAGCAGAAGACGTAATTCCTTTAGATTATATTAACTAATTATAAATTACAAGAAGGATAAATAAATACTATAAAGTGTTAGGAAAGTACTGAAACAGTTGGTTAACTTTTGAACGAATAACAGCAGAAGACGTAAGTACTCTAGATTAATTAACTAATTATAAATTACAAGAAGGATAAATAAATACTATACAGTGTTAGGAAAGTACTGAAACGGTTGGTTAACTTTTGAACGAATAACAGCAGAAGACGTAATTCCTTTAGATTATATTAACTAATTATAAATTACAAGAAGGATAAATAAATACTATAAAGTGTTAGGAAAGTACTGAAACAGTTGGTTAACTTTTGAACGAATAACAGCAGAAGACGTAAGTACTCTAGATTAATTAACTAATTATAAATTACAAGAAGGATAAATAAATACTATACAGTGTTAGGAAAGTACTGAAACGGTTGGTTAACTTTTGAACGAATAACAGCAGAAGACGTAATTCCTTTAGATTATATTAACTAATTATAAATTACAAGAAGGATAAATAAATACTATAAAGTGTTAGGAAAGTACTGAAACAGTTTGTTAACTTTTGAACGAATAACAGCAGAAGACGTAAGTACTCTAGATTAATTAACTAATTATAAATTAAAAGAAGGATAAATAAATACTATAAAGTGTTAGGAAAGTACTGAAACAGTTTGTTAACTTTTGAACGAATAACAGCAGAAGACGTAAGTACTCTAGATTAATTAACTAATTATAAATTAAAAGAAGGATAAATAAATACTATAAAGTGATAGGAAAGTACAGAAACGGTTGGTTAACTTTTGAACGAATAACAGCAGAAGACGTAAGTACTCTAGATTAATTAACTAATTATAAATTACAAGAAGGATAAATAAATAATATAAAGTGTTAGGAAAGTACAGAAACAGTTGGTTAACTTTTGAACGAATAACAGCAGAAGACGTAAGTACTCTAGATTAATTAACTAATTATAAATTACAAGAAGGATAAATAAATACTATAAAGTGTTAGGAAAGTACTGAAACAGTTGGTTAACTTTTGAACGAATAACAGCAGAAGACGTAAGTACTCTAGATTAATTAACTAATTATAAATTAAAAGAAGGATAAATAAATACTATAAAGTGTTAGGAAAGTACTGAAACAGTTGGTTAACTTTTGAACGAATAACAGCAGAAGACGTAAGTACTCTAGATTAATTAACTAATTATAAATTACAAGAAGGATAAATAAATACTATACAGTGTTAGGAAAGTACTGAAACGGTTGGTTAACTTTTGAACGAATAACAGCAGAAGACGTAATTCCTTTAGATTATATTAACTAATTATAAATTACAAGAAGGATAAATAAATACTATAAAGTGTTAGGAAAGTACTGAAACAGTTGGTTAACTTTTGAACGAATAACAGCAGAAGACGTAAGTACTCTAGATTAATTAACTAATTATAAATTACAAGAAGGATAAATAAATACTATACAGTGTTAGGAAAGTACTGAAACGGTTGGTTAACTTTTGAACGAATAACAGCAGAAGACGTAATTCCTTTAGATTATATTAACTAATTATAAATTACAAGAAGGATAAATAAATACTATAAAGTGTTAGGAAAGTACTGAAACAGTTTGTTAACTTTTGAACGAATAACAGCAGAAGACGTAAGTACTCTAGATTAATTAACTAATTATAAATTAAAAGAAGGATAAATCAATACTATAAAGTGTTAGGAAAGTACTGAAACAGTTTGTTAACTTTTGAACGAATAACAGCAGAAGACGTAAGTACTCTAGATTAATTAACTAATTATAAATTAAAAGAAGGATAAATAAATACTATAAAGTGATAGGAAAGTACAGAAACGGTTGGTTAACTTTTGAACGAATAACAGCAGAAGACGTAAGTACTCTAGATTAATTAACTAATTATAAATTACAAGAAGGATAAATAAATAATATAAAGTGTTAGGAAAGTACAGAAACAGTTGGTTAACTTTTGAACGAATAACAGCAGAAGACGTAAGTACTCTAGATTAATTAACTAATTATAAATTACAAGAAGGATAAATAAATACTATAAAGTGTTAGGAAAGTACTGAAACAGTTGGTTAACTTTTGAACGAATAACAGCAGAAGACGTAAGTACTCTAGATTAATTAACTAATTATAAATTAAAAGAAGGATAAATAAATACTATAAAGTGTTAGGAAAGTACTGAAACAGTTGGTTAACTTTTGAACGAATAACAGCAGAAGACGTAAGTACTCTAGATTAATTAACTAATTATAAATTAAAAGAAGGATAAATAAATACTATAAAGTGTTAGGAAAGTACAGAAACAGTTGGTTAACTTTTGAACGAATAACAGCAGAAGACGTAAGTACTCTAGATTAATTAACTAATTATAAATTAAAAGAAGGATAAATAAATACTATAAAGTGTTAGGAAAGTACAGAAACAGTTGGTTAACTTTTGAACGAATAACAGCAGAAGACGTAAGTACTCTAGATTATATTAACTAATTATAAATTACAAGAAGGATAAATAAATACTATAAAGTGTTAGGAAAGTACTGAAACGGTTGGTTAACTTTTGAACGAATAACAGCAGAAGACGTAAGTACTCTAGATTATATTAACTAATTATAAATTACAAGAAGGATAAATAAATACTATAAAGTGTTAGGAAAGTACTGAAACAGTTGGTTAACTTTTGAACGAATAACAGCAGAAGACGTAAGTACTCTAGATTATATTAACTAATTATAAATTACAAGAAGGATAAATAAATACTATAAAGTGTTAGGAAAGTACTGAAACAGTTGGTTAACTTTTGAACGAATAACAGCAGAAGACGTAAGTACTCTAGATTAATTAACTAATTATAAATTAAAAGAAGGATAAATAAATACTATAAAGTGTTAGGAAAGTACTGAAACAGTTGGTTAACTTTTGAACGAATAACAGCAGAAGACGTAAGTACTCTAGATTATATTAACTAATTATAAATTAAAAGAAGGATAAATAAATACTATAAAGTGTTAGGAAAGTACTGAAACAGTTGGTTAACTTTTGAACGAATAACAGCAGAAGACGTAAGTACTCTAGATTATATTAACTAATTATAAATTACAAGAAGGATAAATAAATACTATAAAGTGTTAGGAAAGTACTGAAACAGTTGGTTAACTTTTGAACGAATAACAGCAGAAGACGTAAGTACTCTAGATTAATTAACTAATTATAAATTACAAGAAGGATAAATAAATACTATAAAGTGTTAGGAAAGTACAGAAACGGTTTGTTAACTTTTGAACGAATAACAGCAGAAGACGTAAGTACTCTAGATTAATTAACTAATTATAAATTACAAGAAGGATAAATAAATACTATAAAGTGATAGGAAAGTACAGAAACGGTTGGTTAACTTTTGAACGAATAACAGCAGAAGACGTAAGTACTCTAGATTAATTAACTAATTATAAATTACAAGAAGGATAAATAAATACTATAAAGTGTTAGGAAAGTACTGAAACGGTTTGTTAACTTTTGAACGAATAAAAGCAGAAGACGTAAGTACTCTAGATTAATTAACTAATTATAAATTACAAGAAGGATAAATAAATACTATAAAGTGTTAGGAAAGTACTGAAACGGTTTGTTAACTTTTGAACGAATAACAGCAGACAACAAAAGTATAAGCCTTTTTATACAGCTCAATTTCACAAAATCAAAGGGGCAAATCAAAATTTTAGGTGGTGTTGCTTCGGAAATTTTTAATACATTTACAACCGTTTAGAAGATGGTGGTTCTAATAAATGTTTAAATTATAGATTTTTCAACCCTAGAACTAAAACAATACTTCTAATTGACAAAATAGCACCAAAATCACTAAATAACGCAGCCAGTTTTATCATAAACTTGTAAATTGATAATTTTGTTCGTGAAACAGGACTCTGAACATTGAATAAGGTGCAAATTTATTTTCGAATTGCAATTGTTTTAATTCAACTTATCTAATGATTTTAGAGAGATTTTATTCTTTCAGATTGTTTCATCAATATATTGGTCAAATTGAAATATATCTGCGTATACATCCTCGTTTCGCAAAAACAAAATGGGCATCGTTTAAGGAGAAGGTGGCTCTTAAAATTATTGTTTGGTATAGGACTAAAAAGTCTTTAAAATGTACAAATTGGTGCCGCCCGTGCTTGTTTTTCTGCTGATGTTCATTGAAAACTTAGTATATCTTGTTAATACTGTATATTTGGAATTACGACTCGTTGAGGTTAACATTCAGTTTAGGATCTTCGCAGAGTGTTATATTTACGGGTGCTATTTATGTTCCTATAATCTACCGTACCTAAAACTGATTCCACGTCCCGTCCTAACGTTTGCTTTAGAGTATTTTACAATAATCGACTCAATTAGAAATTCGATAGGTTAATTTAGTTGACACGATGCGAACGTTGAAAGGTGCAATATGTAATAGTTCTTACGGAACAATGCAAATAATACAAAGTAATTAATACAGGAATTGATGTGGGCCAGTTCGTGACTGGAAGGAGCAGAGTTGCGCCAAAATGAGATATCGCAAACAAGATGTAGATGAACAATTAAATGCGTTAAGACATCTAAAGGTGAGAGAGTCACGATGTACACCTTACAATCTCAGATATAATGGGATGTGTTCTTTAACAAGGCATCCATGGTGGTCTTCCTATCTTATCTGTCACGACTTTCTTATAACACAAACTTAGCAATATCAATGAACTCCCTTTTTTATGTAAATCATCAGTTGACACAGAGTTAGCTACTTGGAAATGTATCTAACCCATATCATCCAGGATATATTACAAATCTAACAAATCATAACAATAATAACTACTAGTAGTTTTCTAAACAGTAAACATGGTTCTTTACAAGTTTTAATACATTCAATAAATCGTTTTCGTAAACTTAATATCGATACGTGACAACAATATTCAAGTACACAAAACTTGTAGCAAATATTATGTTGTATACTTTACATCGATATGTGTCTTTACCTAGTGAACCTGGATGGCTGATAGCCTAATTCACTGGAAGAGCAAACCATGCAACTAATATTTAAATATAGTATTCTAATTCACACTGATAAATATATAAAAGTTAAAAGTAGGTTATAACAAGTTGTCGATGGTTTCCATGCAAGGAAATTGCACAACAGAACAGTTTAAGTGTTACGTAAATAAATATTTATTGAATAATTTGTAATCCTATGATACACATAAAGGTTTTTAATTCGTATAAATGAAAACATTGAAAAAAATAATAAGCTAGGAAGGTTTTTATTTTTATATCAGGTTAAACCACCTAGTGGCCAGTTTTAGAAAACAGTACAAATTTCATTATTTTATTCAAGACTTTTTTTACAACGGCTCGTTATATACCTTGTGCACACATACTTATATACTTAGTATACATACATAGCATACATACTTAGTATAGGCAAGACTATACATTTCATAATTTAGAGGGCGAACTTCATTCCTAATTGGAGCATACACGTAAGTGCTTTGGAACTGTTTTCAATAGTTGATATTTAAAAACGGAAAATAAAATGTTAATATCGTATACACTCATCATTCGATCTAGTATCTTTATTACTAATTGGAGCATCAGCGTCCATGTCTTGGAGCCGTACAGTAAATGGTCGCCATATAAAAATGATAAATTAAATATTATGCATTAATCGTTCAGCCTTGTTACAAAGAACTTTATTCTTATTTTGGAGCATCAGCGTCCGTATTTTAGAAAAGTACAATACCGGTTTTCAATGTACGCCATTTAAAAACAGAATTTTTTTTTTTTAATCGTATACATTCATCGTTCGATCAAATTACAAAGAACTTTATTCCTAAATTTCATATAAATTGATACCATAACTGCTCTGCTCGGTCAATTAGTATTATGCAAACTTGTATTACCTATTATTACAAATGTCTTTAGCTTCCAGTGAATTTTAATAAAAAATAATTGATTAGTAATAAAAGTAAAGTATTAAATTATACTGATACCAAATTTACGGACATTGTATTATTGATTTACATTCAGTCAAAGACGCACTTACATTACAAAAAAAAACACGAACCAAAACCAAATATAATAACTTACGAGGTAATTTCACTCATTGTAGGTTACAATTAACCTAAGAATTGTTTAAAGCTGAAACAAATTGGAAAATAAAAGAGTAAAATCTGTTTCAACACGCCACCGTCGGGTTAAATAATTTAATCGTTTTTTTTTTCCATATTACATGAAAAGATAGCGAATAATATGTTAAGTTTGGTTTCTTTAAAGTTATAATTGAAAGTTTATAAAACCATCGATTTAAGAAAATACAAATTCTGTATCTTTGTCTTACTAAATAATTCAGAGTTATGAGAATAGGTTTTACCACCTGGACAAACGGTTACCACCATATCAATTTTTATGCGGGTGGGGTTGGTGATAAACACAGAGACAAACTTAAAAAAACAATTCCAGACACAAAGGCCGACATAATTCCCAAACTCGTTTTTTTTTACTCAAAGGACGTCAAAACTGACAGTAAAGAGAAAATTCAACATCAGTTTCTTAATCCCATTATCTATTTTACGTATATGTGAAAATGACTTAGCAATTTTAGGGACATAACAGACTGTTAGACTTTAAGTCAATTATATACACTTCATATCTCACTGAATCTTCTTTCAAGTAACGTGGTTTCCTAGGGATAAACATACACGACGAATGACGTAACTGTGCCTTGAAAGTAATACCACATACACTTTCAAAAACTAAAAACATAATGTATTTACACTTAATTTATTAGGAAATTTATATTTTGAACGACAATGTTTAAACGTCTGGAAGAAGATTAGTTATTTCTAGTACAATGAAATGATAAGATTCCTTAAAAGATTTTGCTTTTCACCTTATCTTATTAACCTTATAATATTAAATATTGTAGCGGAATAGTGTCCAGCATTTAAAAATTTCTATATATTAAAAGACAGTTTTCGTAACGTAAAATGTAACTTTATTTTTTAATATGTAATAACTGATTTCAAGAATGACTTATAAGCACTGATATAAAACAAGTAATCCCAAATTGCAACTAAAATTCAGCTGCAGGAAAATATACCGATCGTAAATCTGAATTCTGACTACAAGTCATGCGGTTTGAATCATAAATAACATTAAGAACATAGAGGTGCCCATCTTCCCAAACATAACTTTACGACGTAAATCCCCCCCACCAATACTATAAGTAACAAATATTTATTTCTGTAAATGAAGTCAATATTAAAATTGTATTAATACATGTTTGAATAGCCATGAAGTCCTTCCAATAGGCCAAAGTCTTCTTTAAAAAATTACAAAAAAATAAAAAATAACTTCAATTAACATTAGTAAAATTAATAAGATTCGTTTAATCAAACAAGTGGATTTATAAAGGGAATCTAAAATGTTCGATAATCTAATATTTATAAATCATTATATTATTTATATTTATATACAAGTAGAGAAAAAAGTTACACTTATTAGATGAATTGTTTACATTAATATTTTCTTTCGCAAAAATTACGAACGTTTTTATTATTCTTTCACTAAAGTTTTTGTCTGTGGACGCTGTAAATTTGTCGATGATAAATCATTATTAAGGAAATTCCTCCAAATGTAATGTCCACTTTACGTTACCTCCCCAAGTCAACTTTCTTTTTGCTAGTCAAGGAACAAAGAATACTTTAATACCCTAATGTAACATTTTATATGCAACCGTTCGTATTTAAAATTATTTACTTGATAAATTCTGAAGCAATTGGCTGGCCACATTTTACTTCTTTGGGATAATATGTAGTCGCAGCATTTATACAAAATCTTACCACGACCTCACAACACTCAATACATTTTTTGCATAATGTAGGGCCCTATACCTTTTACAGGTTGAAATACGCTAAACATTTATAAACAGGAACACAGAAGTGTCATCTAATTCTTTGGTGTTAGCTGATGAATTATGTGAAGATACTTTAGATGAAACGAAATTAGAAATAAGTATAATAGGACCCGTAAACTAGGCAGCGCAGCTTGGGAACCTTGCCTTAAGTTATTGCATTTATTGAAACATTATACAAGAGTTTTACCACAACATTCTACTTATGATGTTTTAGTATTTATAGTTTGTACTCCATTGCAATCATGTAGATATTGAGATTTTTGCAGACATTATTAGTTATAATATATGAAAATAATTGATAGACTTTCACTGTATATTATACAGAGGTGCTCAATCTAGATTCACAATTGACATAAATGATTTTATAGTTTTTGTAACAAAGCTGTTGTTGTTGTAAAAGAAGGGGAGCTGCTTAGTTGAGGAAGACTATTTATAAGAGACACTGGGTTTGTAGATAATCAAATTGATGGCCCATCGTGAATGACCCAAGACAGAGTTCTTTGTCGTTCTCTATCTCAATAAATACACCCTCGAATTACTGTTTTATAACATTCACTGAACATGTGTTAAGAGAGAAAACTTGATCCCCAGAAGAAGAAATCCATGGGCATCAATTCAGCTGGTGATCAAGTGTAACTGGTGCAGCGCCAAGTCATCTTGTTGGACTTCGTCTATTGCCGTCTGATCTAAGAGATGACAGTGCTTCCAAAGTGTGCGTTTACACATCACCAGTGCAAATG
Source organism: Aphrophora alni (assembly GCA_963513935.1). Taxonomy (NCBI): domain Eukaryota; kingdom Metazoa; phylum Arthropoda; class Insecta; order Hemiptera; family Aphrophoridae; genus Aphrophora; species Aphrophora alni. Next base: position 140,226,812 of record OY740769.1, on the reverse strand, counting down.
TTACTGTAAAAACCAAATGAGACCAAAGACACCGCTACCTAACAGACCACACCACTCATCTGCTAGTTTAGTTAGCTTAGGTTACAAGAGGAGTATTTTGTGAATAGTAATACAACTGTAATGATTCACATCTCCGAACAACTTAAAGGATGCTGACTACAAGATTCATCAGGACTCTACTTACTTACCTTTCTTTGTTTAGTAAAATTTAACAAAACTTAAAATTGCGGTCAAAGTCATCCTCCAGTAAACCATTGGCGAGTCTCGAACGTTATAACTTGAAACCAAGACTTTCCTTTTTTGTGTCTCTGTAAGGACCTTCTAAAGACGACAATTTTACTTGGGATTTCTTCGGGATGTAAAAGCTTTACCGAACATCAGTGTAATACCCTCGGACAATATATACAGAACCTGCTGCGTCAAATTTATCACTGATTGTATAAATAATCTGTCTTGGTGGTGATTCTGTACCAAATGATTCTCCTCATTCACTACTAACATTTTCAGCGTTATCAACCTTCCAGTATTGCTTCGTGGGTTATATTTCCGCCGCTTTTAAACAATCACCAAGCTGACATTAAATTACTAAATTCGATCAGGAAAGGATCATTATATATCGTAAACAAACCCAGTTGTTATTTTCCATTATTATATGAATAAAACACTAAGTTTCGAAACTGTAAACCTACATATTAGCACCCATGTTCCCTTCTTACTAACTGCAATATAAAACTTGAAATTAATCTAATTTGAGTTAAATTATCATTATAATTACATTATACTCCATTAACATTTCGTAGACTTAAATATTTATCAAATATTCCATAATTGAAATCAAAATCACTTACTCCGATATTTTGGTCATATATCGAGAGAAGAGAATTGTAAACTGCTGACCTTAAATATAAATTTGAAAAGGAAGACTACCAGGTTTTAGAAAAGAAAAAATCACTTTGATGACACATTATCTGATTAGCAGTTGACCTTTATGTGAAGCAAGTGTGAGAGAGATGAAAAGATATTGTAGTCCTAACACAACATATCCAATGTTAAGAATGAGGAAGATGGGATATGCCTTTCCTAAACTAAGAATTATAGTAAATTTTATAGTAAAAAAAATTATAGTAAAGAAAATCAGGTTCTTCTTTTTCTTTTTTTTTAAACTGGGCTGTGATAGCCTCCTTCAGAGGCCTCACCGGCGTCGACCTAAAGGTCTTTAGCCGCCCCAAGTTCCTTCCTACACCCACTCAGTAATACCTGTCATCCTTATAAAGGAAGATACTACCTATAGGGTTGTCTAGGATGGTTTCCATCTCTTTCCCCGGAGGGCCTAGAGAGTATAGCCTGGCTCGTCCTAACGCCTCACACTCTAAGAGAATGTGTTCTGCGGACCAGGTTCTTTTTAGTATAGAGGTATTGAGTTCATGTAACCGGGTACAAATAACCGTATTAAAGAGAATAGGCACTGGGCAGATGAGATTTGGTTTAGGAACATCACCAATACTTAAAGTAAATCTTAAATATACACAAAGTAAGATATCAAATAATGATAATGGTCAAATTACATACCCTAGATATTTAACATTTAGTTAGACATTTCACTATTATTTCACATCGAGAACATTATAAGCTACAACGGTTAAGTACTATTTTATAAGATAAAGCGAACTGTCCCCGCCTACACGGAGAGTGTACTTTTATTATCCCGCTAACAGGAAACGGTACAGCCAAACAAATTATTGCCATAAACTTCCCACATGTAATTATTCAAAAGTAATAAATTAAAAACCTAATCAAAGAAAACACCTCCAAGTTGAACCAATAAAAACAGACTAACGATCACTGGCATGGCTGGTGCCTGCAGTAAACTCTAAGCTACAATCGCAGCCGCCTTTTGTTCTCAATACTGTAAAATTACATCACTTAAAATGTTATCAAGGAATCTTAAATAGACAGGGACGTGTTTAGGTTTGAGGATGTGTTAAATTAGGGGTTTAGTTGAACGGTAGTCGGGGCCGGGGCAAGATTTTAATTGGGTGGAGGGGGCAGATGTTGACTACAAATGCCTAGTTAAATCTCTAGTTATGCTAGGCCAAGGTGTATATTTTGAGGTGTCGAATGATACAGCTGGCTAAAGAACACTCGTCATATACAAATTCAGACACGGAAGCTGTCCATCTAGATTTTTATAAGCCTATTCGGTCTAGATTTATTGGTCGTCTCGCACAAGGCAGAAAACCAGATTTGATCCTTGGTATTACGCAACTTTCTAGATGTTATTTCTCAAATTTCTACACTTCTAAAACCATCCTCATAATCAATAAATATGACAGAGTGAAAGAATAGATTTCTCAATAATTATAAATGTAGATACCTAATAACAATATGATATTTTATCAGAGTCCGTATTTATAACAATTAATTAATCATTCTATCTTACATTTTTAAGGAATTACATTACGTGGATTAACGCAAAATAAAACCTGCATAAAATACACTCAGATCTTCACAATAAACGTGTTGCATATCTTGGTTTCTTGTGAATAACATGCTTTAAAATGCTACCATCTAATCTCATACATTAATGCAGACTTCCCATAACATTAAATATATTTTATTGCTGAGTCCAAGTCATAGGCCTAAATAAAAACGGTTCTTTATGGGATAAAACAGTTTTATAAAATCTTTTTATCGCTTAAAAAACTATTAATGAACTTTTTTTAAAGTGTGGTAACACGAGTTATATAAAACTATACAGTTTTATTTAGGTGTATTTTTTTTAAACCTTCGGTCATCATAATGAAAGAAGAAAAGACATCAAAAGAAAGACCCCAAGCACTTGAATACTCTAACAGCATCAGGGTCGAAAGAAAGCAAGAATTGATCAAGAGAGACTGATAAGAAAGACGAAAGAGAGGGATCTAACCCAAGATCACATGAAAAGAAACCTCTAGAGTCAGCTACATCCGTACTCACTCCAGCTATATCCCCTCCAGCTATATCCCCTATTAAGGGATTTTAATCCAATGATTTGGACTCAGAATATGACTTGCAGAATATATATACAGTGCGATCTATATAGCTACCTATATCGAAGTTTCCACTGTAGATCGTCGAATAAAGCTTGAGTAGAACTATGCTGTCATAAAACTACTTCATAGTTATAATTTTGAGGAACAGGAACCTGTAGCCCGACAGAAGATGTTTACATGTCATCAGTTCCATCAGAGCTAAGTATTATTTTCAGAATTAAAAACAGATTTTCTTTGTCATAGTTGTGAATATCTAACACAAATTTTATAGGAATTAGAGCGGTTATTACTCCTAAAATATTTTTAACAAAACTTGGCAATTTCCAAAATCACAGTAATTATTAACATGTTAATAAGTAACAACAACTCCATCAAGTTACTAAATAGGTTGACAACTTTAATCTCTTTGTCTTAAAAGAGAAATCCAATGATCGAATAGTAGGTTGTATAAACGGCCGTAGTTGTACTGAATATCGTATTACCCAATTATATGCAAATAAATAGTGACGTGACAGTTGGCAGTTGCATAGGTACACGTGTTTAATCTGGGCGTTGGTGTTAGGCTTGCACTTTCTTTCATATTGCATAACCGTGTCCAGGATCTGGAGCACCTTGAATCAGTCAACAAAGAGTCCAGTGAAAGTTCCTCTACGTCACCAAACTCTCCTCTCTGCATCCGCACGTTTATACACTTTGAACTGGAGATAATTAAGTGTTTGAATAAATATAAAGCTGTTTACATCGGAACCAATCAACGACCGCTCAGGTCGAATTAATCTGTCCCCCCAATAAACTCGTTTGTAATCAACATTCGGGCAAGATAATAAGCAATAGCAGGACGGGAGCGTCAGCCAGATGTAGGAGGGTCCAGCGCTAACTAGATACAGTGAAACTGCCTTATTCAAAATATTTCCGAGAGTTTAACTAGATTCTAAATATAAGCCTTTAAAACTGAAACTAATGAGCAGCATGGATTCTATTTTCAACATATCGACACGTATTTGTAATACAATTAACAATTCAGGAATCACCCAAAAACACAAATTCAGGAAAACCAAAATGAAACTATATATAAGGTAATCTTTCATAAAATGGTAATATCTATAAAAATGCTGTAAATACTTAATAGGTAAAATAAATTGCGCGACCGTTTGTACATATTTAAAACATTTATTTAAATGTTCAATGTATTGCATGATCGCTACAATAAGATTTTGTTGACTTCGAAACTGGACATCGCTGATGATTAAAAATGTGGTGAGCAGTCAGGGACTACGTGATTTGAACTCAATATTACGCTGTCAAACTTTAAACTTTCAAAATGTGATAGTATGAATGTGATTACAGGTACATATCTATTTCAATAGACAAACTGGTCTTGATAGTTTTATCAAACAACTATTTCTCAATTTTCTAATTTTGCCGACCGAAAAAATTCAAAATGAAAACCTTTCAACATTATAACATATAAATTTAAATCAAATCTTGAACATGTTCAACGTATTGAAGTTTTTAGAACATTTTGAGGACTTTGTGAGGAAACGACGTCAAATTGAACTCAGCGCTTTAAAAAAACAAATTTATTGTGCGTCTTATAAAAATCCATTTTCAAAATGTTGAGGTTAATTTATGGTTTTGGACACACCACAAAACCAGTTAAATGTTAAAAGCTGGCAACACCTTAATCGATTGAACTTTAAAACAAAACTACGAAATATTGATTTAAATAAACAAATTTATAATCCCCCACCTGTAATTTTAGATCAATTTATTTTTTATAAATTCCATAACGCCTTATGAATGCTTTACAATAAGTTTATTACTAAATTACTTACGTCTTAGCAATCTTGTGTTTAGTATTTATTAATATTTCATAACAGCTGTTTCGGTGTTTTGAGTGAACAGTTGACCACTACATTAGCAAGATGTGGCTATATTATCTCAACTTTATTTTATATTATTTTCGACCTGTACTGCAGTACCAAACATTTTATGTTTATTTATTTTTGTGAAATGTGTATCAGTGTGTTGTGTAAACGGGTTATTTCATCTGATGATGGCATATGTTATACCGAAACAGCTGTTATGAAATACTAATCAATACTAAACATAAGATTGCTAAGACGTAAGTAATTTAGTAATAGAATTGATTTTTAATCGATTTCAGCAGTTTGTAAACTCAATCGATGGAATTGTTAAGCCAGGTTTGATTGTGAAAGATTTGATTGTGATTTGGACAACCATTATTTTCTAAAATGAAGAAGTCCCCGAGAGAGAGAGAGAGAGAGAGAGAGAGAGAGAGAGAGAGAGAGAGAGAGAGAGAGAGAGAGAGAGAGAGAGAGAGAGAGAGAGAGAGAGAGAGAGAGCGCAAGTCCTGGGATAAACGAAAATAATATTAACAATACAAAAGTAAAGCAATATTTTAACTACATAACATAACATTACAAAACAGGTGAGAACAAATAACAACAACAGAACTAACAAAACGAGTTTGGTACTGAAACCAGTAACGATGTGACGCACAACAATTAAATTTTTAACGATAGTTTTACACCGGTCACATGAAAGTAAGTTGAATAAAACGTTTGATGCGAAAGGAGTGCGACGCGACGGTGTAATAGAATTACCTCATTTTGTACGACCGCTGGTTATTTTTCTAAAACTTCTGACTTGTTTATGAGTACCAGCATCGTAAACTGTATTCATAAAAATGTCATATAATACTAGAGTGGTTAAATTTAAAAGACTTGCAGTTGTCGTCCTACGACTGAGAAATGTGTTAATCCCGGCGGAGAAGGAGAACCGAGTGGGCTTATCTTCGGATCAGTTGTTACGTCAATCAAGTTATTGGGACACGAACCCGAACCCCGCCAGTTATTAATTATGACACACGCAGATGTCAGACGACCGATAACATTCTAACATACATTTCATTATCCTTACTAACGAGGACAACCTAAGGTTTCCAATAACTTTAGAATTACATAACATATTTTTATCAGTGAATCTCAAAGAATGGCTTGAATCGTAAAGACATACAGACATTACAAGTCAAATCTACACTTAATATTTCTTTTAGACTACTTCAGTGTCTTAAAATATTATTTCGGGATATTACACCTCATACTTTACACACTTCCAACACCCAATATAAGATGACTCCTGTCTAAGAAAGATGACTGCAAATTAAGTTTGTCAATTCCGGTTATGTAAACTTTTAAGTTCTAGGACGTCGTCAATTGACATTGAATGAAGCGGAAAAAGTGCTCTAGTTAATACACAAACATACTAACTCTTAACAACACTAGTTTTCATTTACAGAATTAAGTACTAAAAGTAGAGTCGAATTGCTGGAGGAATCAATCGCACTTTTGTCTTATCCTTGTAAGAGTTTGTGTGGGAGAATATAACTAGCCTTGGAGGCTATTTGACAATACACAATCTTTATTGGATGTAGTTGGTTAACCTAGAATCAAATTAATTTAATGGCTAGTTTAATGGATCAATTACAATTTATCTTATAATACTGGTAGTAATAATAACCAATTTTGACATTGTTTAAATTTTCAAGGAACGGACAGGTGATTTATAATTTCCTATACAGGCTTAGTGTTGATTAATTAGAACTTTTGTTTCGGGATAGAAATTAAAAATCCACTCGACACGACGGATACGTAAAAACCATCTAGTTACGTGAAAACAATGGTGACAACGGTCAGTTTCTGAGATACAAAGTTTGTTATATTTTGATTTCAACCTTCTATCCGAAATTTTTTATCAAATTTAGGCTTTACATAACGTTTAAAATAATTAGTCTTTGTCATTTTTATTAAAATATACTTAGCACAAACATATTTTATAATATGTATTTTGTGTTTATTTAATGCCAGTTAGACTAATGAAGCCGGCACAACGCTTGCTTCAATCTTCACAAGATTTGACGGTTCGCAAGTCCAAACTGCATCTTAAATAACTGAACCACAACGCTGTCCTAATTTGTTACTAATGTTGTTATTTGAAAACCTCCCCCCCCACCCCACAAAAATTTAAGGCACTGAGGATATTGCCGTAGATCGAACTAGAGCAATATTTGATGTGTTTCACATGTCTGAACTACAGCTTACATAACTGAGCCACAGCGCTATCCTAATCTGTTAATAATGTTGTTATTTGAAACCCCCTCCCCCCCACAAAGACAATTTAAGGCACTGAGGATATTGCCGTAGATCGAACTAGAGCAATATTTGATATAGTTCACATTTCTGAACTACAGCTTACATAACTGAGCCTAGGCGCTATCTTAATCTGTTAGTAATGTTGTTATATGAAAACCTTCCCCCCTCCCCACAAAGACAATTTAAGGCACTGAGGATATTGCCGTAGATCAAACTAGAGCAATATTTGATGTGTTTCGCATGTCTGAACTACAGCTTACATAACTGAGCCTAGGCGCTATCCTAATCTGTTAGTAATGTTGTTATATGAAATCCCTTCCTCTCCCACACTCAAAAACAATCTAAGACACTAAGGATATTCCCGTAACTCGAACCAGAGCAATATTTCATGTGATTCACAAGTCTGAACTGCAGCACTGTAGACGCACGGTTTAAATAAGTAAACTACAATGCTCCACCAATCGGTACATCACCACACACACATACAAACTGAGGATGTTCTTGCAGAATTTTCTTTTAAATATGGTAATTAGTGCTTATGTCAACAGTAGATCTCAATAAATCGTTCTTGTAAACCCATCGTGCAAGACTAACGTCCGACATAAAACACATAGTAAATAAGAGTGACAAAGACCACTCACAGAGGCATAAAATAAAAGTTAAATTCGTTATGGATGGCTTGCTCCTTGCTTTGCGATTGTGTCTTAGGATCAGAGTCATACAACAGTAGATAAAAACCCTAAAATGTTCTCTGCTTTAACTGTGTCACAACTTGTAGGTCACGGCGTCTCGTGGGCCAATTCGAAGAGTAAAAGATCCGACCATTGCAATATTTAACTCTAATTTATATTCATGAAAAGAAACTTACCAACACTCTTATGTTTAAAAACATATTTGAGATATCTGATTTGTGTATGTGCCGAACTCTTTAAGTGAGAAGGCCAATCTAAAGGTTTAGATTATTTTAATTGTGGGGATTGGGGGATGCTCAATAATTTCAAACGACACGTACAGTCTTATGATACGTCATTTTAAAAGTCAAACAAGAAAAATAACATATATCCAATTTAATTCTAACCACGTAAAACAAATTGACGGTCAAAATAATTCTAGACTATTATTGACGATGCTAAATTGGTATTGTACAACCACTTGTATTGCATGACAGTTATATCGTTTTAGAAGAAATCTCAGGGTTTAAAACTATAACTGTGGAGGTAGTAATAACTTATTTGATGTTTCTCTAACCCTACAGGTTTTAATTCATAAAAATGAAAACATCAACAAAATAATGAAGGAGGAATTTTCATCAGCTAAAAACTTCCCGCGTCAACGTTTTAGAAAAAAGATTAAATATCATTTTTCGTTTGAAGTTTTTTTTGCACGACTGTTTGCTGTTGCTGCTGTTCACTACACTATATTTAATGTATTAGAGTGTGCGCTTTATTCCTAGTTGGGGCCACGAATCCAAACCCTAATATCGTGGAGTTACTGTTTTGAGTGGTTGCCAATTTAAAACGGAAAATGTGTTTTTAACTTTAACATACATAGATTGGAATAGTTACAAAGTACCGTGTTCCTAAATATCATAATGAGAGGTACTTACTCAATAACACACACACACACGCACACGCGCGCGCGCGCGCGCGAAATTCCAAAATTATTGAGTTCAAAAAGAATCTCGGTCCTCTAGGTTAATAAAGTCCCTGTTATGGCCATTATTTTATTAATAATTGCCCATTGTTATTCCTCTGTTATTCTTTACTTAATTATTGAGGTTCAACAGTTTTCACAAGTAAAAAAAAAAATTTAAGTTAGAACAAAATACAGAGTTAAATATAAAACAGCTGTATTAGTATTATCTTTATTAGTAACAAAACATGATTACTCTCTCTCTGAGATGTAAGGAAATGTAATTAAACATAATAAAGGCGCAGGGACAGGGATTTTCTTTGATCTATCAAGCTTAAAAGAAAGGTCTTTACAGAAATGTAATTGTATTGGACATTCATTATCTCTTATAGTTTTTATGCGTAGAAAAAGTAAACATCTACGAACCAAGTATAGGATAGAGTGACGGCGAAGTGGAGGGGGGGGGAGAGGAAACCTGTTATGTGGAACTGAATCACATAGGAATTCAGAGCCTTTTGTAAAAAGCAAAAACTGGTTCTCTAATATTATCAAATACGAACGTAATCCAGCTCTGGTTTAATTATAACAGCCAATAGAGTGTGTTAAGAGCGCATATCTTAATACCAAACCTTGTAAATGTCGCATATTATTAAACGACGCACCACACACTTAGACTCATTTAATATGTAATTTATTATATAATTGTGATATTATGCGTTATCGTAAAAATAATTTGATAACGTCAAGATTTTTTTTATACCATTCCGTCGGCTACTGTATCATCTCAAACGTGAAATACTCTAATTAATTGCTGCTACTCCAGACTTAGTCAAGACGCTATTATAAAGCAGATACAGATAGGGTTCATATATAGTAAGTATAGGATTGGTTATAGTGTCGTTATACCAAAGACAGGATAGATCTGTGACAACAAGGGTGGTTATGTAGCTCATATCTGGAACACCTAAAGTGCTGATAGCAGTGATTTTTAAAATACCGTTATACCAGTGACAGTTGATATATTGTTATAGCAGCAACTGCTTGTGTCATTACAGTAGAGTATTGTATCAGCTGGGGTGGTAATGGAGCTCTTATAGCAGGAACAGGTCAAATTATTGTAATATTTGTATGACACCCTTATAGCAGAGGTAGTCAAGATGTTGTTTCAGTAGGAAGTGTTATAGTGTCATTATATCAGAGATACTTTATGGTATTATTTCACCTGATGCGGTTAGGGGTCTTTTATACCAAGGACAGTTAAATTGCTATTATCACAGGGATTTTTATGTGACACCGTTACACAAGATTCAGTTAATGAGTCGTTAGAACAGTTGCTGTTACTGCACGGATTTTTATAGTGGTATAGAAGAGACAATTAAGGAGATGTCACATCCAGAGGTGGTTAAAGTGTTAGCGTTGTTACTGCAAGGTTTTATTTACACCGTTATACAGTTAAGCAGTTTTAAGGTAGTTATAACAGAGACAGTTAAGGTGCTGTTACTCCACGGATTTTTATAGTGTTATAGAAGAGACAATTAAGGAGATGTCACATCCAGAGGTGGTTAAAGTGTTAGCGTTGTTACTGCAAGGTTTTATTTACACCGTTATACAGTTAAGCAGTTAAGGTAGTTATAACAGAGACAGTTAAGGTGCTGTTACTGCACGGATTTTTATAGTGTTATAGAAGAGACAATTAAGGAGATGTCACATCCAGAGGTGGTTAAAGTGTTAGTGTTGTTACTGCAATGTTTTATTTACACCATTATACAATAAGCAGTTAAGGTAGTTATAACAGAGACAGTTAAGGTGCTGTTACTGCACGGATTTTTATAGTGTTATAGAAGAGACAATTAAGGAGATGTCACATCACAGGTGGTTAAAGTTTTAGTGTTGTTACTGCAAGGTTTTATTTACACCGTTATACAATAAGCAGTTAAGGTAGTTATAACAGAGACAGTTAAGGTGTTGTTCCTGCAAGTATAACAGAGTCATGTTTAAGGTCACAACAGAGGTGGTTATGAAGACCTTATAGCAGGAACACTTATAGTGCTGTTATAATAGGATTTGTTTTGACACCGTTATACAAGAGGTAGTTAAGATGTTGTTACAAAAGATGTTATTACGCTTATCATAGCAGAAATAGTTAAGGTGCTGTCACACCGGGGATAGTTATAGCACTTTTATAGTAAAGATAGTTATCTGCAAGACGACGTATTAATAGTTAAAGCACCATTCTCAATTAAATTAATATACTAAATGAATACATCACTTAATAACAATTTCGTAACGTTGGTAAAAACCAGTTTTAACATGTATTTTAGATTATTTCTCAATTCCCCTTTACAAAAAAATCTACATTTTAAATAAACTGGGAAACAAAAACAAACAAAAAACAGTATGTTCCCTAAATCTGCCAACACAAGCTGATTTTGAGTCATAAATATATAAATATGTAATATCATAGTTATTATTTTCTACATCGGAGTTGCGGGAAGAGAAGAACATAAATAAATATAAAATTAATTTCATCAAATAGCGCATAAGAAACTTAAAGCACGGTGTTCTTTCACCGAAGAAGTTGTACATTTTAATGCCTTCTGAAACAACATTGGTTTACCGAGGAAATATATCGAATGGGATCCGAGGGAGGGGTAGGAATCAGTATGCCGACGCTGTGCGCATCTTTAATAAACACCAAAGCATGAGATCCAACTCCCAACACAATTTATAGGTGTATATAACTTCTCTTTAAAAGATTATCTTTACTGTTATCGCTAAAAATAGAGAAATGTTTGTAACAAAATTAATTACTTTAATGATTATGAAATTGTATGTAAGTAATACACATTGACGGATAAAAAAATACTGTTAGTCATCGTAGTCTGTATGGCACGTGATTATGGTGGTTTTATCACTTCTTTGGCTCTTTCAGATAATACATATTCATATTTGGCTATTTCAGAAAATCTACACATTTTAGAGATAAAATATTTTTATAGCAGAATATAGGTTAGACTTTAAAAAATTCAACTATTCTCCTTAGAATTATCGGCTTTACTTAGTAATAAACCCTTGTAGGGGACAAACATTTTAGCTCCGCCATCGTAGTTAACAAAAAGTTGCACAGCCACATCCCGCGGTGAGGTCACTTAACAAAATGTATTTAATATCAAAATAAATATCATAGTAAATAATGAAAACATTTAAACGTACTGACAGTTTAAAACAACTGTTTTTGTTGATGGTTCAATAAAGAAAATGTGTCGTTAGGTAAAGTGAAAAAATACACGGGGATCAAAGTAAAAGGAACAGTATATTTAGATTAAACTGAAGATGATGACTTAGTCACACAAACATTTTACTACAAATAAAATGTTTCTTATGGATATGACTTTTTTTTAATTTGGTGAACAAGTTAAATCAAAACCTAAAATAATTAGGTAATTTTATGAAAGAATAAAATGAAATACAACTACATATTTCGAAACATGTGGACTTGATTAAATGAAATACAATTACATATTTCGAACCATGTGGACTTGATAAAATGAAATACAACTACATATTTCGAACCATGTGGACTTGATAAAATGAAATACAACTACATATTTCGAAACATGTGGACTTGATAAAATGAAATAGGCTACAACTACATATTTCGAACCATGTGGACTTGATAAAATGAAATACATCTACATATTTCAAACCATGTGGACTTGATAAAATGAAATACAACTACAAATTTCGAACCATGTCGTCTTGATAAAATGAAATACAACTACATATTTCGAACCATGTGGACTTGATCAAATGAAATACAACTACATATTTCGAACCATGTGGACTTGATAAAATGAAATACAACTACATATTTCGAACCATGTGAACTTGATAAAATGAAATACAACTACATATTTCGAACCATGTGGACTTGATAAAATGAAATACAACTACATATTTCGAAACATGTGGACTTGATAAAATGAAATACAACTACATATTTCGAACCATGTCGACTTTATAGAATGAAATACAACTACATATTTCGAACCATGTGGACTTGATAAAATGAAATACAACTACATATTTCGAACCATGTGGACTTGATAAAATGAAATACAACTAGATATTTCGAACCATGTGGACTTGATAAAATGAAATACAACTAGATATTTCGAACCATGTGGACTTGATAAAATGAAATACAACCACATATTTCGAACCATGTGGACTTGATAAAATGAAATATGAACTAATAAAAATTACATAAATCGCTAAACTTACAGTATTACTTGAATAAGCTCATTCGAATGCACATAAAGGAGCAGGAAGGAACATTCCTCGGGAGGCGCACGTGTTACGGGCCGAATGTCAATGAATGTCAATTAAGCGGCATCAAGATTTACACACCTCTAGGGAAACCAGTAACCGACATTTGGTCTTCCTTTTAGAATATTGGAAAGGGTCGGAATGCCCAAAACTAATTTCTTTTGTTCACAAGGAAAAAACTTCATTATCATATTAAAAACCTCAATATACTACGTGTCTTCTAAAATATATAATTAATGTGATTTTGTTCGGATTAACAAATTGTGTTTTACTCTTTAATCATAGGAAACATAAATCTTTATGAATAAAACCATGTGTTGCAGTATTTTGAATTATTTAACACAAAAGAGTCAATCATAAGGTCGTAAAATGAAAGAAACAGCAAAGTTAGTTTAGTACCTGCCATTAAAACAAAATGACAAAATATTGATTTTATAAAAATCGGCTAAAAGGATTTTTATCAAATTTTACTAAAATCTATCATCTAAAGACTCAAACAAAACGTATTTTCTCAAAACGGGCTATATAGATATACTTTGATAGTGTTTGTAGTACAAGCGAAGCAAGCTTTCACTCTATTTTCTTATAAAATCTGCAAGATGTTGAGTGAGATCACTCTTCTACAACAACTTATCTCCCAAAAGAAATACACAGTTTCAAAAATCAATAACAGAGATAAAAACATTTCTCTCTCTCTCATATATAGGCCTAAAGAGAATTTTCGTGGGAGAAAGAAACTTTAATAGTTATTAGTTTCCTGGACGGGTTTGTAAGTTAGAAACACGGCAAGAAACATTATTATAATTAATAAATTGACCAATATATGGTCTACTAATTAGGATAAGAAATTATCTAAGAAAAACTAAGCTTCATTAAGGAAAAATAAATTTGATTCTATCATTTATTTTCTTTCATTGACTCCTTCCTGTAAATCGTATCCCATTTATTAAGATAGCAAAACCACTATTAAACAAATTTCTAGTCACCAACAGTGTTGCAGAAAGTTTAAAAGCAGCAAAATTTTTTGAAAAGAAACCAAACCAAAGCATGAAGCTGTTTGTAAATATCGAATGCCATAGTTATTATCGTCATTACATGATTTCCTTCCCAAATAAGTGGCAAGAAGAGGCTTGCTTCCAATGTTGCCATGTTCTGCCAGCTGCCAGTCGATAACAGTTACAGTAGGCCCGCTTTAGCTCTGCGAGTGAAGCGAACCTATCTTTCCACTGTTTTGGGGAGGTTTTATTTTAACTGACACGCTTTCTAAAAACAAGACTATATACACCTACATAGCTATAATCTAAACGGAGGGATTTGTTACATAGAGAGGGGCTCACTAATAATAGTACGGGAGTGGGGATACCGAAGTGAATCTACTCTAGGTGAATCAACAACTGAGGTTAGATCCCCCCCCCTCTCTTTCATCTTTCTTCTCCAACCGTGGCACTTTAGAGTATTCGAGGGCTAGGAAACTTTCTCAATGTCCGTTTTTCTTTTCCTTTGAAGTGAATACTTCTTACAAGACGGTATTGGATTTCTTAAATGGAGGTAATTCATCGTACCGTCACGTCACGTAAGACACGTCACGATAATAAATAAATGGGTGTGTAGCGACAGTATGCGCGGTATTTGTGTCTGTATGAACGTTTGTAAATATGTAATTAGAATTGCGTACGTATGTAAAAGTTATATTTTAAAGTAATATAAGTAAATATATAAAATTTATATTACAATACTTAAAAGAAAATATATAGGAAGACAAAACTAAAAATAAGGATGGAAATAATGATAATTTTATGAACCGCCTCTAAAGATTCATTACACCGTAGTAAGTAATTCTGTTGTAAATCAAGCAAAAAAATTTGACAGTAAAACCTTCACCGAAATCTACTGAGTAACGTTCAAAAGAGTATGGAGAAAAAAATAGCTGCAAATTCTGTTACAGAGATAACAATTGTCAATATGAATATAATAAATGCAAACTCTACTTTAAATCACTTAAAAATAGTCTTTGACTCCGAGGTTGGGGTAGGAGTTGTTCTCACCCTTGTCTCTCACTCGCACAGCTACAGCAATTATACTGTAGGAGACGAAGCCCTTTTACGAATACATAGTCGACTATTTTTTGTTACATGTGGTCTAGTCAGTATACCATAGCATAAACTTTTAGCTATGCCCATGCCCAAAGTAAAATTACCTAATACTAGTAACAGTGATTGTTTTCCCTGTTTTTCTGTCATCATCGCTTTCTACCTAAATTATAGAACCTATTTCTGGAATACTCAAGTGTCAGGGCCGGAAAGAACCATCTGATAGGAAAGATGAGAAAGCGATCAAACCCAAGATTATACGAAAAAATGTGTAGATCCAGCTAGGGACTTGGGGATTGCCACTATAAGCGAGACCAAGAGTGTTACTTATTTGGGATAGGAAAGGCAATTAGTCATTCAGTTACTTTGAGAACAATTGTCTATAATTCACCAGACGTGTATAGTTAGATTTAAAACATGAGTAACTCCTCAGAAAGGCTTCAACGATAAATCTAGAAACAGCAGAAAATTGTACTCAAAGTATTTTGATTGTTTAATATCACTAAGGAAATTCATTACTTCGAAAGTGGAAATTAAACAAATTAAAAATAGAAATGACAGAAAATTGTGTCCAAATTAATTGTTTGTTTTACAAATCTAAGGGAATGTTTAACAACAACAAATGAAGAAGATGAAACAAAAATAGCAGAAAATCGTACTCAAAATAGTTTGATCTTTTAAACATCTAAGATTTTTAAAAATGTACTAATAGTAATTTGATATCCAACATCTTTAAGGAAATGTTCAACAACAAAAAATGAAGTTACGAAGATGAAACAAAAAAATGCAAGAAAATTGTATTCAAAATAACTGATGGTTTAAAAAACCAAGCCATACTTTAAAAGTGATAGCATACTTAAAACAATGGCTTCTTAATAATGTATTTACATAAAACATAATTAAGATAACTGCCCCTCCCCTCTCCCCTACCTTCACTGTGAGACGAACATCGAAAGCAATGGCGTCTTGCAGTTGTTTGTTTTGGTTAACGATTAAGATCCTTAACAAGACATTAATAATCACTTTTAAAAAATAATGACAGTAATTGCTTTTTTCCTGGCCCAACATACGCAATGGAACATCCTTTAATAATGAATAACACGTTTTGCCCGGTGCAATTAGATACGTTGAATTAGATCGAGAATAATTCCAAAATGGCGAAATGAGATGGAAATCAAACTAAGAATTAATCTTAATTAAAAGAATTTAGCCAACAATAATGAATGGAGCAATTTATCACTCGTTGAACATTTCCCAAGGATTAAATACATTCATTAGATTTGAGTATTTCTGTTAGCTGAACAATTTGCATGTGCAACCCCGCCCAATTCTCCGGCTAATTAGGGACTCTTCCTTGTATAATTGTAACGATAAAAGCAATTTCCTTTATATACATTTCTAGAAAGCTTCCCCTGAGCCTAGTCAACTTTTAAAGTTAATTTTCTCTTATCTACCCTCTGCGACGCACGGAACTTCACAAACACGACTCTACGAAGAAGTTACTTAAACGTAAATACTACTGCTTTACAGTGTTCATAAACTTTATTTCTGTACTTTAGTTCAAATAATTATTTCCACGTTTTAAAATTCGAGTAAAATTATAATGTTAAAAATTACATTGTTTTAAATTAAATTTGTAGAGGTCCAGGTATCCTGACAATTTTCCTGATGTTAATTTGAATAAAAGTAATATTTTGAAGAAACCTACATCTGCACAAAAACATGTCAAACTGTAATAATCCCCAAGTAATCTTAGTCCTAGTGTTAGACGTTCATAATATCCGTTGATTTGTTTCAGTTTTTAGGAAATAAATTATTTGGTACCTGCAATATTACACTGGATGGTTATGTGTAAATCTAACCAATAGGCGAATCGAATTATTTAAAAAACGAACTTTGGTGGCATAATATGCTAGAGAGGACCGGCATGGCTCAATTAGTTTAGACTTATCTCTCCGCAGGTTCAAACCCAATTAGTGGCGTTGCGTTTTTCCTTACTTTACTCTACTTTTGTCTTTATTACTATAACAACTTTAAAATAAAGGCGGTAAGAAAATAAATATTAACGATTTTATAATCCAAAATTATAGAATCGTTCTGTTACCTAATTTTCTTGTTCACAGAAATCCAGTATATCAAAATCAATCACTTTAAAGAAGTGTAGGCTACACTTTCTGATATATACGCAGTACAATGTTACAGGTAAAAATAGGTCCTATATATAGGTAAAAAATTATGTTTAACTTTCGTGGAACTCTTTTGAGATCCTCTAGTACAAAAACGGAATTTTTAGGAATAATTTCTGTTTGTACAATGTTGTACAATCCAAACGACTAGACAGATTTTGATCAATTTTAGTATGTGGACATATTTTGGTAATTTTTTCCAATTTTCGAATAAGTCAAAATTTAGTACCTGCCATTAAAATAAAATGGCAAAATTTCGAAATATAAAAATCGGCTAAAACGATTTTTATCAAATTTTACTAAAATTTATCATCTAAGGACTCAAACAAAACGTATTTTTTCAAAACTACCGGAGATGTTATAAATCCACTCAACATATGTCGTTAGTGACACAATCCAATGATAAAATCGCAACTAAATGAAAATTACTTCAGAATAATGGGGAAAACGGGCTATAGATATACTTCGATAGTGTTTGTAATACAAGCGAAGCAAGCTTTCACTCTATTTTTGTATAAAATCTGCAGGATGTTGAGTGAGATGACACTTCTACAAAAAGAAATACACAGTTACAAAAATCAATAACAGAGACAAAAACATTTTTCTCTCTCCCATATAAAGAGAATCGTGGGAGGTGGAGACTATAATAGTTATTAGTTTCCTGGCCTTGTCACTAAAAGAAATAGTGGATCGACAGAAGATAATAAACTTTAACGTACATCAACAAAATCTACATTAAGTTTTACGTGAACCCTTAAAAAGTGTATTTCGTAACCGTTTGTCTATTTCTCGCTCTTTTAATGCAAAACAAGCGGATGAACGGATTCTGATGAGATTTGATGTGGCCACATATTGTTGCACCGAAAACATAAAATAATTTCAAAGTTCTCAAGCATAAAGACACACACACAAAATTATATATATATATATATACTGCCCCTCCGTCTCTCCAAAAATTCCAATTACAAAGCTTTTTGTATGCTTAGCTTTTGATTTCGTGGATGAATGAGAGATAAAGTTAATGCTATATTCCAGACCTGATCATTACTTTCATTACTTAATATAACAAAGTTCTTAACTGCGAACGAGAAAAGTGGGTAATATTTAACATATTTGTACAGGGCCGTACTCCACTCTTTTAATAAACTTAAGTAAACATCTCATGTTGTAAGAGTTTGGTTTTTGTCAACAGTTCCCACAAAAATACACCGAGACAAGTGAGCATGACAAGTCAAGATATTAATTTAGTGTCAAAACCAACGCAGCTCCCCACAAATGTTCATTTTAAAAATAACTCCAGCTTACACTTGACAGATATAAACAATTCTGCACAATAAAATGTAGAAATTGCTGTAAATGTTAACGACGTTGATTTGCATTTTAAGAGGACCCTATTCGTGACTGCAGTAATGTTCAGCGATAAATAGTGGTCAACTGAACAGTGTGTTTATATTGCCTATATGAGCGTTCAATTTACGCGGAGAAACAAATATAAGTATACACGAAGGTAAATAAATTCATTTATTACAACAAAATATATTGTATACTAAATATTACAAATGAATAAAAAATACAATTACTACTAAAATGGACATAACTCTTGATTAATAATTAAAATCTTTAATAAATCGTACAAATTGTGTTAGTTAAAATATCCACAACGTAAATGACTCAACAAAAAAATCATCAAAAATGACTCCGGATATAGCTGCAGATTTTTTATTTTTTTAAATTTATTTTTTATTATTATTATTTTTTAATTGACACGTATTTAATGTGTTGATATAGGAGGATACAATTATGCCATGTGGTTATCAGCCTGCTTGATGACCCCGACTTTGATCAAGTTGTACAAAAATAACTATTATGGTATAATGTAGAATCTACAGTTAAAAAGTCAAACGGCCGCTATTTCGATATTATCTAATACATTTCTTGAGTAACTGAAATACATTCAAGGAAAAGTAAATAAAACCTACAATACAAAAACAAATCATTAAACAAATATTTACTGATCCCCCCCTCTCCAATAGATAATGTTCTGTTATTAATATGGTTTAGTCGGGTATTTACCACCATTTGTGTAAATAAAAACTAATACCTGACGTTTCGAGAGTATAAATCAACTACCGTTATCATGTGATAAACCTAGAATACGAAAAAAGTGAAAAACACCAACATAATATCTTAATAGATTAGGACCTTGTTGAAAAGGAAAATTCCAACCATAAAAAACAACCCGAGCATAAAGTTAGGCCTGAACAATCAAAATATATAGCCCAAATATAAAACAAACGTTTTATATATATAATATATATATATATATATATATATATCACTATTATATAGGCCTATAATATTATATATAATAGTGATATATATATACGTGATTATAGAAGAAAACACAAGATGTAGAACTACACTACAAAAGAACGTCAAAAAACTTACATATGGGTGTGGTTTCAAGAGAAAAGTGACTTAACTGTTTATCGAGATAATTAATTCCCCCCCCTTCCCACTGGGTATCTAAGCTACAAAACTTCAGCTTTATTTACAGTAGAAGAGTTTTATTTCCTATTTTTAATTCGTTCGTTAAAATTGAAGCAAAAATGTATTTCTATAGTAGTTTGCCCGATACAATTGTTCGATAGCTTTATATGGGAAAGATTGTTCATTTTTCAAAAACCGCGAGATAACTACCCCGTTGGCACACACATCCCTTTGTTCACTACTATCTTTTTAGAACAGTGTCTTCAATTCAACTTGGTGGTTTGATATTTCTTATGTTAGTATGTAGTTCTCTTGACCTGTGGCTACCTTTATCAATATAACCTTATTTGCTTTCATCGTTCAGGCCTCACTTTAATCCTAGAGTTACTATCTTTATTTTGTAACACAGTACTAAGCTATTGTTGGCTCTTTTCAATATTAATATGTTCTAGATTTATAACTTGATAACGAGAGTTGATTCACGCTCTCAAAACGTCGTTTATTATTTTTATAAATGGTTACACAAATTACAGCAAATATCTGAATAAATTATACCAATAAAATTAATTATATTAGCTATATCTATAATTATTGTCAACCTCATATATTTTCAAATTACTGAATCTCTTCGACCTCCCTGCAGCACGAGCAGTGCACTTAATACACTTATTGGAATATAAATTAATTTACTGTTTGTAGAACATAGATGAAAGTCTTTGTAAATACAACTGTACAGATAAAAATTACGATAAACTCTCGTTTCTAAATAGGTTAAATTAAGCAAAGAGTTTGAATTTCACATAAGAGCACTTAAGCTCAGTTCTACAAGTAACGAAATGTTTACATTATTTATTCATGACAATATCATCAGACAGCATAAATATTTGAGAAAGGTTAGCAATTACTTGCGCACGTGTAAAGGGAATCTCAAATAAGTCACCCTGTTGAAGACACAAACGGAATTCTTGAACAGCTACTTAAAGGATTCCCTGCGACAATGTAATTCCAATTTTTAAACTTGAGTTTGTCAACACTCGGCACTCAATCAGTTAACATCTGCAGTGCTCTGATGGAGTTTAAACAGAAATACAAAATATGCAATGCGTGTGTGCACGGTAAAAGGTTAAAACTAATATTACAATTTTCTTATCAAAATGTAAAGGCTAATTGATGTAACTGGCCGAAATTTGTTCATAAACATACAAACTATCATTTGTAGGAAACACAATTTAAATTGTTAATATTACCTTATGATGTGTAAAGTAGGATAAACACTACTTAATGCTGAAGAACTTGAAAACAACCAATCCTTGTAATTATTTTATGATACATAAAAACTATTCATTAGAGTTTTCTTCAAAATTTTCTGTTAAACACGTGTTTAAAATTCAAAGTAAGGTAAACTTAGATATCTTATACATTACTAGAAACTTAGAAAGAGACAATTTCAATATATGCTGCAAAGAAGGAGATTCAGATAGGGAATTGAAGTCTCCAGAGACGGTTATTACGTACAATAACTAGATTTGCTCCTCGATGAGGTCGCAAAGTTAAACATCGACAAATTTTAAAAACAAATATTTCAGTTTCCATTTTAATTTATCAACTTTTCCTTAGGGCGAACGATTTTATTGGAGGATGATCATAAGAAGTTCTTCTTTTTCATTTTCGTTTAAGGTGTGATTTATGATGAATAACTAAATGTTTGAATGTATGAGAAATAGATCGCGGTAGCTGGATATTCAAGAGAGTTTGTAACCCCACGAAAGATTTTACAAGTTAGTCAACTCAATGGATCCATTGCTGTTATTATTGTTTTTGTTTTTAGAAAACAAAACATCCCTGTCATTAAAAAATCACCCCTATTAAGCTATTACATTAGTAAGCTGTATTACAAATGATGAGTGATATCAAAAATTTGATTTCAGTTTAACCTTGTAATTAGACGTATATAGAAAATATTGTTTGAATAATGATTGCAATTTTAATTTGAGTAAATGACAAAATAGTATTATTCACATGACTACAAAACTATTAAGTTTGGATTATTATCGAACCTCCGTAATTGTAGCTTTCTTTCCAGTGATCATTGGAATAAAATGAGAAGAACTTCCTTCATAACAAAACCCAATGGATCAAAATGTGAAATTAAATTTTCTTTCTAAGGATATATCACGTTTGTAACTTTATCTCTTCTGTGAGTTTTGTAGTTCACCGTGCCTTAGTTTATTAAATTCTTTATGACAGACCGTTATATAAAAAGTGGCTTTATATATTACAAACATCTGATGGATTAACAGCGAATCATAGGTATAGTCCACTGCACGAAAGCGGGCGGGTGGCTGAAAATGCAGTGTTGCCACATGGCTCGTGAAACGGTCAGAACAGCCCGTATTTTGTCCTAGCTTACAAGTTTCATTCACAAGAAAATTATACATTGAGTGCTTAATATGATTGTTACTTTTAAATAATGTCGATTGTAGAAGCCAATCGCAAAGGTAAATTTTACGTATTAAATTTATAAACAATGGTAAATAATGTGTCACCAAGATTACAGGAGCGGTTGGACCTGTTATTTTAAGGTTTACAGGAACCTGCTGTATGAATGATAATTCATACAATTATCAATTATCACACCCGAGTTCGTTAATTGAGAGAAATATTTATTATTCTAACATTATAATTGGTGGAAATCGGATAATATTATAAAATAATATTATGTATAAATATATCGGATTTTTTAATATTTTTTTTATACACAGTGGCACATCATAATTACCTGAGCCAACCACTAGATGTGTAATATGTTCATCTATATAGATAATCAAACAACTACATTTATTATTCACATATTGTAAGTTATTTACACCTGTACAATGCAATTAACGTTATCACGTATTCTGAATAAAATTATTGTTACTCACATAAAATTATATACGATTTTTTTAATTCTGATAAACTTAAACGAACAATACTGGACGTGCATCTGATGCACTGCCGTGAAAATATCTAAGTTATAATTAATTAAATGAATTATTAAAAGTTTATGTAGGACCTATAGAAATGTGAAGACTAATACCTGCTATTAACCACCACAGCCATTAACTGTATGCAGACCTATATTCAAATACTTGGTGTATTTTATGGTTCTATAATAACCTTGATTTACAACAACAACAAAGTAATGAACTACCCAATAAAGTGCTATCTGTCAAATTAAAAATTGTCGTGAAGCAAAAAAACAAAAGTTTTTTTTTTTTATAAAATAATAAGTCACAGTTTTCTAACTAAAACACCAAGGACTAGAAATAATATATATTACACTTTTAAATATGAAGAGGGGCTACAGTTAAAAAACCGGTTTTCATGATTACATCAATTTTACAACAAAGTCAAATTCTCTGTTTGAAATTATTTGTTAATGATGGAAGTTCAATTTTATTATTATGCATTTTTCGGACATTTGCCATCATTTGTGCGTTAAAAATCAAAACACGACGTTTCGGGAATAAGAATCAATTCCCGTTATCGAGTGACTAAAAACTAAAGAAACATGAAACTAGACACTGTTAAATCGCCACAAGGGGTTGTAACCCGCTCTCGGGCTAGGAAGCTTAATACAACTAACAATAGGCCACTCCCCTAATAGTTTGTCACGCCTAATGGACCACGTCACTTGTTGCTGTATCTTTGATACAACAACACGTATTTGACGTTAGTTGTGTGTTACCGCGATTGTGTGTTTTTTTAACTTCTCAGTTTTAGCTCTGGGATGCATGCTTAGATATTAAGGTTGGTGGTATTCATATTTAATTTTACTTCTTACATAGGCTTAGTTTCTAGTTTCATGTTTCTTTAGTTTTTAGTCACTTGATAACGGGAATTGATTCTTATTCCCGAAACGTCGTGTTTTGATTTTTAACACACAAATGATGGCAAATGTCCGAAAAATGCATAATAATAAAAAAAAAGTCAAATTATTGCCATTAAAAAAAAGAAAATATAAATAATTTTATAATAGGCCTAAGTTTTAAAAGTATCAACATTGTAAAAATAGTACATTTTTTCATCAAATTTGATAAATTCATAATAAAATATTGAACAAATTATAAAGCATTCCATATGCTTCTACATTGATACTTCCGTAAAAACGTTTATTGAAAAAAATAAATAAATGATACAAAATAAAATTGACTTTCATTTTTTAATACATCTTATGATTACAAATTAATAAGAAAAATTAAAAAGTTATGTCTGGTATTTCATATTAATATCATTTAATCTCAGAATACTAATAAAAGAAACTGGTTTAATTGGTATTATGTTATTTGTAAGTAAACTTATAAATAACTCACATATTTATTCGTATAAGGGATTTGCTCTCAAATATTTACATGAGCTGTTTTACATCCCTAGGTAGAACAGGAATACAGTTTATAAATCACGAAGCATATGCCCCCTTTCTAATTTACCAAATTAAATCGATACTAGCGATAAAGTAGCCTTTGTTTTATGTTGGCTGAGAACAGAATATGCAAAATTGTCGACAGCCCAACATGGGTATTGGTGGGGACAGTAATTACAGCCTATACAAAATGCAAACACATGATTTGGCCCGGTTTGTTATTAACTTGTTGGTACGAGTCGTGCTCCATGAATACGCCGTGGAATCCACAAACAACATGCAACTCTGAGTCTGCAAGTACAATATAAACAAACTTTATTACTCACATTTGCACAAAACTAAATACCATCAAGCTCAAAATTTCAAAGGCGAACCACCATAAGTCTTAAACTTCAAACTATGCTTGTAAAAGAAGGTTTTAATTATTTTCAAAAAAATTTGTCTAAAATGTACACTCCAAAGTTCCAAACAAAGCATATTGATCGTGATTTCCCTTATAACACCGGTTTAGGAGTAACCAGTGTGAAACTGAAAATGAACCACGGTTGCAGCAATAAATGATCGCATATCTCAAAATATGATCAACAAATTTCACTAAGGTGTAAACTCTCTAAGACCCCAAACAAAATGTGAATCCCACTGTTGGATAACAAATCTTATATGGCTACCAACTTTAAATATGTTTTTGTATTTTTAGTCACTAGGATTGTGTTTTCGTGGTTTTATGGTATTTCATATCGTAATTTTCTGTTTCTACAAAATGATATAGTTAATATAGGCTTAGCTCTATTTTAATTTTCATCATTTCAGAGTTTGTGAGTTATTAAAATCATTTGGAAAATACATATAAACACATAAAGACTAAAAATAAAGTGTATTATTTGTTTTGTGTTTTGTGTTTTCCAAATGTATCTAATAATTAACATGCCTTAAAGCGATTAAATTTTAAATATATTTGATGACGCTAATAACATTGTTCACAATCAGTAATCCGAAAGAATTTAAAGAGGATTATTGACATACCAATTAAGAATTACCAGGTATACCAACTTTAACATCTAAAGATTCCCAACAACAACAATAGTACATTATTAGGCCTATTATTTCCTATAAATAAATTCTTTCTCGAAAATAAGAAACGAAACCTTCACTACTCTCGGAAACAGAGAAAATATTTCAATTAATTATTTAAAATGTTATCAGTTTAGACTTGAAGTGTTGATCAAGTACTTTGTAACAGATGTTTTTACAGATTATGGAAAGTTAAACTTCTCTGGAAAACTTGATACTATAAATCGAAACATGCAATTCTACAACTATCGAAGATGTTTTTAAACGATTATGCGAAAAAAGCGCACAGCGAATAAAGCGCACATATAGATATGTGCGAAGAAAGCGAACAAGGGTCAATGTGACAGTTTATGGTAGGGGTTACGTTACCAGGAAATGAATACTTGGAGGTGAGTCATCACGAAATACAATAACTCAGGTACATTTCTCCTGACCATCCACCACAGTTCACCCCTTCAGGTGTGTCATCACCTAACCTAACCTAACGTAACTCGCTTCTTCGACTACTTCGTCGAACAATGGCTGCATAATGACGAAATTCCTATTGTGGAATTGCTATGCTAGGCGACACTGGACTACGAACGCTGTGGAAGGTTGGCACAACAAAATCAACAATCTTCTTGGACGAACTAACCCCAAAATCAGAGATGTCATACTTTGTTTGAAGAGTGAAGCGGACGAATCTTCTTGTATGTACATGAGGATAGAACAGAATTTAGCTGGGAAAAAGAGGAAGAAAACTTACGTCGAGTTAGATAAGAAACTGGAAAGAACTGTGAAGAAGTATGAATAATATAGCAACATCAAAGCGTGTTTAAAGGCACTTTCATATCTACAAAAACTTGGCTACACCTTCTGTCAAGAAGAAAAGCAAGACAAGAAAAGAAAGTAAATCGTAAACGGATAATATTGACGAAGCTACATTCATGCTGATTTAAAAGAAGCCTAAGTAAATATATGTAACAAGTTACCATTGACAAAGCTACACTTTTGCTGATTTTGAATCTGCCTAATTATACTGATAAGACTGTAAATATATTTAAATAGTTAACATTGATGAAGCTATACTCATGCTGATTCTAAACACGCGTAAATGATTAAAAAGTATTCAGTATTTAATCATTTAGCCAGTCCAAAGCCTGGATAAAGTGTGATGGGAATCAGAAACTAATTAATTCAACTTTTATTTTCTGTGTAACATTCATTATTTCTAAGAAGATGGGGGCTGGATTCCTTTTGTAACTCCAAAAGAGTTAACTGTGCGCTTTTTTCGTGACACCTTTTCAAACTATACACATTAAAATCTTTTCCATATAAAATTCCGCGAAAGTGAATCCAACGAACAAGTTTTAAAAACATTTGTTTATAGCAATTCGAAGATGGAAAATTATAAATACTCCACACCGACTATGTAGGCTGTCTGGATAATATAGGATATTTAACTTCATCGATCAAAAGTAAATGTTATCATATTTAGATTTATCTAAAGGTGTAAAGTGCGATTACAAAATATGGCTTGCCCGTGTAGAAGAAACTGAAAGAAAGGAGAGATTTTTTAAAACTAGAAACGGGTGAAATGGCCTCATCTTTGGTGCAGCATAGATCTAAGATACGACTGTATTTTTGTAAAATCAATTTTGCACATAATAATAACTTTCAAGAGACTAATATTGGGGGGGGGGGGTATCACTTCCCAGAGTTTCGAATTCTCCGGATTAGGAGACGTCCTAATTTGTGTGTTTATACACTTGAAGACTCAACTAGTATGGCTAACAAATTATAACCACAATCATTACAAGATTATAATTATCAGCGACTAGTTTCCAAGACTGTGCATTCTCCGAGGAATACTCTGTAACTTGAGTTTTTGCCCCATATTTCAAGTTGGGTGACATAATAATCGATTCAGCTTACAAAAAGCTACCAAGCCGTAGGGCCAATACTAAAATATTGAATCTAGTAGAGAAACTGTAAATTAACAACTTTGCTATGTTGACTGCCATTCGTGATTATTTAGAGTCAATCGATTTGATTGGACCCCAAACTCTTTCAATGGTACGGTTAGCTAGATTTAATTTTGATGGAATAAAACAAAAGCTGTTTTATAAACTATATCTAAAAAATCAATTAAAAAAAAAAAATTTTTTAACAAATAATAGCCTACTGAATTTGCATGACCACCAAACAAATTCCTTTCTGTGTTCCAATACAAAACTTGAGTAGGCTATATCTTATCTTCGATGGTTAAATAAGCTCGTCCTAAATTTTAACTGTATTTGACTAAAATCAAGTATTTATGAGCCTTTTTTATAAATTGTACTTTTATAACAGATCCATAGACGATTTTATGTTTGCTTTATAAATTAAAATCTGCAAAATTATTTATTATCAAAAATGTATTACCACTGAAGGAATACCCTTATTTCTTAACCTGAATGGATGAAAGATGAGTAAAGACAATTGCATAAAAATGACTAACCACATATACATTTTGAAGAAAATACCATTCATCTAGTGTTGACAATACAAATTTAATTAACACAATCCAAACCTTGTGATAGTTTGAATTTTAGTGATCAATGAAATGATACTCTGATGAAATACGTAAGTCAGTGTTTTAATACATTTTGCCTTCAAGGATAAAATAAAGCAAAAGCTTAAAGTTTCAAATATAAATGAGCTACAATTGTTTCGCCTTGCGGCATCATCGGGCAACTCACATTCAGTTGCCCGATGATGCCGCAAGGCGAAACAATTGTAGCTCATTTATATTTGAAACTTTAAGCTTTTGCTTTATTTTATCCTTGAATATGGAGTTTCAACAAGAAATATCTGCTATTACATTAAAGTTTACATTTTTCCTTGTTTAAAGGCGAAAAACTTTCAAGTTATCATCACCATATTAAAAAAAAAAATTAAAAAACATAAAATAACCCCCCCTCTTTCGTAGCTCTGGAATACTCTAATAGTATCAGAGTCGGAAGAGAACAAAAATTGGTCAAGAGAAACCTGATAGGGAAAGATGAAAGAAAATAAAGACGTTTTTCGTCTAAGGTTTATAAACCATACATGAAAATGTATTTAGGTGCAAATATATAAAATGTATTCATAGACCCATGAAAACACTATTGCAGTAACCATATTTTGATTTCAATGGAAAAGGTGCTATATAAACAATTTAATAGAATGAAAAAGAGAGAGACTAAAATATAGCAAATCAAAAATACTTACTTTGATAAAAGCAACATAAAATAAAACATGACCGCAAAACAAAATGAGTCAACGTGTATCGTAAGAAGCAAGAGATTGCCAAAACATAGCATAGGCTCTATATAAACACACATCCAACTTGATTTATAGACTAGCCCCGTAACTGCGAGAATAGTTGAAACATGGGCTGTAATAAAATAAGCTATGGATATGATTAACATTCAAATTTAAATAAATATTTACTACAAATACTAATAATGAGTTACACTTACTCATTTACAATTAAATATAATTGAATGAAATTGTTAAGCAAATACTTTTTAAACACTCGGTATGCAATGTATGAAAACCGATGTACCATCAAATCTTGTCCTGGGGTCACGGATTTTATGGTACCGATTTTGAATTACAGAGGTCACATCCCAAATACCAGTTAGGCCTAATTCTCTAGAAGAAAAATGGGCAAAAAGGTTAAATAGACTTCAAATTAGCTTTATTTATAGGTTTCTTATAATTTACTTTTTTAGTGGGGATAAAAAGCTCCAAGGTAGGGTTTTCAAAAGAATGTTTACAATTTCGGATAAAGGTGGTATTTTATTAAAAAGAGAATTAATTGCATTCTTATTTCTCGAACATGTGATTCATCGGCAATACACAGATTTCTCGTCGAAGCTAAATAGGGAGAAAATCAATTTCCCACAATTTCCAAGAACTAGAACCTTTACTCAAAATAAAATAAATGTTGAGCTACTGTGTAGGACGTTAAACTGGTCTGACGAGACAAGACTCATCATATCTTCTGATCTTCAGTACTCCAGCTTCCGCAACGTCAAACTATTATCCACCAATCCATCTAAAGGCGCACTCTGGTGGTCGCATATTCATGACTTCTAGTCTCTCTCTCCTTCTGACGGCTACCATTTTAAAAGTTTTGATTGATCAATTATTGATGTTGTGACAGGCTCGGAATTAAGGATTTATTCAAACATTTCTCTCATTCTTAAAACACACGATCTTATCATTAAGTCTGAGCCTACACACATTAACGTTCAAAGTTAAGACCACTTTGTACATAAGCAGATGGTTGTGCTCCTTCCACCGTAATCGTTTTATTACATCTGACTAAATTACAATATTTAATGAAATTAAAACTAAAATTCAGAGACATACATAGATTACTTCTTATTTTGGTAACAAACGAATCTGTTGTTAAAATGTCTCTCTTGAAATAAATTGTACCATCAATGGATGGATTATGTCGAGACATGTAAGATGTAAGTCCTAAAAATGTAAGAAATTATTTTCATAACAAAAATAACAATAAATTATAAACGGCTGGCATTACAGAACGGGTTTTGAAATATTTTTCTTGTTTGCCAATCTTATACCAAGGTAGAAAACAATAAGAGTTCCTTCAAATAGGTAGATGCTAGTATTCACCAAATTTAAATTACAAACGCTAATTGACTACTAGCACATTTAATTGCTTGTAATTTTGTCCACATAAAATTTTATTATTAAATCAGATTTGATACATTTTTTTTGTTATCATTACCCAAAATAAAATCATCACGTTCTTTAAGAATGGCGAAAGAAAATCAAAATGTTAAATAATTATAAGTACTGTTACAAAAATATAATAGTCTATGATTTACAAAATTATCAATTATAATAAGAGTTGTGAGGACCTCTTAAATTATTGGATAAAACTAATTAATTGTGTTAAACATTTGTACAAAAGAGATATGTGAAAACAGACAAAGGACTCCCAAAAAGAGAAATTCTATTCGAAAATTTGTAACTGTGTACTTTATTTCTAATTTTATTTGTCTAATAAGTTAGAGTAAATGTAGTCAATATTTCAAGTTTTTATAAAAACTTTAGTTTCGGCTAGGTCTGAAAATTGTATATTATTTAAATAAACAATTGAGAGTCTCTATCTTCTTCAGTTAGCCTGGATGAAAATCGTTTCTTCGGAACAGATATTGGAGATGACCGAGGGTTTTACAAAAATCAATAAATCTTTTTGAGTTCAAATTTTAAACAATTACTCATTACTACAGATCTACGATAAGAAAGAAATTGTTTTGAGAAAATGCATTAAAATCTGTTAGTCGTAAAAAAATCGACGACCAATAATATTGTAATACATTCAGACGTTTGTACGTCTTTGGTATTTTTATTTAAAAAAGTATGTAGGCCTAAACGAAAAAATACTAAATTTCGTTTCAAAATGTTACACCACAAGTGCACGAAACATAACATTTAACTGTAACTAAAAGTTGATAGAAATATCCACCTTAAAAGTTAATTACCTATTAATTCAGCAATACAAAATCTAGGTAAGGGGTGGTGTGCTTAAAGTTATTACTATTGACCAATAGATTCATAATATGGGGTGCGAGTGGTAAATGTAAAGTTAGGCGTAGGGTGTACGTGGTAGATGAGAGTTAGAGGTAGAGTGTGGTAGATGTAGAGTTATAGACGGGGTGCGTGTGGTAGATGTAGGGTTAGGTGTGGGGTGTGAATGGTAGATGTAGAGTTAGGTGTGGGGTGCCTATAGTAGATGTACAGTTAGGGGTGGGGTGTGAATGGTAGATGTAGAGTTAGGGGCGGGGTGTGAATGGTAGATGTAGAGTTAGGGGCGGGGTGTAATTGGTAGATGTAGAGTTATAGACGGGGTGCGTGTGGTAGACGTAGAGTTAGGGGCGGGGTGTGAATGGTAGATGTAGAGTTAGGGGTGGGGTGTGAATGGTAGATGTAGAGTTAGGGGCGGGGTGTAATTGGTAGATGTAGAGTTATAGACGGGGTGCGTGTGGTAGATGTAGAGTTAGGGGCGGGGTGTGAATGGTAGATGTAGAGTTAGGGGCGGGGTGTGAATGTTAGATGTAGAGTTAGGGGTGGGGTGTGAATGGTAGATATGTAGAGTTAGGGGCGGGGTGTAATTGGTAGATGTAGAGTTATAGACGGGGTGCGTGTGGTAGATGTAGAGTTAGGGGCGGGGTGTGAATGGTAGATGTAGAGTTAGGGGCGGGGTGTAATTGGTAGATGTAGAGTTATAGACGGGGTGCGTGTGGTAGATGTAGAGTTAGGGGCGGGGTGTGAATGGTAGATGTAGAGTTAGGGGCGGGGTGTAATTGGTAGATGTAGAGTTATAGACGGGGTGCGTGTGGTAGATGTAGAGTTAGGGGCGGGGTGTGAATGGTAGATGTAGAGTTAGGGGTGGGGTGTGAATGGTAGATGTAGAGTTAGGGGCGGGGTGTAATTGGTAGATGTAGAGTTATAGACGGGGTGCGTGTGGTAGATGTAGAGTTAGGGGCGGGGTGTGAATGGTAGATGTAGAGTTAGGGGCGGGGTGTGAATGTTAGATGTAGAGTTAGGGGTGGGGTGTGAATGGTAGATATGTAGAGTTAGGGGCGGGGTGTAATTGGTAGATGTAGAGTTATAGACGGGGTGCGTGTGGTAGATGTAGAGTTAGGGGCGGGGTGTGAATGGTAGATGTAGAGTTAGGGGCGGGGTGTAATTGGTAGATGTAGAGTTATAGACGGGGTGCGTGTGGTAGATGTAGAGTTAGGGGTGGGGTGTGAATGGTAGATGTAGAGTTAGGGGCGGGGTGTAATTGGTAGATGTAGAGTTATAGACGGGGTGCGTGTGGTAGATGTAGAGTTAGGGGTGGGGTGTGAATGGTAGATGTAGAGTTAGGGGTGGGGTGTAATTGGTAGATGTAGAGTTATAGACGGGGTGCGTGTGGTAGATGTAGAGTTAGGGGTGGGGTGTGAATGGTAGATGTAGAGTTAGGGGCGGGGTGTAATTGGTAGATGTAGAGTTATAGACGGGGTGCGTGTGGTAGATGTAGAGTTAGGGGCGGGGTGTGAATGGTAGATGTAGAGTTATAGACGGGGTGCGTGTGGTAGATGTAGGGTTAGGTGTGGGGTGTGAATGGTAGATGTAGAGTTAGGTGTGGGGTGCCTATAGTAGATGTACAGTTAGGGGTGGGGTGTGAATGGTAGATGTAGAGTTAGGGGCGGGGTGTGAATGGTAGATGTAGAGTTAGGGGCGGGGTGTGAATGGTAGATGTAGAGTTAGGGGTGGGGTGTGAATGGTAGATGTAGAGTTAGGGGCGGGGTGTAATTGGTAGATGTAGAGTTATAGACGGGGTGCGTGTGGTAGATGTAGAGTTAGGGGTGGGGTGTGAATGGTAGATGTAGAGTTAGGGGCGGGGTGTAATTGGTAGATGTAGAGTTATAGACGGGGTGCGTGTGGTAGATGTAGAGTTAGGGGCGGGGTGTGAATGGTAGATGTAGAGTTATAGACGGGGTGCGTGTGGTAGATGTAGGGTTAGGTGTGGGGTGTGAATGGTAGATGTAGAGTTAGGTGTGGGGTGCCTATAGTAGATGTACAGTTAGGGGTGGGGTGTGAATGGTAGATGTAGAGTTAGGGGCGGGGTGTGAATGGTAGATGTAGAGTTAGGGGCGGGGTGTGAATGGTAGATGTAGAGTTAGGGGTGGGGTGTGAATGGTAGATGTAGAGTTAGGGGCGGGGTGTAATTGGTAGATGTAGAGTTATAGACGGGGTGCGTGTGGTAGATGTAGAGTTAGGGGCGGGGTGTGAATGGTAGATGTAGAGTTAGGGGTGGGGTGTGAATGGTAGATGTAGAGTTAGGGGCGGGGTGTAATTGGTAGATGTAGAGTTATAGACGGGGTGCGTGTGGTAGATGTAGAGTTAGGGGCGGGGTGTGAATGGTAGATGTAGAGTTAGGGGCGGGGTGTGAATGTTAGATGTAGAGTTAGGGGTGGGGTGTGAATGGTAGATATGTAGAGTTAGGGGCGGGGTGTAATTGGTAGATGTAGAGTTATAGACGGGGTGCGTGTGGTAGATGTAGAGTTAGGGGCGGGGTGTGAATGGTAGATGTAGAGTTAGGGGCGGGGTGTAATTGGTAGATGTAGAGTTATAGACGGGGTGCGTGTGGTAGATGTAGAGTTAGGGGTGGGGTGTGAATGGTAGATGTAGAGTTAGGGGCGGGGTGTAATTGGTAGATGTAGAGTTATAGACGGGGTGCGTGTGGTAGATGTAGAGTTAGGGGTGGGGTGTGAATGGTAGATGTAGAGTTAGGGGCGGGGTGTAATTGGTAGATGTAGAGTTATAGACGGGGTGCGTGTGGTAGATGTAGAGTTAGGGGTGGGGTGTGAATGGTAGATGTAGAGTTAGGGGCGGGGTGTAATTGGTAGATGTAGAGTTATAGACGGGGTGCGTGTGGTAGATGTAGAGTTAGGGGCGGGGTGTGAATGGTAGATGTAGAGTTATAGACGGGGTGCGTGTGGTAGATGTAGAGTTAGGGGCGGGGTGTAATTGGTAGATGTAGAGTTATAGACGGGGTGCGTGTGGTAGATGTAGAGTTAGGGGCGGGGTGTGAATGTTAGACGTATAGTTGAGTATTGAGTTTATTTTCAAAAAATAATTAAATTTGTTTGTACAAAATATTATTACATATATATAGGCCTAGGGCTCTATTAAAAAAAAAAATTTTTAGTAAATTAGATAAATAGCTGGTTTATTTGATTAATAAAACAAAATGTCAAACATAATTACCTTTCACATAATAATATTTTATTCTCGGAAATTGTACTATTTATATATCTTTGTATATTGTATTTAATTTATCACATAATTTGATTAACGATTTTATATCAAATTATTGAAATTATTTTTAATTAGAAATATAATTTCGTTGCAATATATTAAGAAAAAATATAATTTTATTTACATTAAAAATTTTACTTTTATTGTTAGCCTTTTTTATAATCAGTAATTTCATATCTGCTCTTAGGCAGAGACTTGACATTTTCATACATGTTTTTTTGTTTTGTTTTTAATTATATGTATTTTATCCGATGATGATTTTGGCAAAATGTTTTACAATAATATTACTAAAAATTCTAAAAAGCTCTAAATATCCATCTTCAACTTTAAAAAAAAAAAATTAAATTAGAACATTATATTCCAACTACTATGTTTTTGAGATTCCTACAAGAGAGTTAGAACACACACGTACACATAAAAAACAACAACAATATTCTTTATTCTAAACAGCTCTAAAAATGTTAACTAAAATTAACGCGGCTGTATTCCTTCAATGTTCCAAACCACACATATCCTAAACCCAATTCTGGATTCAAGTTATTTATTAAAATCCAATAAACAATCG
The DNA here is from genome assembly GCA_963513935.1 of Aphrophora alni. NCBI lineage: Eukaryota > Metazoa > Arthropoda > Insecta > Hemiptera > Aphrophoridae > Aphrophora > Aphrophora alni. Next base: position 140,191,987 of record OY740769.1, on the reverse strand, counting down.
GGTCTTAACCCCCCCCCCCCTTCCCACCGCAAACTCAAACTGTTTTCAACGTATGCCTTACAATATGAACATGAAATATAAGGTGATAAATGATATAACTGTAGGTTAGTTTCGTTTTAGAGTATTTACATTTACAATTCCTATTAATTTATTTAAATTTTTTTTTCTTTCAGAAATAACCTTACACTTAGTAAATATAAATATTATGTGAGATTTAATATGAGTTAAATAAAACTAACCTAACCTCTCCTAGACGTACTTTATTTTATATTTATTTATTGCAAAATCATCTCATAATTAATGTTCATGCTGTTATTAAATGTTTGTTTATACTGTATAAAAATTTAGAGCTCTAGATATTACTTCCACCTCCGGTATATTGGCTTTATCGCCTATTAGAATAATATTAAACTTCAAAAGTTCTACTGTTGTTTTATACTCCAGAGTTATCATGTTACATTTTAAAGAAAACAATGTTTTAATATTTTATAAATGAGAAATAAATAGGCCATCAATCATTTGTGAAAGAAATAAACAAAAACAAAACAAAATGAATTATAGGCCTATGTATGTCATTAAAAAAAAACGTAGCAATTTTATTATGTAAAAAAGAGGAAACATTTCTTATCTATTAACAAAAATAATCCTTCACTGTGTAATTGTAAGACATAGTGCAGATTTAAGATTTAAAGTAAAAACATGATTCCATGGTTATATAACTCGCCTTCATTGATGTCAAAACTATACACTATACACTATTAACGAGGGGGGAGAGGATGCTCGTCAATAATGAGCATATTTCTCAAAATCAGTTTTACGGATTTCATAAAACTGGTAGACTACATTAACAAGTTTACTACCACAACAAATGTAGACCTACTAAATTGCAAGAACATTACAACAACGTGGTTAATTAAGGTTAGGTTAAAAGCATATTAAGGTTAGGTAGTAATTGCTACACAAATGTAATTTGACTGCCATTAATAATATGTAATCTATTCATTAATTTTATTAAAAACAACATTTTGTAAATAGTAAATTGAAGTATTCAATCTAACAACAAATCAACCTAGGCCTACATAGAGCGCGAGTTGATTTTTTTAGTGAGATTTAACACTTTTTTAAGCTTTTTGACATTTGAAATAAATTTCATATTAAGATTTCATCTAAATAAGACAATATTTTTGTACAACATCTTTATGTACATGTGCGAATCAGATAGTCTGTGCAATATCGCCTATGAAGGTAACTTATTAACAGTTGAATTCACAGACCACGAAAAGAAATGTCAGTTTGGTCGACGCACTCGTTTAGAAAAGACGATTATTAAGGAAAACTTTCATAGTTTAGGATATCTACAGTTAAATATAGATATATTTGTTTTATTGGAACGTTCCTCCCAACGGATAAAAGCCGCTAACGGTAACCAAAGACGTTGGACGCTGGCTCGACACAGCTGTCATCCTTCTAGTGACAAATGAGAGGACAAAGTCTCGGAAGTGGGACCGCATGGGGTATTAAACTTGCTTCTTGTACTTTTCACGCATTTCATTACTGCTCATAAATAATTTACATCCTAAAAGCTATATAATTTATGTCTTATTATATACTTAATCGCTTTAAAAAGAATCCCTGCTTTGAAATTTCGCAAGATTCACCTTATATAAACAACTGGACGAAACTAAAATCTTAAGCTGCGTTACATTGAATCAATGGAATTAAGGTTTACATCTACTGTAATTGATTACACGCGTAGTAGTGAGGAAGGATAAATAAATCATTACAGTTATCTACGGTTAACAATTTTGAAACATTGATGATTCAAGAAATAATAGATCCAAGATATACGGGACAAAACCCTACCAACGAGAGTATACTTATGTGATTTTATAAAAATAAATCTAGCATTTCCCGTAAAAAAAAGAAGAAAAAAGATTTACATCAAATAAAAAGTTTATTTTTATTATAATCCACGACTTGCTTATTATCTGCTCATTTGTTTTGAACAATAATTCATAATCTCTAAATCAATAACAAATAAGAAAATAACTGTTAAACTAAAAAAAATAAAAAATCATACCCTAAATAAAACTTGACATTTCAAAATTTTTTATAAAAATAGGTCATAAACCTAATCAACAGTTATGGTAAGTAAGCCTAACGAAAGATGTATTGAAACTCCCGTAAGAGATTTTTTAAATTGTCGAAGGACTTTTTCTTCCTTTTTTTGAACTAGGCTATAGGAGCCACTGGCAAATTAGGAGAATACACGTTTTATGTTTTAAATACTGTATATAGATTATATTATTCTGCTACGGTTTACATACAGCAGGCCTACTTATTATTGACTCAATTACATTCTCCGAGTCACCTCAAATGAAGACAGTATTAAAACAAAGCTTCTTGGAATTTCAGAAGGTTGTACTTAGTATAAGCGTATTTTAATTAGCACAACACTACCAATGACTACATAAATACTATAAGACACGACATAGGATAGGGAAATAGTCTACGCTTTACGGGACACAAGTTTGACACACAGCTATCAGAAAGCGCTAGCAGCAGGTGCTTGACTGTACGCATCCCACTTGGTTGAGACTGTACAACTGTTGACCTCTCTCTCACAAACCTTCTCACTTACTTCCGTCAGCATAGTCAGTGTTGTCAGTTCGTGCGCTGAGATAAGCGATTCTCGACCTTCCCTCGCATCTCTGGTCCCATATGTGGCATCAGTGCGTTTTCTCTTACCCGCCTGAAACATTGTTTGACCGTAGAGCCACCTAGCGCCAGTCACATCAACTTCAGATTCTCTAGCAGAGCGACCTAGCGGGTATTGGACAACTCAAGAATAAGCGTAGAATATTTAACATGGCCATGTCATGTCTTATAGTATTTATGTAGTCATTGACACTACTATGATAGAGATTATTGCATTGACTACTTATATAATTCCTAACATCGCTAACATTCTCCTGCTTGCCGATTTTCGAGAATAACCCATCTTCGAAATCCTTGGGTCGATAAGTATCGCGTATCAAAGACGGTAAATTTAAAATGTGGAAGAGATGTTTGGTATAATAAGAGCAAATAAAATCTGATATAGCAGTATAGTATGATTAACTTTATAATATTAAATATTTGAAAAATCAAATCTTCGTCGTTTAGAGAAATTCGCTTTAGATGTAAACTCGTGGCGCCTGATCTGGATACACTCCTGATGGTTCGTATTCCAGTTAGGAGTTGAACAAGAATTAAAATGAACACTTCCCTGAATTCAGAACTACAGTACTTTGAATTTAACTTTATCTTTAGGTATGCCTAACTAATTACATTTAAAGATAAGTTCTTTATTGAAATGCAATACTGTAATGATATTATACGTATTAAAATAAGAAGGCCGATAGAAGCTTTTCTTTTAATTGATCATTAATTTTAGCCTATATACAAAAAAAACTTCTAACAGCCTTCCTATTTTAATAAGTATAATATTACAGTATTGCATTTCAATAAAGAACTTGTCCAATTAAAAAGTTTATTATTTTGGTACTTACCGTCAAGCAAATTTAATTCTTAAAATTAGGGTAAGGGGGGGCTCATATTAGACTAAGCGTTAGTTTTAGGCTACAATGAATCGTACAAAATAAAGATGGAACATTGAGCCACCTCAGATACAGCCAAAGGATGGATGAATAGACAGTAGATCACCACTTGTAGGTCACCCAGGAGGATCACTACGTGGCTGGATGATGTGGAGGGTCGAAAAACCTATCGGTGACTGTTTTTATTGCCTTATAAAAGAACGTATAATATAGACCCCAACCCTCGAATACTCTGTAGTAGTGTCAAGGTTGGTATAACGCCACAGGGTAAGTAAGCGTACTAAATGAAATGTTACGAAGGTTTATTTGATTTTTTTTCCAGCTAGGAGATAAACAACGACAGAACAGAGATCCACACTAGTGCACAATTTTTTCACCTGCATAATATATCCGAGCTAGAGTTTTAAAGTTTAGACAGTTTTTTTATTTTTAACACGGAGATCGAACTATTCACTTGTAAAGGATCTGGTAGCCCAAAAGTTACTATATTGTTCAATTCATGATATCGAATCCTTGACAATTAAACTACTTTAATCTTCTAGGGGGAAAAAATGTTTGTTTCCAAGTTGTATCATACAAATAGTAGTGTAAATAAATTAAAATTGCATTAAAAATATGGAAAACTGCATTTCAATCGATAATAGGCTAATTGTAAATTATTTATTTTATTATTTTAAATAAATTTTGTGTTATAATTAATTTATTGAACAAAATACTGTTTCATACGTTTTTAAGAAATTTTAATTTATTTAGGCTACTATTTTTAAATAGTAATTTCAATTCTGTTTATGACCTAACATGAAATGAAATATTTTCATCACTTTGCTAAGAAACTTAAGGTGTACAATCCTTCGATACTATTTTATCTAGGCTATTCATGTTGGTGTTGGAATTATTTCAAACATTCAATGATTACATTTTTAAAATTAAAACTTCATAGGGTAGGGCTACAAGTAAATACATGGAAAGGTCAAAATTTGATGTTAAGAAAGAATAAAAAAAAAAGAAAACATTTAGGGTCTACCACTCACGATTAATTATAATTTAAATGGAACATGCAACGTATAATTCTAATTAAAAATATTTTAAATGATTCAACAGAGTTCCCCCAGTAGGTAGCCAATAACAGAATCAGCAAAATGTGAAACATCACTTTTCCAGTTTCAATTTTCACCCTAAGTAATAGCAAGAAATTTCATATTAGCTTACTTTACGTTTTATTGTAAATAATTTAGGATTTGATTTTAAATTAATAGTCTACTAGTCTATATTTCATCACTAGGACTAAAAGTGGACCTTTTCAATAAACGTTAAGTTTAACAAAAATGAGCGAGGATCGAAAAGCTTCTTTTGGTCCAAGTGATGAACTATATTTTTCGTTGTACTGCAAACAATATAAAAAAGCAATTTCAAAAAAAGTAAAATGTTTTAACCCATTTACCTTCAAATCGACGGTAACAGCTGTTTTATCGGTTATTTACAATAGCGAGTATCGGTTGTTTTTATACATGCTTTACAATCGTTAATTAATTCGTATAAATGAAGTAACAGCTGATGACCTCTACCTCAGCTGATGTTTTAGGTCCTAGGACTAAAAATAACAACTTTAGTATCTCAATGCATGTATTGAAAACAGCTGTTTTTGAAGCAGGAGGCCTAATATAATTATTTTTGTTTTCGTTACGTTTCATTGAAAGTTATTTGAACCAAACCAAACTGGAAATTTGCTACCGCTCTTAAATGGCATAGACTATAATATATATAATGAACATAATAATATATTGAGGACATTTGGGTTTATTCACGTAAATATAACTGAAAGTGTAAGCTGTATCTGTAGCTGTAGAGTGAGCACCAAAGTTGGATTACTGCAGCCAAAGGGATATTGTTATTTTCCAGCTTTTTAACAAACTCTGCTGACACGAGGTTTTAACCTAAGCTTAACTAAAAGTAGTTATTTCATTCAAGGAAGCCAAAGGAGAGATGAAGTTAAATATTTGTGGAATTGAATCAAGGCTACTAAGTTTTCCATTTTTCTCATATAACATTCGATCATCACCGCCTTATAATAAAGGAAGAAAAGAACATAAAATTAAGACCCACTAACCCTCGAGTACTCTAATATCAAAAGAGACCTCATAGGAAAATGAAAGAGAGGATTCTAACCCAAGACTACTTGAAAAAGTGTAGATTCAGCTAGGTTCCGTCGGAATTGCCAGGTAACTACTCACTATAGGCTGACATGAAGTTCCCCCAGCGGTTGAAGAAATTTATTAGGGTCGATAATCCTGCCCCCCCCCCCCAAAATGTCTGCAGTTCCCCCGGCGGTCACTCACAACCTAACCTAACCTGAAGTAATTCTTCATCTTCATTACTAACTATACGAATACTGTTTAGAGCGTCATGAACTTCCGACATATTCTTTGGTAGGGGAGGTAACTGTTGCCGTTTTTTCTTGTAGGCTACAAGTTATTTTTTATTGCATTAAATAATTTATTTGTTGCGTTAGCAAATAACGTTAATACAAAAATGACCGCCGGGGGAACTGCAGTACACCCAAAAAGGGGCTCCGGTGGAACTGTAGATACCCTTCGGGGGCTGCCCCTGACCGCCGGGGGAACTGCAGAACTCCCCTCACTATATAGTGACACCCTGAGGATAAATTTTCTATAGGCCTACAGTAGGCCTAATATAAATTATTTTTGATCAAAAAAATAATAGGATACAAACACTGAACTTTCATTATTGTTGGAACTTCTTTAAATCTGATAGGTACTAATAAAAAATAATTATTAGTAGCCAACTAATTAGAAAAAATAGGCCTAACTTATATAGCGTACAAAAAATTATACCAATTTACGATAATTTGTTTTTATATGATTTAGTGTAGGTTTGTTATGGAAATAATTGTGTAGGCTAGACCTAAAATATTCCCGCTATAAACTATAACTGTATACTTTGGAAGGATCAACAAGTTACCTCAGTAACATGTTTAAATTTCCATGTTCTACAGATTTCTGTTTCTCCGTTAATTACGAACGACAAAGAAGCAACTACCAAATCATAATCCATACATGATTTATAGACAATACATAAATCTACATTTTATAGTTATTCAGTCATTAACTTTATATTTACAGTTAAACGACTACAAATATTTCTTCAAACTGAAATCTTTCTTTATCTATCGTTTAGTGCTAAGCTATAAGATTTGTTTTAGCCTTTGTCCTACTAATTGCAAAGCGAATGAATTGACATGTATATAATTCAATTTGAAGATAAGAGGAAGAGTGTGTATATAGCACAGAGGAGAATGGTGACACAGAGTGACAGGCTTCAGCTAAGACCAAGACTAAGGACTGCAATGCAGTGTGGAGGGGCAGCTGCAGGTGTGGATGGCGTGTGGAGGGCGGGCCTCACACCAAGGGGCGGTCACACTCTGGTCCGGCCTTTAAGGTGGGGGAACTTCAAATTATCTTTTAATTTTCTCCTTTATTTGTTTAGTTACAGCGCCCGATTAAATTATAAAACTCTGAGGCTATAGATAGTTTGCATTTTAATCTGTTAACATGTTTCTCTTACAAAACAAAGAAGTAAGTTTTAATGACAATATAATATTAAACGTCTATTTATATTGGTGTGACATAGGCTACAAAAGGCAACATTGGGTATTTTGTTTTGATAGCAAGAGACAAAACTAGAGTTAATAATTATTTCAGTTTCCAATTAATTGAAAGACAGTATATGATGCCGAATTCTTGTAATGCAATACTGTGTATAAAAGTATCGTACATAAATAAAACAATACAGGACTTTATTTCTCATCTAAGGACTAGAGGAAAGTTTAAAGTTTAAAATAATTTGAATCATTTGCTATTTTATATATTAAAATTGTATCCAGTACAACCACAGTTAGACTTGGACCGTGGGTCATGAATTGTGCACTGATCATGTTACTAAATCATTATATAAACATTAAATACCTCTCTTCTCTGAATATATATAATAGCTTGCACAAATTCAATGTCAACAAAAATAAGAAGTTTGAATATTGGTTTTTTAGCCTATCTGAATGTCTCCTAGAGCCGTCAAATTTTTTGTTAGATTTTTACCAAATTTGGTGGAAACATGTTGTTACTAATGATTGTAAAAAAATGTTATTAACAAGTAACAACCAAAATTGGAAATAAAAAGGGTTTAATCGATTTTTCACTTTAGCTAATAGTTTTTATTTGTTTTCACAAATTGTTATAAACCCTTTAATGTCATTTAAAATTATACAAAAATCGTTTCTTAGAATTAATTAAGTATGTTTACTTACCGGGAACAAAACAAGTGAAACAATTTTCACATTTTAAAATTTAATAACATAAAACGTTTCGAATTTCAAAAATATTGACAACAGAATTAGGCTAATTTAAAATGTTCTACAGATTCGGTTTATTAGTTTTGACGTGAAAAACAAACCGATATTATTTAATTTACTCGGCATAGGCTTTGTTCTTTTGGTAATTTATTTTTGGGATATTATGGGATTATGAAGCAAGCTGCGTAAAAAAAAAAAAACCGTTTTTGAATGGAGTAGCCTACTTCGAGTTTCATCAAAATCAAACAATGAATAGCCTACAAATTTTCAAAAACTATGTGAACTTTTTGATAAAGGCCCTAGACTTAGACCTACATAGGCTATGGAATTTTACAGCTCTTAGCACATGATAACTCAAATATAATATAAAATTTGAACTAAGCAGATTCAAACGCGAATATTGGGAAGTATTGGAAATATATCAAAATACATATTTTCATAATTTTTTTTATTTTTTTTTATTTCAGAAAGATTCACGAACATATAAAATTCGATCTAAGCGCTACAAAATAGATGGCCTAAATAGTAGGCCTAAAGGTCTTATTTTCATCACTATCATGATGGTTTATCACCTTAACAACGAACTTGTCCAACGTTTTGTAAAATTGAGTCTATATATTAAATTTAAACAAAATAAAGAGGGTTTACTAATTAGGCCTATTTACAATGGACAAAAAAAAAATGCCAAACTGCTCCCGTAGGCATGGTTTTAGGTGTCAGCATATCTAGCTGACGTCAAGAAAATAATGATATACACAATAACGAGGTCCAGAAATAAACTTACTCTTCTGGATAAGACTCCTTGATTTACCAATAGGCCTACAATTTAACGTTTTGGGCATTACATTTAAAGAATACGCTTGTAGGCTACATTTTATGATGTCTCTGAGTAAGTACTATAAAGCTAGAATAATTACTTAAAAGTAGTGTGATATGTACAATTTTTGATTAGTGACTAATGTAATGATAGTTAGATAAAGTTATTAGCAACTTATAAGTTACACATAGGCTATCCCTTTTCGGTACCCTTAATTTAAAATATATATATATATATATATATATATATATATATATATATATATATATATATATGTTTTAGGATTTTCAGAGTGGGTTTTATCAGAAGCTAGTATGGCAAGTTAATAAGCACGTTGTAGAGGATAACAAACACGTTTAAACCTTGGCCAGAAAAACCACCGATACTCGCTTCTAGTTTCGAGAATGGAAAACACAAGGCCGTAGACCAAAACCATAGTTGGAAAACAAATGGAGCAATTATCCCAAAAGTAAATAAACCGAGCCCCTGTACCAAGACTTGTAAACCAACGAAAAGGTTTGGTCCTTAAGGACTACACTTCGACCAAAAGCAATTGCGTATTCAAAAACTGGTCAAATAGATCACAAACTGTGGACAAAAAAAAACTAACTATTTTCCATCTTTAGATCAGGTAGAAACGGATTTAGCAGAAATATTTAGGTAGCAAGTATTTTAAATGTTCTATAATAGCTTAGGCTATATCTCATTTTCCCATTGCTCATCACATTAAGACCATTATAAAAATTAATTCTATCTTTTGTTTCTGTAATATTTTTCTTAAGCTAGATCTAGAGTCGCAACTACGGTGATTGATTAACTGATTTTTTAATTTTAAATCTGATGTTTGATAGTAGGCCTATTTCATGGAATAATGAGATATTAAGCAAATCGGTCGAGGGTTGGGAGTTTAAAATAAAGTGAGCCCCTGAGTCCCGACTAGTCTAGTGGGGAGTGCTCTGAGAAGTGATGTGATTTCGAATTAAAATACTCGGTGAATCCGAGTATCAAAACCTCGGAACGTTCCGATTATTAGGCAAATCGGTCGAGGGTTGGGAGTTTAAAATAAAGTGATAGGGAAAAGTGAGCCCCTGAGTCCCGACTAGTTTAGTGAGGAGTGCTCTGAGAAGTGATGTGATTTCGAATTAAAATACTCGGTGAATCCGAGTATCAAAACCTCGGAACGTTCCGATTATCAAGCGGTCGAGGGTTGGGAGTTTAAAATAAAGTGATAGGGAAAAGTGAGCCCCTGAGTCCCGACTAGTCTAGTGAGGAGTGCTATGAGAAGTGATGTGATTTCGAATTAAAATACTCGGTGAATCCGAGTATCAAAACCTCGGAACGTTCCGATTATCAAGCGGTCGAGGGTTGGAAGTTTAAAATAAAGTGATAGGGAAAAGTGAGCCCCTGAGTCCCGACTAGTTTAGTGAGGAGTGCTCTGAGAAGTGATGTGATTTCGAATTAAAATACTCGGTGAATCCGAGTATCAAAACCTCGGAACGTTCCGATTATTAAACAAATCGGTCGAGGGTTGGGAGTTTAAAATAAAGTGATAGGGAAAAGTGAGCCCCTGAGTCCCGACTAGTTTAGTGAGGAGTGCTCTGAGAAGTGAAATGGAGTAGTGATGCGATTTCGAATTAAAATACTCGGTGAATCCGAGTATCAAAACCTCGGAACGTTCCGATTATTAAAATCCTCGGATTCGGAATTAAATATTCGGAAAAAAATATAACATTTATATTTTTAAGAAGTTGGCTTAGAATTTCATAAAAGGGTTTCACCTAAGTAGTCTAAATAGAAAATCATCATTTTTTTTTTAATTAGCAAATTGTGTAATGTTGAGGAAGTGGTCACCGAAAACCAGACGGAATAAAGCTTTTATTAATCTAGGCTCACATAGTAGGCCCTATATAGAAATGTAATTAGTGTCTTATACGTTAGTTTACTGTAAAATATACTAATAGCCCTAAAAACTAAATCTGAAAAACTGGTAAATATATAGAACTTTGTAGTGGCTTATTCCCAAGAGAGCGTTAAGAACTTTTATAATGTATATAATTTTGGTTATTCGGACTCAGTATAACCTAACTGCCTACATATAATATATGTCTTATATATTTATTCGTATAATCCAGTTCCTTTAGGTCTACCCAACTCCCTGTACATAGAATAATTATACATCCTTATCCTTTAATACTCCGGCCATAACTTCACTTCAAACGGAACTCGGCAACATTATTAGTTTTCCATTTCAAGACAGACAATTGCAACAAACAAAACAAATGTAATCTAGACAGGAAAATGAGCTTTTCAATAAAATTTTCCAACACACGGTTTAACATCACCCGTATAAAGGCATGCTTCCCCAGCAGGCAGGAGTTATCTGAGCTTATGAGTCAGACTGTTACGCCTTCGTAGATATTGTAAGAGGCAAAATAAATTGAAAATACAATAATGTTGTAAGCTGAACTGACATGAGCTGAGCATATACAACAATGTTATCTGTACTAAACATGCCTTGTTCAACCACATAACACATTATTGCAACACAAGCCAATAAACATTTAACATATATAACGGAGCTATTAGTCCAGATAGATTAAAGTCAGATATCGTAATAATTTACGTTCTACATTGTTGCACTTCTATAACATATTTTTAATGCGGTACACAGATAAGCGGACAGTGATAAGAGTTTCTACGATAAAAGAATTAATTTCAAAATTTTAGGATTGGCACTATTTACCTCATGGTTTAAGAAGCTTTGAAGTTCAATGTCTTTAGTACCTAACCTAACCTAACTTTTTTTTCTGTGTCTGACACTATTTGAAGGCCTGTGCGGCCTTATCTAGTGCCAAGTGTCCCAATGATTAACTTAATAATATTTATTGATACCCACCTGGAAATCAATGACAACCCCTGAATGTTAAAACTTACCTAATCTAAAGGAGGAAAGGAGAATATCCACCATTAGCAGAACCACCACCCCCACTACAATAGTGACGGAGTGAAGCTCCGCCAGGGCTCCCATGCCCCGCGGTACCATTTTTAGCTATACTGATTTCTCAGCCTCGCTCCGATTCCCAGAAAGGTCGCGGGCCCGTGATCGTAAACAGACAACTATTTACGACCACTACGGTTTCGGTTTCCCTTCATGCTCCGCCTGAGCTTGACGGCACACTCTAGGTCACCTGGTTTTCCGTACCCACTCACACACTTATACCGTGTAACGTCGAGGTACTCCTCTGCCGCTCTCATCAGTATATACAGCTCTAACCTAACCTAACTATAGAATAACTTTTCAAAATTTAACAACAATATAGGTATGTAAGGTATATTCACGACTCGTGCATTTTTAAAGCGTAGGATTTTGCCTACTACTGTCTGAAGAAAAATTATAGATTAACCTATGACTAAAATACAATAATACATCTAAATATCATTACTTAATAAGTCATATCATAATGATTAGCAAAGAGATTTAACGACACGCTTGTCACTGTATTAAGGGTACGAACAGAACAAGTGGGTCGCGGTGGATGCTACTAGTTAAGTCGCGGTCGATGTCGACACCCATGTAAAACAAACAAATTGTAGTGAATGGAAGAGAACAGAGCAGGTAAGTCGCGGTGGAGGTTTAGCGCGATGCCATCCACATCCAGGAGGTTTACATCGATGCTTTTGAAAATCAAATGAGTTTTACATGGATGCTTACTGCGCGGTCTACAAGGATGCTTCCCTGTGATTGGTGCGTTCAAGGCCACGTTGCCATCCCACTCCACAGCAGTTCGCATAGAACACGTCTGGCGTCTGTCATTCCGTGCGCTAGGGTAGGCCTACTCTAGTTGCTTTCCATAATCTCTTTTGCGTAATAAGTTAATTTTTGAATTTCAAGTGCTAAATATGAAGGAAGATCTAATAGCAATTGTGCAGCTCACTCCCGTATTGTGGGTATATTACTTATCAGCCACCACTTGGTGACAGCTGACGTTTCATCACTATCATCACTTCACTCACACAACATCGCAAAAGCACAATCTTTTTGTCATTCAAATTTCATCAAACTACTCCACTTGACAGTGGTCCTAGCTCTACTGAGCAGTCCAGGTAACCTCCTTGCTACGTGCTGTCGACATCGACCGCGACTTAACTAGTAGCATCCACCGCGACCTCCACCTCCACCGCGACCCACTTGTTCTGTTCGTACCCTTATACTGAGAGTTTGGATGTAAAATCAATTATTACCTGCTTTATAATCAAGCGCTCGCAACAAGTCATATGCCGTAGAGATTCAACGAGGACGCTTTTCAACGTCCAACAAACGAGGCGCTCTTACTTCAAAATGACATTAATAATGCTAGAATTGCTCTCTATAACTGCGGCCACGAAATCAGGCGGCTAACCAAATTGGCATTGTTGTCTCACAAAGGACACGAAGGAAGGTCAAGAATCGCTCGATAAGCCGTACAAATTGGTAAAGTTCACAAAGCCTAATTCAAGCGCCAAACATCAGAGTCCGCATCATTCACTATCGATCGACTGTTCTTTTTTTAATCTGGAAGTAGGCTACAAAAATAAACCAAACATTCTATTTTTCGTACTTTAAATAGAGTAACAGTTTGAGATATAAAACTCAAAACAAGGAAATGCTTGTTAGGCCCTCCGTTCAATTTGCGTAAGCGCTTGCCGAATGACTACGGTTTTGAAATTTACAAAATTAATAAAAAATACATATTTCAAAGATGTTCTAAATTTGTTCTAAAAACAAAATGTAGTCAACATAACTAACAAATACAAAAAGTTACTTCAATATTATTTGACGAAATAAATGTACGTGATAATTACTTTTCTTTTAAAACTAGTTAAGGAACAGCCTAATTTCTCTCATCCGCCTGATTTCGTGGCCTGGAGTGTCTACCATGACAGTGTATACACCTATGAAGTTACGTTATTTAATATTAGCTAATGGATGTAAATTTGGAACAATTTTGTCGCTTGCTTCGTAATATTTTCTTCTTAATTACATCTCATCCTTACGCTATAAAACTCTCTTTTTTCTTTATGGCCCAAGAAAGCGCAAGAAAGAAGTACGGCCATCGCTAAGGAAGTGATATATCTCAACAACAATAATTAAAAGTCAATCTATTTACACTCATACAAGTTCAACAGGATATGAACGAATGGAGGAAGTATGTGAATTTGCCTATCACATTGTTAGGGCGGAGCATTTCCGGCAAGTTTACAAACAGTAATGGTGGTCGGAGATAATGGGGATAAATAAACAATCTAAAACACAAGTTTGATTGAGATATGTATATATTAAAATTTAATTTAATTCTGAAGATTAATGTGTGCAAATATACATTAAAATTTTATTATGATATCTCCTTTTGGAAATGTCGTTAAAATTCCAATTTATATGTAACTTGATGAAGGAAGTAGCAAATTTAACGTGAAGAAATTATACCTTACTGACATACAAGATATTCAAACTGTGAAACTAAAAACCAATTAAATGGTTTTGAAATAAAACCTGAAAATGGTAATTTTGCTTCACGTTTCTGAACACTTGTTTCTAGGAACGTGGAGTAAACGACACCGCTGTGCGTGACTTGATCACGTGATACCATAGTTCTATAGAGAAGTAACAAACACTGTTTTTACAATAATTATGTTTCGTTTCTTTCCCTAGACACGGTTATTGGCAATCAATGTCAAACATATTCTAGAATACACCACATGAAATCAATTATTCTACTTATCCAATACCAAACAAGTGTTAGCGAGTTTATGGCATTCATAAACAATTATCTACATACAGAAACATAATACAACATTTAATACAATCAATTAAAAATATAAACCACACCGACTTAGTAAAAAAAACGTAAAAAGAATAGCAGATCTTAATATTCCCTGTTCCCCCCTCAGGGGTTTGCAATCTCGACGGACAGCTGCATCTACACCTTTCTTCATGAAGTCTTGGGTTAGATACCGCTCTTTCATCTCTCCTATCAGATCTCTTTCGACCAAATCTTGTTCTTTCCCGACTCTGAACTTATTACAATATTCGAGGGCTAGGGGGGTCTTTATTTTTACGATTTTTTCCTTCTTTTTTTTTGGAATAAGGCGATAATGACCGATACGTTTTTATTTTTTAAACAACTAGAAACAAAATTTGATAAAATTTTTAAATTAGTCAACATGTATCAACTCGGGCTCATCTTGTTATTGTTACTGGAGTATTTTGTTTTTATTCACATTAGTTTCCATATTGCCAATCCTTGTTGAAATACGATTAAAAAGTGAGTTACATAACAACTTTATTGCTTTAAAGAACAGTGTACATAAGCAAGATGTTGACCATTTACAATAATAACATATTTTATGACATTGATCGTTTTTATTCTTAGTTTTTCTACAATTAACTTTTTGGTGTATTTATAGCCTAATAGGCTACTTACAAAAATATTTTTATACCATTATAAACACGTAACACAATTTTAGGAATCGAAGTAACCAAATTATACGAACTACAATAATATCAGTATATTTACAAAAGAGTTAGTTGTTTGAAGATATTTTACCAAACTAATTTATTACATTAAGTTTAAAATAGATTTTCCAAGTTTTAGGCTATACATAATAAAAAGGTAGATATTTTTCATGGCCTGTACTGAGTTTGAGGTTAAGATTGTCTCCATATTATATAAATATTGCACAGAATTGTAATTGTTCAAATATTTACATCTAAAAAGATTATACCCTTCACATTCCAACAAAAGGTGAGTTATAGTGTCAGCGATTAAAAAGTGAGTTGAAAATTTCCGAAGTGCGAAAATGATGAAAGACCACGTGAGTCTGTATTTGTAGAGTCCTCAACATTCAGCTCGGAAACAATCTGTAACTCTAAAAGATTCCAATACTTCCGTGAGTCGAATCTTGCATCTTAAATTATACTTTCATCCCTATAAAATAGTTATTGTGCAGAAACTCAATACTAGTGATTTAGGAACATCCCTTACTTTATGTCAGAGATTGCTGGAGCTCGTAAAGAAGAAAATCTCCTGCAAGTGCTGATAATGTCCGATGAATGCATTTCCGATTTCTTTTGAATTGTTGAGGAAAGTAAACAAACAAAACTTTCGGCACTGGTGAACACAAAACCGAAAACAAATCCATCAACGACCTCTCCAGTGCGAGAAAGTGAATGTCTAGTGCGAATAAAGGACCTTATTTTTCTTTTTTAAGATGAAAGGGTCGCTACGTGGCGATGATTCAAAATTTTCTAGAACCGAAGCTACGTAAGTAAGGAATTGAAATTTATACTTTGTGATTCCAACAAGACAGAGCGATTTTTTAAACGGCAGAGACGTCTGGGCATATAATTTCACGGTTTGCTGATGTCCCATGACCTGCTCGGTTTCCAGACTTGATTTTTTGTGTTTATTAACTCCAGAGTTACCTTAATAATAAAGTCTTCGTCTAGAGACCTTACACTATCGCTGTACTCAAGCAGTGCATACAAAATGAAGTCAATGTTACGGCGAGAAGGACGGCATCTGAGTGATATCATAACTAAAAATGGCATACCGATGTAAATATATTGGTTGTATTACCATTTTAAAAAGATATATTATTACGAGTTGGTTTATTTTGAAAATGGACGGGTTCTTATGACTCACCTTGTACAACAGAAAATTTCCCAAACTAATAAAAATAATTTGATTTTAAAATATTTGTAAAATCTTCTGTATCATCTAAAATGTACAGCCATTGTCTTAGTAGCTTTTTTTTAAATTTTTAATGTACCGTGGTATATTATTCAATATTTTCGTAGCAAAAAAGAATTAAAAATTCATGTCTCAAATTTTATATGGCTCAGAAACTTAATGTAACCACCACGTCGCAGGTTCATTATGTTAGGGTTGTAGTTTTATATTTATTTCCACTCGGTATATCAAGTAGTTTTAAAACTTAACGTCTGTTGACTGTTTTTAACAAATACAACTATAGGCCAGTTTTTAATTGCTCACTCTCTTGTTGTTGAGGTGGTTCTGAAGAAGGGGCTTCTGACTATGCAGCACCCGCCACTTACTCACGTTCTTGTTGTGTCTTGGTCTTAGTGGAAGGCTCGTAATTGTGCAGGACGCTCCTCTTGCTAGTGCTCTTGTTAATGACTCAGTCCCGGAAGAATGCCTCATAAATATAGACGAGTTTTTACTTGCTCATACATATTTTTGACACGGCCCTGATGGAGAGGTTCGTAACTATGAAACCTTCGCCATTCCCCCCCCCCACGCTTTAGTGGTTTCGCGGTCCTGGAGGAGAGCCTCTTAATTATCTAACATATTTTAGTCCCTTATTTTCTTAGTAGTGACTAAATGTTAAAAGAGGAACTATACAACATGCTCTATTCTCCGCAATCTCTTGTGATGTCTCAGCCCGACTTCGTAATAATGTAACATCTTCTACTTAACCGTGATGTTATTTATGACTCAGGGACTGGGCTCGTAAAATTCAGCACCCTCGATTTGATTAAGCTATATTTCGTGACGTAGGCTACCTTGAGGGAGTATGGAAGCAAAGTGTAATACTATAATATTCATATTAAAGTAATTGCCATAAAATGTATTCAAAATGAAAGCAACTGAAGGGATTTTTACAATTATTTATCCAAATTATCTAATACATTTTTAGAACGTTGGTGTTATAAAAGTATGATTAGAAAAAGGATAAATAAAAATAAATGCAACAATACTGTTATAAATTATAATAATATGATATAAATTTTTACAACACATTACTAAAGGATCTAAATAATCTGAACACTTTTTTCAAATAAGCAATATCTTTTTAGGAAACCTTTCCTAAAATTGAACTTTCAAAAAGTGACCCTAAGTGAGTTATTTTAAAAAGACCCCTAATTTGAACAATTTTCTTATAAAGCCAAAATTTCCATTTAATGAATAAGATTAATATTAACAAAATTATGTGTGTATTCTCCCACCTAGATTTGTAGTTTCATCATTTATCAGATTGTGTACAAAATCATTGCCAGTTTGGCATCGATCCATTAAGTTTTTGAAAATGTCCTCCCTGTTAAAAGAAAAACTTTCGTGATAGGTCTTGTTTTAATTTATTATAACATTTTACATTTGTCTGTATGTTTGTGAGTTTGTTACGCTGTCACGACCTAATGTGTGAACCACGATTTAATTGATTCAGTGAAGCGAGGTCATATTTTCAATAGGACCATTTGGCATTTCGTATATATGTTTGTGAGTTTGTTAACACAAGCGTGTTCTATGATTTAGTTGCCCTTTTTTTTAACTTGGACCATTTGGCATTTCGTCTCTATGTTTGTGAGTTTGTTACGCTGTCACGACCTAATGTGTGAACCAAGGTTTAATTGACCCATCGAGACGAGATCTTATTTAAAGTAGAACAATTTGACATTTCGTCTCTATGTTTGTGAGTTTGTTACGCTGTCACGACCTAATGTGTGAACCAAGATTTAATTGACCCATCGAGACGAGATCTTATTTAAAGTAGAACAATTTGACATTTCGTCTCTATGTTTGTGAGTTTGTTACGCTGTCACGACACAATGTGTGAACCAAGATTTAGTTGACCCAGCGAAACAAGACCTAATTTAACTTGAACCATTTGACATTTCATCTCTATGTTTGTAAGTTTGTTACGCTGTCACGACACAATGTGTGAACCAAGATTTAGTTGACCCAGCGAATCAAGACCTTATTTTAACTTGAACCATTTGACATTTCATCTCTATGTTTGTGAGTTTGTTACGCTGTCACGACCTAATGTGTGAACCAAGATTTAGTTGACCCAGCGAATCAAGACCTTATTTTAACTTGAACCATTTGACATTTCATCTCTATGTTTGTGAGTTTGTTACGCTGTCACGACCCAATGTGTGAACCAAGATTTAGTTGACCCAGCGAATCAAGACCTTATTTTAACTTGAACCATTTGACATTTCATCTCTATGTTTGTAAGTTTATTACGCTGTCACGACCTAATGTGTGAACCAAGATTTAGTTGACCCAGCGAATCAAGACCTTATTTTAACTTGAACCATTTGACATTTCATCTCTATGTTTGTGAGTTTATTACGCTGTCACGACCTAATGTGTGAACCAAGATTTAGTTGACCCAGCGAATCAAGACCTTATTTTAACTTGAACCATTTGACATTTCATCTCTATGTTTGTAAGTTTATTACGCTGTCACGACCTAATGTGTGAACCAAGATTTAGTTGACCCAGCGAATCAAGACCTTATTTTAACTTGAACCATTTGACATTTCATCTCTATGTTTGTAAGTTTATTACGCTGTCACGACCTAATGTGTGAACCAAGGTTTAGTTGACCCAGCGAATCAAGACCTTATTTTAACTTGAACCATTTGACATTTCATCTCTATGTTTGTGAGTTTATTACGCTGTCACGACCTAATGTGTGAACCAAGATTTAGTTGACCCAGCGAATCAAGACCTTATTTTAACTTGAACCATTTGACATTTCATATCTATGTTTGTAAGTTTATTACGCTGTCACGACCTAATGTGTGAACCAAGATTTAGTTGACCCAGCGAATCAAGACCTTATTTTAACTTGAACCCTTTGACATTTCATCTCTATGTTTGTAAGTTTATTACGCTGTCACGACCTAATGTGTGAACCAAGATTTAGTTGACCCAGCGAATCAAGACCTTATTTTAACTTGAACCATTTGACATTTCATCTCTATGTTTGTGAGTTTGTTACGCTGTCACGACCCAATGTGTGAACCAAGATTTAGTTGACCCAGCGAATCAAGACCTTATTTTAACTTGAATCATTTGACATTTCATCTCTATGTTTGTAAGTTTATTACGCTGTCACGACCTAATGTGTGAACCAAGATTTAGTTGACCCAGCGAATCAAGACCTTATTTTAACTTGAACCATTTGACATTTCATCTCTATGTTTGTGAGTTTGTTACGCTGTCACGACCTAATGTGTGAACCAAGGTTTAATTGACCCATCGAGACGAGATCTTATTTTAAGTAGAACAATTTGACATTTCGTCTCTATGTTTGTGAGTTTGTTACGCTGTCACGACACAATGTGTGAACCAAGGTTTAATTGACCCATCGAAGCGAGGTCTTGTATTAACTTGAACCATTTGACATTTCGTATCTATGTTTGTAAGTTTGTTACGCTGTCACGACACAATGTGTGAACCAAGGTTTAATTGCCCCATCGAAGCGAGGTCTTGTATTAACTTGAACCATTTGACATTTCGTATCTATGTTTGTAAGTTTGTTACGCTGTCACGACCTAATGTGTGAACCAAGGTTTAATTGACCCATCGAGACGAGATCTTATTTTAAGTAGAACAATTTGACATTTCGTCTCTATGTTTGTGAGTTTGTTACGCTGTCACGACACAATGTGTGAACCAAGATTTAGTTGACTCATCGAAGCGAGGTCTTGTCTTAACTTGAACCATTTGACATTTCATCTCTATGTTTGTGGGTTTGTTACGCTGTCACGACCTAATGTGTGAACCAAGGTTTAATTGACTCATCGAGACGAGATCTTATTTTAAGTAGAACAATTTGACATTTCGTATCTATGTTTGTGAGTTTGTTACGCTGTCACGACCTAATGTGTGAACCAAGGTTTATTTGACCCAGCGAATCAAGACCTTATTTTAACTTGAACCATTTGACATTTCATCTCTATGTTTGTGAGTTTGTTACGCTGTCACGACACAATGTGTGAACCAAGATTTAGTTGACCCATCGAAGCGAGGTCTTGTATTAACTTGAACCATTTGGCATTTCATCTATATGTTTGTGAGTTTGTTGTGCTGTCACGACACAATGTGTGAACCAAGGTTTAGTTGACCCATCGAAGCGAGGTCTTGTATTAACTTGAACCATTTGGCATTTCATCTCTATGTTTGTGAGTTTGTTGTGCTGCAATGTGTGAACCAAGATTTAGTTGACCCAAAGAAGAGATATATTGCTCTAACTAGAACTATTTATTATAAATTTGTCTGTATGTAAGGGAGTTTCAAACGCTGTCACGGCCCAACGGGTGTACGAAAATTTAATTGCTCAGCGAAGCGATGTATTGTTTTAACTTGGACCATTTTACATTTGTCTGTGTGTGAGTTTGTTATGCTGACACGACCCATTGTGTGAATCACGTTTTATTTGACCTGGCGAAGCGAAGTTGATTTAATTTAGACCATTTGACATTTCATCTGTATGTTTATAAATTTGTAATACGTGTATCAATCGTTAAGATTGGAATAAGGTTATTTGTAACTTATTCCGAACGATGTATGCTATGTACAGGTATTTTTATATTTTTTATTGAATATGAAGAAACTCAAAATAGTTACTGTGCAGTTAAAAGGCATGGGCAATGGTGATACATCTAGGAATAAAGCATGCGCTAAAAAAAAAAAGTAAGTTGTGATTAGTATTAAATATGGTGGTGTGAAGAAGGCATACAAAACAGTCGAACAAAAACCTCAAATGTGAAAAGAAATATTAGGCCTATCAGTTTTCTACAACTTGCACACGCTTTTACCTAACCGACAAATAAAATTTGTTGTTTTCGTTTATATAATAGTTGCCCCCCCCCCCCATATATTTCCTACAAAACTTCATGGATTTATAATGGCACATGTACATATGCATCAAAATAAATTAAAGTTGTCAGATAGTTTGAGTTGCTATCGAATTGTGTCATCATCAACCGATTCCAAATTAATTGTAGGGTAATGTTTCGTTATTAAGTTAAAACACTGCATTCTAGGGTTTATATAGATGGAAAGCTGCAGCATTGTATTTACCACTATGATCCCAATAAAATCATAGTGCAAGGAAGAAACCACCTACAAAGCATTTAATGTTTATTATTTCTCCCTGTGAGTGTGTTTTGTTCAAATGTACAGTATTTGTAGTAGCCTATTAATTACTACTATTACTTCACTGGTTATGAGTATTGACGAATCACCTCGCACGGTAGGCAATGGCGACATTGGATTTAGAAGAACAATTTATTGCATACACCTATTTAAACTTTTAAGGAGGACTACTGTTAACAGAACTACTAAATAATATAACGTATGACAAAACTAGCAGCTAAATAGTCATTGTAGACAAGTAAACAAAGCCTGGTAATAACAAAATATCGAATAAGTTTATGAAAAATTTGTTGACTGGAAGATGAAATTATATTCGACAAAGTATCAAGGTCACGGTGCTACTCCTTTTCAACAAAACAGACACCAATTAATTGGACCCGTCATACATGTGTGAAAATAAAATATGTCCCGTCAAAGTTTTTACATGTACTGTATGTGCAAGTGTGGTTCGTAAATGTGAAGTAGAAGCCGTATGGCTGCGTCTGTTAACGTATTTATAATAACAGTCCCTGTTTGAGGGACTGGGCAGCGAGCTCGTTAGAAGAACAGGCTTGTCCAGTTTCTCTCCCCACCTATCTTGTCTCATTTCGTTGCGGATATATAATGGTGTACTGATGAAATAACTGCTTAACGATAGCGTTGCTTCCACAGTTTCCTTTAGTTAATCCAATCGATCGACTTGCTTTACCGCTAAATTAGTTCCATATCAATCTCACTTAAGTAATTGGTCATAGTTATCAATCTCTTCCCATTGTCGTCCAGTTCAAATGTTAGTTTTTCACTGTCGTTTCGGTATTAAATTGTTACGCATCTTTGCATAGTTAATCCGGTGTTATGCAACAGCGCGTTATAATAATTTCCTCTTTCATCTGACAAATTAGTGATACATTCACTAATGTAATCTCCACGATACATTTTATTTGACCTCCCATTTAATAAATGTATTAACTTCATTTTCGTTACTGTAGACGGCTAATCTTCCTACAATTCCTCGTGCAAGAATAGTTAATGTGCTATAATTTATGAGTACCGTAATTATACGGTGAAAGAGATTTGATAAACTCAACGTGGATACTATTCAATTAGACAACTAAGGAACATAAGATGTTCATCTCCTTTTAAAGCTTTCCTTTCAAGTCTTAGGTATCCTGAATCCACCGTTTAGTCACATAAAGAGGAGGAAGAGTTTAAATTGCGTACTAAACATTATCAATAGAAACAGAAATATTGAAATAAATACGTAGGACCTACAGTTAATTAACCTCTTCATTTAATGTTATATTAACGACATGCAAATTGTGACGGTGTATAAATTCATTTGAGGTAGGAAGCGGAACGCCGGCATCTTCATAAGTCTCACGGCAGATAGAGAAATTTATTGGAAGCGTTCACGTTAAAACCAATATCGTGACCACAGTAGGCACTAGTTGATATCGCGTGTGTGAAGTCTGTCTCTTGAGGAAACAGATAAGGAAGATATCAACTTGGCGTTAATTGCTTGAAAATATCCCTTTAAATTACGAGGAAATTGGAACATCTTTAGTCTGGAATATTTATATCTTATTATGGTTATTACATCACGTGACATAAAACGTGATCAGGTACGAGAAAACTAAGAATGAACTTCCTTTTTGTTTAGTCATTGCTTAAGTAATGTCTATTATGCCGATTTAAATCTACTATAATACAGTACACATAAAAAAGTTCATTTAACTCTTATCAAAACAACCAAAAGTTACTTTTTTTTTACTTAACCCTTTATTGAAAAACTTATGTTTTGTGTAAAGATTTGTAAATAATGCTAAAAACTGTGTTGTGTAGTAAATTACATTCTAATATAAGTTGATGAAGGCCTCAGCGAAAAACCGAAAATGTGTTAATTTACAAAAAAAAGTTCTTACTGTGTTGTTTATCAAAATAATTCAATGAAATTTGATGTGGGTATGTGTTCATTTTTAAATGGATTTTATTATTATCTATTTATATAATGGCCCCAGAATTTTTTGCATCTCTTTCCTCTGTACTTGAAAAAAAAATTCAAAAAACTTTTTGGGTAAGTCATTTTTTATTTTACAATATATTTTTTCCATTATTATATATTTATACAATAATTGATGTTTTAGTAGTTAATTACAAACTAAACAACAATAAAATTATAAGAATTGATTAGAAAATAACGAGTTATGGATGTGTAACAAAACACTGCATAAATCCTAAATTAGGCCTGAGATTCTATG
The DNA here is from genome assembly GCA_963513935.1 of Aphrophora alni. NCBI lineage: Eukaryota > Metazoa > Arthropoda > Insecta > Hemiptera > Aphrophoridae > Aphrophora > Aphrophora alni. Next base: position 140,168,015 of record OY740769.1, on the reverse strand, counting down.
CAGATACTACAATAATAACTCTGGGATTCTATACAGATAACTGTAAAAAATGTCTGTGAGCGAAAGTGTTTTAAAGTATTTACGCCCGTTAGAATAATTAAACTAAACCACAGAGAATAACGTTTTATACCCAGACGAACAACTCGCATACAAAAAATGGTACAAAATTTGTTTGAAAGTGAATTCCACTAGATGTCGTGGCAGTGGGTATTTTATCTGAACAAAACCACCACCACGTTGCTACCATTGCAAGCAAAAATAAGATGCAGAGAGAAGAGAAATGAGATACTTCATGAGGAACTGCAAGCTGAAAGGACAAAGCGGAAGTCTTATTGCGTCAATTACTAATTTATCTGCGATGCTGCTAATAATTTCAAGTATCTTTCATTTGTAATCAATTAAATTATGCTAATCGTTAGAAACAGTGAAAATCTGTACAATATTTCAAACAAAAGCTTTACATATTGTTTTTATTAAATAGAATTAAACTGTGCAAACCAAGTGTATTAACTTTGTGACACAACTTTTAACTAAACAAAATAAAAAACAACAATCTTCGGCCTCAACTCAAAATGTCACTTTTTATATTATTGAGGTATTTCTTATGAGAGATAAATATATTTATTAGTGCTATAGATTTTTGTAAGAGTTAGTATAAAAAATATTTTGAACTAATATTTATATAATAAAAACAGAGTTTAAGCTTGAATCGCTTATGTTATAACATAATTATGTCCTAAAAGTAAATAATGTTTAAATTAAATTAGGTTTTTTAAAGATGTTGGTTAATTTTCCTTCTTTTTTTGTCAATTTTACTTATGCCTGAACCGTATCAATTTTATTTTACTTGTCATTCTGCTCACTAGGAATATATATATGGAAAACACAACTTCATATATCATTATATTCAGAAAGGTGTATAGAATTTAGCAGTGTAGTGAAAAAAAATGTTAGATGTAAAAAATTTGGAGTTATGTCAAATAGCAAAACATCGTAAAGTAACGGAGGAAAGAATTTCACAGAAATGGTAATGTACACCATACAAATTTTTTTTTTTTTTAATTTTTTCAACTATTACTACAGATTTGTAATATATTTGTGGATAAAAGATAGGTCATTCATCTTCACATCTCATCCAAATTTGATCGATATTAGTGTAACTTATTATGAAAACAAACCTTTTTGGGAGATGGCAACGTGTGGTTTTGTTTTCTTAGATAATTCATTTAAATAAAATTTAAACAAGTTGAAGCCAATTACCAGGAAATCATAATTATATGTTTTGTTCCAAGGCAACTTATATTATATGTTTCTGCCCATTGAGTTATCGAACAAATTAAAAACATTTTCTTCGATATTTACAAACTATTCCTACATAAGTTATATATTTAATTATTGTCTTAATGTCTTTAGTTTATGCCCGTTAGACTTATGAAGACGGGAGGAGAGAAAGAAGTATCCATCGAAAGGAGCGCGAGATATGACCTTTTTACTTTCTCCACATATAGGTGCGTAGTATAGGGAATGTTTTGTGATCCCTTAAACACAACAATATAGTTTTGGAAAATGTGTCTGTATAACACCACAAACAAGTTGACCGATATTAATCAAATTAAGTAAATGGACATATTTTGATTAAATCTCTGGACATTTTGATAATTTACTTGATTTCTTAAAATTGGGGGATACTTGTCATAGACAAAATTGACATTTCTTCAAAATCGCTCCAACAATTTTGATTACACTACGCTATAAAAAAACTCCTAAGGTCCCAAACAAAAAATATTGGGTGCCATTACCCCAAAAGTGTGATTCGTGAGTTATTGGTGAGAAACAGAAACAAACAAAAATCTATCATGGATTTGTTATAAAAGACCTAATTTTTTAATGATCGGGTCTACCGATTACGTTTAGACTTTGGTGAAATATGAAGACTAATGAGACAAAGCTAAACCTTAATGAAATAATTTCCAAATATTCAAAAAAAGAAAACAGCCGTCATTTAAAACTGATTTAGACTACGACAAGGACGAGGTTGTGACTAAAGCCACAACAGGTTAGGGTTAACATAATTATATAAAATTTCTGTAAATAATTTTAATAAACAGTTTATATTATTAATATGGTTTAATACGATATTTACAATCATTTGTATATAGAAAATTATTGCACAACGTTTCGAGAGTATAAATCAACTTTCGTTATCAAGTGTGAAACTACAACATTAAAAAAAAAAAAAAAAAAAAAAAAATCACCCTAACCTAGTAGCCTAGACTCATGTTGGAAACTAAAACTAAATTTATAATCTAAGAAAACTAGGCTTGAGCACTTAAAGCTTATAAGGAAAAACATGGATTCCCCGAACCACAAACACTTTTTTTAAAATTATACAATTATACCTGCACGATGAAGCCCTGAGGTAAAGCTTGACTCTACACCATAGCCCAACTTAGTCATACCTAGACCCCAGGATTGTTTTCGTGGTGCGGGAATACTTGTTTTTCCTTATTAGCATTGACTGCTCAGGCCTAGTTTTAGGCTTAAGAGGAGGCTCCACTAGCCGGCCGGTGCCGTCTGCCGCCCATAAGACTAATGCAATAGAATAATACCCATAAATTCCTTGTTTTTAAAGATATAAATATAAATGAAATATCAATAGAAAGGTATTGTACAGCTGAATGTGTTTTGTTGAACCAAATTTAAAATATCTTTTTCTGTTTTACATGAAAACCAAAACAACATTTTTTTACTTTACCTAGCAATTTTTAAGAAAGTACCTTTAAAGATACGAAGGATTTTTCTCGCAGTTAACATAAAGCAGTTTGTTCTATTCAATTTTTAAAAAAATCGACGAAATCGGATGAAGAATGAAGGGAAAATATGGGTATCAACGAGAGTACTGCCACCAGAGTTTCACTTTTACAATTTTTTAAGAAAGTACCTTTAAAGATACGAAGGATTTTTCTCGCAGTTAACATAAAGCAGTTTGTTCTATTCAATTTAAAAAAAAAGTCAACGAAATCGGATGAAGAATGAAGGAAAAATATGGGTATCAACGAGAGTCCTGTCACCCGAGTTTTCCTCCGAGTGCCATCGACATTTTTTGTTATATGGAACCTAGTCTTAAGTACTTTTCTTACATTATACATTTAATATCAGTTTCCAACATGCCCCAGGTTACTAGGTTATGTTGTTGTTTTTCTCTTTTACGTTATAGTTTTACACTTGATTAACAAGAGTTGATTTATACTCTTAAAACATCGTGCATTAATTGCCAATACACAAACGATACCATATGTCCGATTAAAATAATCCATCTTTATCAAATAACTTTAATGCCAGAATAACAGTTTATGTTTCATTTTTTGATTGGCAACTACTAAAGTGTCATTTTTGGCGGAGAATAATGTTTTTGTTTGGTACGTGAGGATTAGGATTTGTCCAATATTTTTGCACCCAACTACAAGATATCTCTTTCACAATGTTTTGTCAAATTATCCGTTTATACAACTCCTTCAGATGATTCTAAAAAGATATTCTTTCATAACAGGATTACACGTGACATTTCATACTCCCACTCAAACACAACGTCAGGTAGACTAATGAAGACGAGGGAGTAGCTTAACTGTAACCTACAATGACACTAAAATCCAACAATCCTATTAACTTCTCTCTTGCCTTCATAAGATTGACAAAACTGCGATAGTTTATTAATTAAGAAGGAAAGAGTCTATTTCACAGAGATATTATAAAAATAGTAATACTCACCACCAACAACGCCCACAAATATCTTGGAAATTTATTTTACCTGAAACAAAATCAATTTTTTAAGGATACAATAATAACATACAATTAACACTATCTGTATACCATAGAAATGCCTAAATACTTTAAGATTTACAGTGTGAGAAAAGAATGGAAACGGTTTGATAACATAAAATCGAATAATACCTGAAAAACAAGAAAATTCATATTACTACAAAATTGTGCCCTGCGAGAGTGTAAGTTAAAAATTTGTCAAATTTATTATTATTTTGATATAATTTTATTTACCTATATTTTTATTTTCTTGTAATAGAAAAATGTGTAAGAATAAAACGTACTAAAGTCATAAAATAAATCTAACTAATCGTGTTAGAAATTATAGAAAACATAATGTTATTTGTGAAAAAACGGAATTCGAACTCTAAAAAGATAAATATTTATTTTACAAAACTGCAGCTGAGTTTGTTTTTCTAGTGCGACTGAATCCTTTCAAACGTTTTGCTTACAAGTTTAGCTTTGTATCTACTGAATATTCTATAATTTCATCTTAAAATATATTTTATATGGAATGTCCTGAAATAAAAACTGAAGATTCACTCTTTATTTATAGCCTTGGGGCGCTATTTTGGTCAAAATAAATTGGATTATATACAAAACTTAGTTCAAATTGACCAAATTCCTATCGCCAAATTATTGTTTTTCTGATGTTATTCGTTTAATTATGAACCTTTTCAATAATTTTTTAACACAGTATACAAATTATACAAAACATTTGAAACCACACAAAGAGTGATCGAAACAGGTGTGATCGCTGTTTTGTGTGATAAGTATCAAAAATTACAATATAAAACTTAATTTTACCCGCCATTTTTTCAATATGGCGGTCAACTATAAATTATCTTATGGGAACCCTTATTTTTTATGTCAATTTTTAATAATAAACATTATCTTTAGGTATTTTAAGATATCTTTAATCGTTTAGATTAGGCCTAAACACTGTGTTATTATAAATTGTATTATTAAGCACTGTTAATACTTTTGTTTCGGCTATAGCATGTTCACATGGTCTAATAAATCCAGTAATTAAAAACTGGCGTATGGCAGTTCTAGACCAGTACAAGAAAAGTTCAGTATGAAAGAAGTCGCTCGCCTCTTCGAAAAATGTCAACTTTATATTTTGAAACTGCTTTGAATTGTAAAATTTCTATAAAGAGCTGTTTTAGGGAATAAAGAGTATCAATTAACTACCTGATATTTATAAATTGTATTGCCAACATTATTTTTATACAGAATTAATAATAACTTTTGTATTTATCGAATAAAACTGCGGCCACACCTGTTACAAATAAACCCTGTACACTGAATAAAACATTAATATGCCTATGATTAAAATATAAGTTGTTAATAGTAATACTGAAAAATTCAGCAAATATATATAAAATGGCACTAATTGAGGGGAAAGAAGAAGAAGAAGAAGTAGAAGAAGAAGAAGAAGAAGATGAAGAAGAAGAAGAAGGGGGAGGTACAATCAGTCTTTAGAGCTTCTATTAGATAACATTTATTATAACTGGCTCAAACAATTTATATCAGAAAAGATAAACCATGCAAAATTTAAAAAGAAAGAAAATTATTATTAATTAATAATAAAAACAAAAAACAACGTTCTGGATGGAAAATGTTATAAAAACATATTACTACCTTTATCAGAAAAAAACAAACAAACGTTGTAAGCACAACTATTTATTTTCATGTAGATCAAAACTAATAAGTTCTGAAATCAAATTTGGAAAGCTGTGAAGGTTAATGCTCTACATGGTGTACACCTCTTATCTAACCAAATGATTAGAACTTTTTTTATTTCATAACTAACTGACGTAAAACTATTTTAGACATTAAAAAAAAAATCCAATTTATAAAAAAGAAAATACAATTCAAATTCGCATTAAATGACAAAATATAACACGTATGCATGAACCTTATGATGTGCCGAGTTAGCATCGTAACATATATGTAAACTTTTTCGACCAAAGTCCATCATCAAAGAACAACTCATAAAACAAAATAATTATCATTATTTAAAAAAATCAAGGTACATTCCCGTGTTAACAGTCTGAGGTTCTAATAAATGGTAACGACTTTCAAATGCCTCGGTACTTTTAGTCGTGAACTGGAAGGTCAAGATCAGAAATACGGGCTGGAGTAACGGAGGTAATTCGTGCCTCGAACGTTAGACAGTGACGAATCTGGTGTTAATTCTGTAACCATAAATTTGTCGATAGGATAAGGTGAAGTGCGGGGAGAAGGGATTGTTATCGAGAATCAGTTGTACTGCAAGAGCGTATAGTTTGTCATAGTCGTGCAATCAATTGTGTCCAACACGACAGGTGGCATGACGGTGCGTGTGAGGTGGCACAAGATAGAATATAATATTACGCAAACAAATAAAGACATGTCCTGTTTACCTGTGCAAAGCAAGCTTACATTATTCCCTTGCGATTTTCAGGCAACACAGTACTACACAAAATTACTACACAAAAATTGCGATTACAAGTACTACACAAAAATTAATTGAAAAATAATAATTCTGAAATTAATATGGAACTGTATATAATATATTATTAATCTCCTTTTCTCAAAAAAAATCGAAATTCCTTTTTATATTACGTTCAACCTCTTTAAAGATTTAATTGTACATTATTTAATCTGATATGTACAACACCTATAAATAGCGTAAGAACATTGGTTCAATTTGAGCAAGATAAGATATGGATGCCAGTGAAAAATTATAATAAGATATACATATAGTTGGTAAAAAGTTAAGCAGCAAATACATATACATACTCAATCGCAAACTGAGAGATTATCTATGGAATAAATGGCTAGTAGCAAGACGAACACTACAAGACAATAATTTTAAAAAGCCGAGAATGAGGATGAAAAGAGATTAGCAATAAATGGCAAGTAGCAAGACGAAAACTACAAGACAATAATTTAAAAAAAGCCGAGAATGAGGATGAAAAGAGATTAGCAATAAATGGCTAGTAGCAAGACGAAAACTACAAGACAATAATTTTAAAAAAGCCGAGAATGAGGATGAAAAGAGATAATTATCACTGACTAGATAAGTGACAAAAAATTAGCTAAAATATATATAATTAAATTTATTACTGGTAGATGAATAACAAAAAACGAATTTCAAAAGATTAAAATATAATATGTATTAATTAAAACATTATATAAATGAAGTGTTTGATATCGCTAATTAATTTACTCCAAAAGGAGAACTGTTGGATTGGAATGCGCAGAAATTAGCATAGAGTGGAAGATAGTGTGTACAATATATTATGATATCTAACCATGTGTAATGTGCATTGAAGTTGTTGCCGTAAAATATTGCGTGCGATTACAACTCAGATAGTGTACCTACTGCAACGTTAGGCTCCCACAGACAGAACCAGTAATTACATATCGATTTACTCTTACGTTATCATGAATAAAACTGTTCCAACTAATAAGTATACTTTACACAATAACAAAGAACTCTTCTTTTTGATCAGAACAGTACGGTGAAAGAGATACATTATTCTTCCTACCGTGCATAAGGTTTTCTTTATGTGGAATTTGTTAACATCGAACTCGCATTTTTGACATGATTAATGATAAAATTTTATTCTGAGATGATTTAAGAATACTGGTTATAGATATTTAACAGTTAATTCAATGGGGGAATTCTTCGTTATTATAATCTAAAATATTTAAATATATTGGAAGGTTGTTGCAATTCTGCTAGCTTGGTCATTTCAACTAAGAAATGATTTTCCTCAATCACTTTTCAATTCCGGTTCGATTCAAACCTACTAATGCAAGTAAAGAACTAAAGTATTCAACTGCCTTGAGTACGAAATATTAAGAAGGGCGATCATTCCGTTATTTCAACTAGCACATGTAATTCACTCACTTTTCACGGATCGATTACAAACCTAATGCTAATGCAGGTATATATATATATATAAAAAAGTTCAAGAATAACAGTATCATCCTCCAACATCACCTGAATCGAATTACGTAGAATAAAAGTCCTACGACACATCTCCGAAATTTACTTTCGATTAGAAATGTTCTAGTGTCATAACTGTATAATAGAATAAACATTGCGGAAGATTCCCATGGTTCATGAGTGATCATAGAGTGACCGATACGAGTAATATAATTTCTTCTCGAATTGATATTCACCGGGGTTGGAGACTATCTTATATTTATCTTAGTTTATTATTTATTACAACTGTCCATTGTTCCTTCCTCTGGTGATGTATTACAATTGTAACTGGTAATAAAAAGTCAAATGCCATAAAACTTTGCCTGACTAGCAACTGACGTGTTCTTTTCTGCTTAGTCAGATTTGTGTTTCGCAATGTCCGAGTACCCAGCAAAATGATAGCCCAATACCACGTAGCTGAAGTCTGAGAGTTTGGAGTATGAATGTCTTCTGCTAAAGGATTCCTATATTACATATCCTCGATCTTGGATACCCTGTAGAGAACTTCTGGAATCGGAACAAACAAGGTAGTGATGGTAACTAGATAGAACGGTAGTGAAAGATTTTAAAATAGCAAGTGATTCTGCAGTATAAACATTGGAAGCTCGAGGTAATCCATACATATAGGACTGTCCTGATGAGTAATATGCATAACCGACCTAAATAATCAAGCATTAGGAAAACCTGAGATACGTATCAAATTGAGTAAAAAAAGTTTAAATATTTAAAGAATATTAAACAGCTATATTGTTTTAAAATTAGCGAACTTGTAACGTTAAGATTAAAGACAGTTTTTAAAATTATATTATAATTCAAAGTATTTCAATTTTAGGCTTACATGTATCTGGCTGTGCTTTTTGATTCTTAATTAGGTCCAACTACATTAGGTAAATTTGACATCAAATGTGATTGATATGTGTTCAAAAATTTCAGACAAAAAACATTTATCATTTAATCGGAACTATTATTAATGCAATTCCATCATTTTAATCTCTGGAAAACAAATGATTTTAGTAAAAACCGTCATTAATACAAATATTAATTTTACTTCTCTCTAACCTAACTGTCTTTGCAGTTGGTAATGATTTTCAGTTTTGATTTATTTTGAGAAACGAATTTATGGTATTCATAAAAAAAACAATTTAACATCTTTCAACAATTTCAACTTACAATTTTTTTCAAATTTGAGTGATTAAATTAAAAATAAGTTATTTTCTTTAATTACAGGAATCTTATACTGTAATTAGATTTTATCTTTTAAAAGTTTGGGTACCGGATTTTAACTAGAGTCTATTCGATAATAAAACGAAAAAATAAAAAGTAAACGAGTTAATAAAAAATAATTGCAAGGAAACAATTAGGGCTACAAATAAACCCAACCAGACGAGACGTCGTAAAGAAAAAGAAACTATTACCTCCAGTTATGTTTTTTACAACCAATACACAATTAAAAAAAAGCAAATGGAGTATTCAAATGTTCACAGTCGTTTTTGTAAGTCGAAAATTTAGGCACAAAATATTGTTTTATTAGCAGTTGGTACGCTCACTTTCATATTTAAGCAACATTTTAATAAAATTATTTGGCTCAATTTTGAGATATTCGACTCATATTTATGTCGAGGTCAGATTTCCCTATAACCTTCGCTACCAGTAATTTGTCATAAGAATAAATAAAATTTTCAGAATTATTTTACAATACCTTTCGTTTAGTAGTGCGTTTTTGGAAAAAATCTTGTTTTTGTTTTGTCTTATGATGAACACCGCCAAATTTTAATTAGATATAAAAGGGCGAATTATATATATTTTTTTTCAAACCCTCTCACTAAGTCTTGAGATCGAATGGGGCGGACAAAATCTTTCCCTTATACCATTACCTTTCATTGACGACGAGTAAAAAAAGAAGAAAACTACAAAAAGTTTGTTACTTTATTATTATTCTTTAAAACGGAAACCTATTAAATTTACCACATGTGAATACATTAGGATAATATATTCATATATTTTTCTATCGCGCAGAACGTACATAGCAAGAAGCCTACGATCTGTTCATAATACGAATCTAAAGGAACATAAGTTACATAAATTAGTATTAAAATATGTAAACACCCAGATAATAAAACACGCCACTTAATCCAATAAATAAATCTGTACAGGATAG
>OY740769.1:139919491-140157856 GCA_963513935.1 Aphrophora alni | reverse complement strand
TACTCTAAGATTTTATTACATCATTTCTATATTTAGTACTATAGAGACAATGTACCATATACTCGTGAGTTTGAAGTTTAAAACTTAACTAGCTCCTACGAACTAGGAAGACCAGCTCACCTGGAACCTTTCGGCATAACACCAGACCCCCACTCACTCATTAAGATAAGTGCAAGGATATTACCACTAGCACACCGCTACTGCCACACAAATTTCCTCAGCACATGCTCTCAGACGCCGATACATCTTGATAGGCTGAGCATGTTTCCAAGGTACTCATGTAGACAAGGTTCCAAAAGCTACAGTTGATGAGTCACCGTCGGGTCTATTACGCGATACCCTCCCCCACATAATCATCTACCAGGTTCTTGTAGAGTTTAGGTGTAAAACTTAACCAGTTCCAAGGAACTGAAAGGGCAGGCGTTCCTAGTCCTTTCGGCACACCACCATACCCTCACTCTGTCAGAAAGAGTAACGGGAGCAATCTCACTTCTAGCACGCCACTACCACCACGAAACCATTCCTCAAACGCACGCTCCCAGAAGTCGAAACCTCTGGACAGGCTGATCATGCTCCCATGGTACTCATGTCGGCAAGATTTCTCCAGCCAAGTTTGATGAGTCACCGTCTGGTCGCTTGCGCGTTACTCTCCCCCGCAAAATCACCTACTAGGGGCGGCGCCCGTTACCCACCTACATTGAATTGGGTAGCCTTTCCCCAGTTTTCTTGGGACGACACCGTGGGGTATAATGCACGACCCGATTTTAGAAGGCTCCCCAATTCTCCTATACTCATGTTAGCCAGGTTTCCCAAGCAACGTTTAACGAGTAGCCGTCAGGTCGTGCACGCAAATCTTACCTCACATCTATTCCGAGGGCGATGCCCATTACCCATCTATATGGGATAGGGTAGTCAACCACTCGGTTTTAAGGGTCAGGACCGTGAGGTACTATACTGGCCCAGAACATCATCTACCAGTGTATTCACTTCCCCTCGGGTGAATGAACACTCCTGATTCAAAACCGTACTATTGTGAGAAAAAAATCAGATGTTCATCAACACCGCCAACACTCCTCGTCTAAGAGCCGAAGTGGGCTAGCTCCTTTACAAAAATCATATGTCATCTGGAAAACACGCTTACATTAGTTTACCAAATCAGAGGTTTTTCGTCTGATAAACTGTTTTGAACAGTCGAGGTTCCACTCAAAAGACGAAAAGCATGATTATAATTCATTCTGTGTATACGAAGAGTAGATGTTTAATGTATATGTGTGTGCATGTATATGAATATGAATTAATTGTTCCATCTCTGTACGACTCGGAACTTTATTTGATTGGATCCTATGACTATGCTATGATATCTGATTAAGGAAAGACATTATTAATGGTGATGAAACTAATCTTTCTTAGTCGTCCAAGGGTTGTACATGTTCTCATGTGTAAACTTTATTTAAGGAAAAGTGAAACATTACGATCACATCTGATAAGAAGCGAATAACGATTATGAATGACGAGTACTTCAACAAGGGCTACAAATGATACTGTCAAGGTTAACGTATCTACTGATTAATAAGTGAAGCAATGTTTCTTGTGTAATTCCATCTGACATCGTCATCCCTATTTTTTTACCTATAGATTTCAAACATCCTGTGTCAAATATCTATGTAGGATCCGCGATACATGCAATAAAAATCAATTATACTAAGAGCAATTCATTAAACTTTGAAGGAGATGTAAATTAATATGATCAGTATGCATACTTGAACTCCAATATCGTATCGCTTATAAAGTACTTAAAAATAGTATCATTCAAAAGAAATTTTCCTAGAGACGCCCTATCAAGTGTTTAACTTTATTTGGCATGTTCTCAAACACTAGCGTTGACAACATGTAGGCGGCCGTTAGTACCAATTTCAGATTACCATACAATTATGTATGCAAATTTATTACACGAGCTATTTTTTCAGTAACGCGAATACAGCTCAGACATTCCTTGACATTTTGATGCGATAATAGAAAACTTTAACTTGAATAAAAGGTTTAAATGATTATAAAAATCGTCGGTTTCCTTATAAATATTTAAAAAAAAGTTCATTCATGACCTTAAAATATTAATAGAGTGAAAAAAACTTCGATCCATTTTTTTATGTGATTTTCTTATAATGAATTTCAGGATGGGTGTTGATCGCTGACGATCTACATCTTCAAAATTTGGGTCAAATTTATTTTTTATTAACTTCTTTAATTGTTATCAAATGATTAAATATAATAAAGTTATAACAGTGTTAAACTTTAAGAAATAAAAACAAATTCATGTATTTTTGTTGTTGAATAGACGGTTTTAATGATAGTTAATTTTGACATGATAGTTTAATATTAATTTAACTGAGTTTTAATTTTTTTAAACCATCATGATAAAAACAATTTTGTACATCGAAAATACCTAATAAAACACAAAGATATTCAACCAAACTAGATTCAGTTAGTAAATAAAAACGAACAAGAAGAAAAATATAAATTAAGATTCTCTTAAACGATGCCTACAGTCTACTCTCAGAGTTTCGTACTTTTCACTCTACACTAAAGCCTGAAAGTAAGTAATAACGATAGGGCAATGATTTCTTATGGGAACAAGTTTGCATTAAATATACACCGCCTGCTATATCAGGTCCAATTTATTATAAAGAGTTCCGAAAACAAAACAATTTTAAATTAAATTAAGGCTCTGAGGGACTGAAATGACATTAGAAGAATGACACTTGCCACAGAGCATGTATATCTGTGAATTACTAGCACCTTTATTGCGTAGCAAACGTTACACAAAATAGTCCTAGTTTCATTTCCAAAGGCGGAAAATCACTATGCTTACATTAGGCTAGGCTACTAAGGCATGCGTGTAAATCAATCTCTGTCGCTCATATACGTTCCCATCCTTTCTTAGAATTGATGGTTGTTTTATATTTTCAATTCAAAACGTATCTATGTCTTTGATCTTCAATTCTCATTTCCTTAGTTTACACACACTACTATCTGCGCACTAGACCATTGATCAGGGTTGGCTTTAAGTAGCTTACACATCCGAATATTTAAAATTGATTTAATACACTATGAATATTACATTTTTTTAATGACCTTAAAATATATGAAGTATACAGTAACTATTTCGTTATACTTCCACTTTATGAGTTGTGATACAGTAACCACTTTTTCAGAATAATTGGACAGTATGTAACTATATTTTATGCATAGAACAAATATTTGTTTTAGAGCCCATTTAGAAGCGATGTAAATTTTTTGTGGCATACCAATTACTATGCATCTAAATAAATTGAGCAGAGAGAAATTTTTAAATAGTGATATACAAGTGTAAAAAAATAATAAGCTGCAAAAATTGTTATTGATATTAAAATAATAATAAATGGTAAAAAAAAAATCATTGCATAAACTCTCATCCCCAAAACTAAACAAAAAAACCAATCAAAAGTAATAGTCACCAAAAATTTTAGTTAAATAGTTGTAAATTAAAAAAATAATAAGAACCATGAAAAATAGTTATAGGTTTAAGTTTAAGGGTCTAAACTTGCATCGTTTGTACCATAAACCCGTCCTTAATCCAAACCGTATTTGATTAACATCGAGGTTTTAATGACGGCGATAGAGGTTAATTATTGTTTTTTTGCCAATTATTCCTGAAATGTAATATTTTGTTTATTTACTATTTAGCATGTGGATTTTAGCGTTAAATGGGTTATTAATCATTGCATTTCAATAAAATTTGAACGAAATCGGTAGATCCATGAGCGATTATTGATTTTTGTTAACTCACGATTTAAGGGGAAATGGTGACTGAAGGCCCTACGTTTTGTTTGGGTTTATAGAGCCTACACATTACAAATTTGAATAAAATCTTTAAAGTAGATTATGAGAAAATAGTAATTTTGTGTTTTTTCTTATGAGAGCTACCCTCTAATTTTGAGTTATCAACAATTTTTTTTTTTAAATAATAAAAATTCTGAGATTATTCTAAAATATGACCTCATATAAAATTTGATTAAATTCGGTCCACGCGTTTGATCTGTAGAACATACGACAGACAGACATCATTTCAAAAGTTCCAGACAAACTCAGGGGAAAGGGATTCTAAAAACTATCACATAACTTTCTCTATACTAAGTATGTAGTATCTGTATAGCAATGAGTTGCTAAAAACGTTATATTTATGTCGTAACTAAAACAAAACGAATTAAATATAACTAGAAAATCATTTGAAAAAATAATGTACATCAAAATTTTCTTTTACTTAGAATTCATAAAAAAAAGGAAACTAACTGTTTTGGTAAACGAACTTGTCCAACTATTCACAAAAGCGAGCAATATACAGAAAATAGTGACACATTACATTTATAGGTCGGATTTGTTGACACTTCATAGCCTCTGATATAGGAGTTTCCATGACGAATGAATATACAAGTTTTAATGTGTTCTGTATCCATTACTGTAAGAAAGATCGCAGTAGCTACAATTTATATGAATATTTGTTAAAACAGGACAAAACTATTTCAATAATTCCAAACATATGTATAATATCATTAGTCACAAAACGAAATGGTTTTAATCGCAAAATTAAATTAGTTAATAATTTTGAATAACGCAGTACTGTAATAACATAATAGAAATAAATTAACCACACATTTTTACAAAAAAAATAGTCTACACTATTTTATATTTGGCGTTAAGGTATGCAACGTGTTTCATGAATTAATATGTTGTTAGTTTTAACAATACTTTGAAAGGTTTTAAAAGACGAAATCACCTATGCTAAAAGCTATATTCCTCCGCGTCCGAGTGGTTGTCTTTCCAACCTCGCGAGGGCAACCTTGTACCCATGGGTATATTAATTCATTTAAGCCATTGTATCTGCTCTACTTTTTAAGTTAAATAGTGGGGCATTATTTTTGTAATAGATAAATAAAACACTAGGTGTTTTCCTTTTAAAATTTTTTCGAAAATGTTATTGACAGACTCACACAAAAATAGCGAAATTGAAAATCGATTTACAAATGTCAATCTATTTGTTCAAGGACTAATTAATATTGCAGTTTTAAACATATAAGTTCGCGTGATCTTTAAAATTATCGATTAACGATAATTCTGAGATGAAAATTGACATCAGTACAACTTCTCAAATCTAACATTATTCTTATGGGCGATGAATCCAATATGGCGGAGGTGGAGCAGAGCCTTAATAAATAAGGTTATGTTATACCAAGAAAGGGTTCAATTTATTGTAAAATTAATGTTTATCCGAATGTATTTAACTACAAATACTAAATAATTGTTAATATTACAAAAAAATGTACATAATTCGATTTTATTACTTTATTTTTAGTTGACTGTGGTGAATTCATATAATAAGATAAACAAATTAAGTCGATCCAAGGATACTCATATTGTTTTACGTCTAGTAGGGAATATTTTTGGAAGTAGTGACATCCGCTCATCGCTTCGCACTGAGATAAGCTCTGTTACAACTCTCCTGTTGTCCTCCAACACTTTCAGTGTATAAGTAAAAAATGAAGAACAAGTTATTATAATAAATAATATACAGCCTTGTTCGTGATACATATTTTGAATATGCTTAGGCAGACTAAAGTATATTTTGTACTTAGCAGGTTGTCACATAATCTCTATAGTATAGCGTATTTCTTATCAAAACGTGGATATTGTAGGTAAAAACACATATAATAGCAAAGTATAGGTTGTACTGAGAAACTTTATGATCTGTAAAGTCTATTTTGTGCTTAGCAGGTTGTCACATAATCTCTCCCCCGTCTTTCTTATCAAAACGTGGATATTTTAGATAAAAACACATATATAATGGGAAAGAATAGGTTGTACTGAAAACCTTTATGGTCTATAAAGTCTATTTTGTGCTTAGCAAATTGTCACATAATCTCTCGCGTTTTACTTATCAAAACGTGGATATTTTAGATAAAAACACATATAATGGGAAGGAATAGGTTGTACTGAGAAACTTTGTGGTCTGTAAAGTCTATTTTGTGTTTAGCAAGTTGTCACATAATCTCTCTAGCGTCTTTCTTATCAAAACGTGGATATTTAAGATAAAAACACATATAATGGGAAGGAATAGGTTGTACTGAGAGACTTTATAGTTTGTAAAGTCTATTTTGTGCTTAGCAAGTTGTCACATAATCTCTCTAGCGTCTTTCTTATCAAAACGTGGATATTTAAGATAAAAACACATATAATGGGAAGGAATAGGTTGTACTGAGAGACTTTATAGTTTGTAAAGTCTATTTTGTGCTTAGCAAGTTGTCACATAATCTCTCACGCGTCTTTCTTATCAAAACGTGGATATTTAAGATAAAAACACATATAATGGGAAGGAATAGGTTGTACTGAGAAACTTTATAGTTTGTAAAGTCTATTTTGTGTTTAGCAAGTTGTCACATAATCTCTCTAGCGTCTTTCTTATTAAAACGTGGATATTTAAGATAAAAACACATATAATGGGAAGGAATAGGTTGTACTGAGAAACTTTATAGTTTGTAAAGTCTATTTTGTGTTTAGCAAGTTGTCACATAATCTCTCTAGCGTCTTTCTTATTAAAACGTGGATATTTAAGATAAAAACACATATAATGGGAAGGAATAGGTTGTACTGAGAAACTTTATAGTTTGTAAAGTCTATTTTGTGCTTAGCAAGTTGTCACATAATCTCTCGCGTCTTTCTTATTAAAACGTGGATATTTTAGATAAAAAGACATATAATGGGAAGGAATAGGTTGTACTGAGAAACTTTGTGTTCTGTAAAGTCTATTTTGTGCTTAGCAAGTTGTCACATAATCTCTCTAGCGTCTTTCTTATCAAAACGTGGATATTTAAGATAAAAACACATATAATGGGAAGGAATAGGTTGTACTGAGAAACTTTGTGTTCTGTAAAGTCTATTTTGTGCTTAGCAAGTTGTCACATAATCTCTCTCGCGTCTTTCTTATCAAAACGTGGATATTTTAGATAAAAAGACATATAATGGGAAGGAATAGGTTGTACTGAGAAACTTTGTGGTCTGTAAAGTATATTTTGTGCTTAGCAAGTTGTCACATAATCTCTCACGCGTCTTTCTTATCAAAACGTGGATATTTAAGATAAAAACACATATAATGGGAAGGAATAGGTTGTACTGAGAAACTTTATGGTCTGATTGCAGGAAAGTATGCATTAATTGCGACAAGTGTTATGTGTTGGACACCTGACATCCTATCACTGACTCACGACTTTAACTCCTTATCCGGAGACAAAGTCAAGAAGACGATTTTCGTAATCAAGTTTTGATGCTATCTATCTCGTCCTGTCGCGCAGGATCAGTTAGCTACAAGACTTTCGCAGGCACGATTCCTCTAAATGCCATGCTTCTTGAATCTCTCTTTTCCATATATCTTAGCGAACTATTCATTCTAATCCATCCGCAATATTGTCACACAATCCCTAATGGTTTTCAGATAATACACAAAAATAAACGTAGATAGTTCAAAATAATTGTAAGCAAATCAGGATATACTTTCATTTAAACTATAGAACATGTAACTATAGTTTCAGCACATGACCGATAATTAAAACATTAATAATGAATAAATATAAACGATTAAGCTATTTTAATACGTTTTTAATTATTTTTTTAAAATAACTAGGTTCAATGCAAACTAGGTGTATTGCTTGTCTTCAGTAAATTAATACCGTAACCCTAAAGTGTTTTGTCATCAAGGAGATACGACGCCGATTGAATTATGTTGGTGATTACGGGCAGTAGAAAGAACAATGAGTCGGTGTTGACCGTATTAGCGACCGCTTTTATTGTATACGGCGACACAAATTACACGCTACATGAGCCTTTTGTAATATTATGATTTATATGTCTAACAACATTGCTATGGAAGAAATTTATTTATGAATGTAAAACGAATCGAAACCATTAAGAATATAACATGTCTTCAACAAGAATGAGTACAATACAAAAGTTAGCAATACGGTTATATCTATCAATGGAAATTAAAAAATAAAGATATTTAGTTCATAATATTTGTTCATAGTGTCAATTTTTACAGTTTGGAATAACACGTTCAACATAAAATAGTAATAAAATAAACGCCTCTTTTCACTGTTTGTGAAACGTTACGAAAGAACAAAAATCCCAAATCCGGGATTCGCATTGCACAACTTGACCATCTAAGGAAAGTATGCAAATCAAGGCAGCCGTTTGAGTTGTTCAGTCGATAAATTCTACAATTTTTTTATAGATTTGAATAGAAAACTTATCAAGTTTGTTTTTGGAATTTTAAGTGTTGTTTAAACTTCGAAAGGTAAAAACTATAATCCCACTGTATTGATGTGTACATGCGTCCTGTAAAAAAGACAATTACTATTCTATACCAACTTAACCTCTTCATAAAGTATTTAACATAATCAATATCAATCAGTCGTTTTTTAAGAACATTTGTATTGGCCAAATGATATTTCTCTTGTACATCCGAAACCTTTTAACTTGATATTAAAAATAATAAAAAGTTTCATATAAATATATGTGACAAATGACATAAAATGCATATTTACTTTACTTTTTCTGTTAGTGGAATTCTTACGTTGTTTCTCCTCCCTCCAAGTCTGCTTTTCCCTGTCCAAACAATCATCCACCCGTTCTTTTCGTCATAGACAAAAGAGTTATGCCAAGATATCATTAGAAACTTTACGTTTAATATAAGTAGAGCTGTAAAGCTGGATTAAACCGGTTCTGCTCAATTATCGGACAACTTGAGATCGCTTAGCAGTAGCTCTACAGTAGCACTACCTACGATTCATCAGTTGAACTATTATATTATGGGAATTGGCTGTCTGGGTATAATCTTTTGTCTGAGTTGATGACACTGCTTTTTGAATACAGTAATTGCAGCAGCGCTGTGGACATCCTCCACTCTTCCTCTATCTGATACCTTTATTTGGGAAACATACACCATCCGTCCTATAGACGTAATCAAAACAAACCAACTTTTCTTTTTTAACTTTACATTTATTTACTCTATTTAACTCAATTTTAAGTCAACTTCTCCTCAGACCTGTGCTGATGTTCCAAGCTTCTGTCTCATACACTTGTAAATTATTTCTGAAATATATTGAGGAATACCTTTATCTTCTAATATTCCGTTCAAAGCCTTTGTAACTTTCCTACCGCTATATATTTGTTTAAAGTTTATATAATCATTGCTTCGCTCCTCCTAGTTAAACCAAACGATTAAAACCTTCTCACCAGATTCTCAATCTTTGAATTTCCCACACCCATATTCACTCTCATCCATATTGATTTTCCTACCAGCCCGACAATATTTTTCCTAGTTTTCTCATCATATAACACCTTATCCTCTGTCATCACGATATGAATATCAACAGAATAAAATGTAAACAGCCTAACATCACATATTGGGGCAACACTCCCTATGCAGAGCTCTATCAAAATGTAGATTACAAACAACACCCCGCCTTAGGCTCTTTCCTCACTCATTGCCGACTCTTACTGTAGCTATGTTGTGTCTAGTACAAATGTACTTGTCAAAACAGACCCGACACCGAACTTCTGAGTTTAATCCAAGAGTTGTACCAACGTGACATTCTATTAAGTGGTCTTCTGTATGCAATTGCTTTTCAAAGAATAACTTCAAGATAAAGACAAGGTTAATTGTCGACTACTTACTTCTGAAATTTGACTCTTCCTATAACTGTTTATCCACCATCTATTTTAGCATAAATATATTAAAATTCCCAAGAAATAGTTTGACCACTGACCCTCTGGAAATAAATTTTATTTATCAGAACAAAATATAATATTATTAAAGTAAAAAAAATAAGTAAATTTAAATTTCAGTCGGTATTAATATTGTCACACTTATAAATCAACATGGACGTAAAAAATGATTAAAATAAAGTCTTAAAAGCAAGATTACTAACTGACATTGATCATAGGATAGGTGTATAAGATACGTAAAGATAAGGGTACCTAATATAAAGATAAGCGTAAGTAAGCCCAGATCTAACTAGAGTTTACATCCATTAAAATGCTATTTAAAATATCTTAAAAGTATAATAGTCACTTTTCTAAAAATATTTACAATTGAAGACAAAGAGAATACTAAAAAAGAAAAAAAAAGGATCTCTAGCCCTCGAATCCTCTAATGTCGGCAGAGAACAGTTGATAAAGAGAGATCAAATGAGAAAGATGAAAGACCGGGATCTAACCCAAGACTAGATGACGAAAGGTGCGTATCTCAGATGTATCACTATATGTGAGCCCCTGAAGGGGTAATGGGTTAAAATAAGTATTTTTTGAAGCAAAGCTTGAACGAAGATTTGGTTTGATTAGAGAGCATAATTATTAGTTCAATTATTTCAGACTGTTCAGATATTTTTTGTTATTATACTGAAGTTTTGTTTATTTAAAAACAATTAATTATTTTGGAATATTGTACAAAGGATATTGTAAAAAAGAAACGGTTTATTATTTTACAGAAGTGTGACGAGTAAATCAGTCTATGAATGCCAACTCTGACAGCATTTGATCAAGAGCATTGTCTAAATCTTTAAAATGTTTGTAAAAATGGTATATTAATTTCAATAAAGACTTTTATTGTTAGTAATAGCATTAATTTAATAAGCTAATTTCTTTATTAATTAGGAAAACATAAATTATATATTTCAATGGAAAAATTCCAACCCACAATAGATTGACTTTAATCAATAAGTGAAACCCATAAAATTAGTGTACGAGTTTATATAATCATGTATATCTTAATAAAATGAGTCTGATAAAACTAAAATTGCTGAACTGAAACAGGAATAACAACTTTATGGAGTAAGAAATGATTGTTTTCTTTTTTGCCGCTATTAAAGCTGCAATAAGTCAGGCTTATCAGAAGACCTAATACGTAAATAAGAAGACGACGTATATAAATTAGTAATCAAGAGAGTACAACGGCTTCTTCTATATTTAGATTTGGTTTCTGTACTAACATTAATGTAAACGAGAAGCGTGTATTGTCTAAGAACGTAATTATCTGCTCGCCGTTTCAATTTCGTCATAAACAAAGTTTACGGGCTGTGGAAAAAAGGTTGTGTTAACGAGTCTAACCAATCGACGTTTATGTCCTTCACAGATTGTTAAGTCTATTGAAATAATCCGACGAAGACAAAACAATCATAAATTACAGCCCATTATAAAATACATTATCTCACTGAAAAGAAAGAAAACATTTTCATTATGCAGTCTGGTTTATATTAAAGAAAGACTTAATGACATGTCCATTCGAAATTAAAAACTGATGAAATAATTATTGAACTGATTAAATAGTACATAGATAATTTACTAAGTGTCTTTTATAAATATGTGTATGAAGAAAGTTATGTGATGGCTAAAAAATCGGCGTAGTGATTTTCACGTATATATTAGTCAGTTTTGAAGTCCCTAAGCTCACAAAAATAGTTTCTGAATGTATATTTCCGTCTTTCTGTCGTCTGTACAGCCCGAGGGAACCAGTTTAGTGATGACATTTGGTATGTGGGCTAATTTTGTGCATATAACAAAAATCCTCCTCATTATTTCATCAACTCAAAATTAGAGTGTAGTGGTCATGAGAAAGAAAACTGTCATAATTATATATTTATCTTAAAATCGCCTGTGCTGATTATGATAAAACTTGCAGCCTTTAAAACCTAAACAACAGATATACGAGTATGTTACCACATCCACAATTATACCGTTTCGGGTGTTATCTGTCAAAACAGTAAAAAATCGACCACTAAGCTGTTATAAAAACGTAATTTATCGAAATCGGCTCTAAATTTAGTTTAAAATTTGGTGAAATAGCCTCCAGATCATGTGCCAAGTCACAAAAAGAAAATTAAAGTTCATTAAATACAAGCAAAAAAACTTAAAAATTATACCTGACTGCTTTCATTAAAAACCCGATTTCAATAAAATATTTCAGGTTAGGGCGAGTTTAAGGTATAAGTTCTCTCTCTCTCTCTCCTCCTCCTCCTCCGTTAACATATAACCTACCATAATATTCCCTGAATAAATATAAAAGTGTTAAGCAATATCCATTACAACCATTTCTTTTTATAGGATTAATAAGGTTTAAAAACAAACTGTGATACGCCATACATTATTTGTTTCATGAAATGTAAGTCCTACTCAATATTTGTAAAAATTTCGATATCTACACATTATAGTTTTTTTCTGAATACTTTAAGAAATTCCTACTTCCTATGAAAAAAGCTCTGTTAAGTGCGAATATAAATGTTCCGAAGACGACGTACACCTATGGTCTTGAAATTTTTGTTTCTGTTTTTTAAGTTGTTGGATAGTAATGGATTGATCACATTATTTTCACATTTTCTATCACTTGTATCTTCACAAATGAATACACTACGTTTAATACATATTAAACGAAAAATAACTAAAGGCTTCGCACGGAAAGGTAACAGACAATCCTATCAGCCAAACCAATGACTACCATCAACAAAAACTAAATTAAAAATAATCATTCCTTTTTTTTAAGTACTGTAACTCTAAAATTAGTCCTGTTAATTCATCTTACAAAGTACTTCAAGGTCACTATAAATTCTAGAAGAAGAGGACAAAGGTTGTTCACCCAAAAAAAAGTTTATGTAACTATTGTTTGGGACACATCCCTTTTGCTCAGTTGCCACTGCATACTCTCACATCAACTTGATGGTTTGCTATTTCTTGTGCTGATGCGTGGTTTCAATGAAAAGGTCGCAATATATAGTCGCAGTTTTTTAACAGCTCAAGCCTAACTAATCAAGGGGTTTTCCTTAAAATACTAGTTTTTTAGTTTTCTTTTTATTGCTTAAAGGCGTAAAACCTCTCAGTCATCATCGCCTTATAAAAAAAGGAGGAGAATATAAAATGAAGACCCCCCCCCCCAGCCCTCGAATATTCTAACAGCATTAGGGTCGGAAGAGAACAAGAGTTGGTCAAGAGAGAGGTGATAGGAAAGATGAAAGAGAGAGATTTAATCTAGACTACATGAAAAATGGTGTAAATCCAGTTAGAGCACTTGAAACTGACATACTCCCCAACTCTCGATAAAGTAAGCCCATGAGGGTAGTTTTAGTTTCCAGCATAGACCTTGGTTATTATACTATGTTAACTCCATTCATGTTATTATATTTTATATTCTGGAGATTTACAACTCGAAAACAAGAATTTATTTACACTTTAGACAAGTGGTGTATAAAGAATTTGTTTCACAGTTTATAATTTTATACGAACATAATCGAGAGCGCATCTGTGAAGTATTTGCAACACAAATATTGTCAAATTTCATCTAAGCAACAATTTGAATGCATGTAACGATTTAACGTGTCAAGTTGTACAGCAGGTGTTAGGTAAAGAGTGTATCGTGTGCGCACTATGCAACAGATGACGTACCCTACCGACATGGGATGTTCACTGTCTCTCCGATACAAAATCTGACCCTATGATAAGCTATGATCAAGTCTCGTACAGACCCGGTGCACGACAATCTCCATCAGCTGTTCTGTAGGTATCCCTTACCTCCCTATACCTTTATCACTCACCTTATGATCAATTTGAATCAAAATCGAATTAAAAAAACACAAAACATTGGGGGGTATTTTTCTATTATATATGATTTTAGCATATACTGTACATTCTTAGAAGAGACGATATAACCGTTTTGTAGAGAAGATTGTTAGTTCAACGTTATATTGGGCATTTGTCTTTTTATACGACTTCGAGGAAACATTCTAAAAAGAGACGAAAGAGAAGAGACATTGTAGAGACTACTTCTATTTTGTAGAGAAGAGTATTAGTTGTTTATTCCAAATTCCTTTTTGTATACATTCATAGAAGAGACAGAACGCACGGTTTTGCAGATAATATTATTACTTATGTCTATATTATAGGTCTTCGTGGCTACATTTCATGGAGAGACGAAACGCACACTTTTGTAGAGAAGAGTATTAGTTACATGTTTCATTGATTAATTGTCTATTCCAAATTCCTTTTTGTATACATTCATAGAAGAGACAGAACGCACAGTTTTGTAGATAAGATTATTAGTTTTATGTTTCTTTGGGTATTTGTCTATTTTGCGTCATTTCGTGCATACATTCTTCGAAGAGACAAAACGCACAGTTTTGTAGAAAAGAGTATGTTATGTTTCATTAAGTATTTATCTATTTCATATTTGTTTTTGTATAACATTCATAGAAGAGACAAAAAGCACAATTTTGTAGATAAGATTATTAGTTTTATGTTTCTTTGGGTATTTGTCTATTTTACGTCATTTCGTGCATACATTCTTAGAGAGACAAAACGCACAGTTTTGTAGAAAAGAGTATGTTATGTTTCATTAAGTATTTGTCTATTTCATATTTGTTTTTTTTATAACATTCGTAGAAAAGACAAAAAGCACAGTTTTGTAGATAAGATTATTAGTTTTATGTATCTTTGGGTATTTGTCTATTTTACGTCATTTCGTGCATACATTCTTAGAAGAGACAAAACGAACAGTTTTGTAGGAAAGAGTATTCCTTTTATATAACATTTATAGAAGAGACAAAACGCAGGGCGGTTTGGTATGTAATTATTGTTATACCAACATTCTGTGAAGAGCCTTGCCCTAGTAGAGTTTTTCAGTCAGGTAATGCGTGGTTAGAATACAGAAATCCTGGTCGCAGTTATATTACCATTCTGAATCAAAATTCATTATCTTCTCAGTGTTTTAAGATGGTGGATCAACACCATAAATGTTTGCGCCACCACGGAGATTGACTCCATGGACCAGTCATTCAAAAAGATAGAGCACTAACCACTAGAGATACCAGACTTTTTTTTTCAAATTGTAAGGTACAAGGCATTTATTTTATAAAAAATAGAAAAATAATTGTAGACCTACTCTCTTATAAAATATTTTACGCAACCCAATGTTAACAGACAGAATAATTGAATGCGTTTGAAAATACAGTTCTCACGGAAGTGGATTGTCATGAGGCCTACATCAACAATTCCACGAAATCGGGCTACAATTATTATTTGGTGGAATTTGTAGACTAAAAGGTTATCAAATTTAGAGATAATCCCTAGACAAGTTTTCTCATAGCCAGTAAGTAACTAGTCAGTTCATTCAAAGCAAAATGTCAATTAGATAAAATGTTACAGCAGGTGACTGTAAGATCTAATGATACAATTAATTATAAAAAAAAAAAAAAAAAATTATTTGTACCAATGATTATAGGAATCACCATAATTTCCTGAAGACCCGTTGAAAAAAATGTCAGTAGACACGAAAATCTACATGACCTATAGTATAGATTAAGCTGCGGTAAATTCGTTTTATATAACTGAGATTAGTCAAACCGATTTTTGTAAAATTTGTGAAGCACTGCAGGACTAAAAGAGTCTAAGATATAGCACAAATAGGCATAATATGTTCCTTCTTAATTCCTGGATCCGCAGAATTGATTTCCCTGAAAGTACAGTATTGCAATTATGGTACAAGGACTATGTACCACAAATGAAAAAAAATTGTATACACATTTAAATTTGAATGGTTTTTAAAAGACTTTATATGTTTAGCAGTAATAAAAATCCATAAAGGCACACAAGACCTGTCAATTAGATCATTTGATCGTTTTGTCCTTGGACAGGATTTTATGAGGTTTGACAACCAATTTAAGCAGATTTTTCACTAAAATGTGTGGTAAAAAAAAAAGTTGATTGAAATTAAATTATACCTATTTATGATGCTGTGGAACAATCCTTTATATTACTCACTTATTTTCTTAATTTCAATACATGTCGCCTTTCGACTTATTTATCTTCAGTCGTTTTCAAATATTTTGTTTCAAACAATATCAATAATACAAAACACAACACAAAAACACGGGTACGTTTAAAATCACGTTTTACAAATTATTCTCTTTATTTATTCACATTTTAATTATTCTAAGGAACTATAAAGCTATACAACGTAAGTATTCACCTATTTGTTTTATTATTAGCACTAGTTAAGTTATTATTTACAGAGGAGACGTAGTAAATAACACCAATGGGGGTTTCTTTCTAATTCCAGCAGACCGGCCAATGACAAAACCCATGAAAGCAGCAGGAGTAGAACGAGTTTTGATTCTAACCTGCATTAATTGGATTCTGAAATGATCCCAGCATGGTACTTGAAAAGGTTAAAAGTTCAGCTACTTTATAATAACATTTTATTTTAGAATTCAAGATCAAGTACAGGTTAGATAACTTTCCTTTAAGTGTTCAAGAAGGTATTGATCTCTGTGGAATAGTGGTTTTACTTCTGGCACACGGGTTACTGTGTTATGCGTCGTTAACGATAGGAACGTATTTTAATTTTAGGGAATTGTGTAGAGAGTAGGCTTTTTCAGCAATCGTGGTAAAACCCAAATATAGGACCTAGATATATGTACATCTCTTTTTGAAATATTTTAACATTGATTTTCTTAGTCCTCACATATATGTACCGCAATGTTTTGAATGATAAATATGTGTACACATTTCTAAGTCTGATAATGGGTTCTGATACAGTATGAAAACAGTTTGAACTAATATCAGCGGAAAAACAAGAATTGAAATCCTTTGGTCA
The DNA here is from genome assembly GCA_963513935.1 of Aphrophora alni. Lineage (NCBI taxonomy): Eukaryota > Metazoa > Arthropoda > Insecta > Hemiptera > Aphrophoridae > Aphrophora > Aphrophora alni. The sequence continues at coordinate 140,141,133 of OY740769.1, read as the reverse complement.
GATTAAACTACTTTTTTATATATACAGCCAAATTTCACAATCTTGAAATCCCAAGTGTAAACATCAACATGTTCAAATGTAAATTTAAAGGACTCTATATAAAAAAATATTTAAAAAATAGTGGTTGTCAAAAGTTTAAAAATTATAATTTTTTCAGCCATATAACCAAAACTAAGCTTAATCAAAAAACAAAACAAAAACAAAAAAGAAAAGAACAAAATAATATTAAAATTACTTGATAATCATTAGGTTTACAAAGATGTGTATGTTAGTTTTTTCAGCTGATATTATTTCTAAACCTATCAAACCGTGTCTATTGTTTCTAACACTTTATTTTAATAAACAAAACAAAAACAAAACAAAAAAATATAACAAAATAATATTAAAATTACTTGATAATCATTAGGTTTACAAAGAGGTGTATGTTCGTTTTTTCAGCTGATATTATTTCTAAACCTATCAAAACGTGTCTATTGTTTCTAAAACTTTATTTTAATAAACAAAACAAAAACAAAAAAGAAAAGAACAAAATAATATTAAAATTACTTGATAATCATTAGGTTTACAAAGAGGTGTATGTTCGTTTTTTCAGCTGATATTATTTCTAAACCTATCAAACCGTGTCTATTGTTTCTAAAACTTTATTTTAATAAACAAAACAAAAACAAAAAAGAAAAGAACAAAATAATATTAAAATTACTTGATAATCTTTAGGTTTACAAAGAGGTGTATGTTAGTTTTTTCAGCTGATATTATTTCAAAACCTATCAAACCGTGTCTATTGTTTCTAAAACTTTATTTTAATATTTAAAGTTTAATTAAAATCACCTACTCGGCAGTAAAGTATTACGTTACAGTTCTAATTGATTAAACGTCCAATTTCCTCTCCACACTTGTAGAAAACACAAGAAGTTTAAATAGAAGAATAAAAGTATTTACTGCTAATGCGATAATGTTGTTACCTAAGCCTGGTACGAGGGTAGTGTATCTGCAATTAATTTTCTCAGCTTTAACTAGGCTCATTAAACTCTATTTACAAGAACAAGACAGGTCGGCATCGGCATGCCACAAGTCTATACAGCTGCCCAACATGTGCAGTGTGTAATGTCTTCTGAGTCTGACCAACTGTCTGCACTCCTTTCAACATTCAATATTTAACTATTCTATTTATTTAATAATACTAACTATAGGATGCAATTAAAGTAGCCTGTAACTATAAGGTCATTTTTAGAAATTTGTTACTTCAGTTGGACCGCTACAGATCAATGTTATATTTCTTTTTCGTCTTAATATGAATTACGATTATAGTGGAGAGACAGAAAGTTAAATATTTATCCATTAATTTGTTTTTGCTAATTAAACGAAATACAAGGAAGACTAGGTTTTGAAGTTGTTACTATTAATTTAGGTATTAATATTAAGGGCATGTAGGTTTTACAGAACCCTGGTTCATATTCGTTATTTTATAGTGGAGACAGAAAGTTAAATATTTATCCTTTAATTTGTTTTTGCTAATTAAACGAAATACAAGGAAGACTAGGTTTTGAAGTTTTTACTATTAATTTAGGTATTAATATTAAGGGCATGTAGGTTTTACAGAACCCTGGTTCATATTCGTTATTTTATAGTGGAGACAGAAAGTTAAATATTTATCCTTTAATTTGTTTTTGCTAATTAAACGAAATACAAGGAAGACTAGGTTTTGCTATTTAGGTATTAATATTAAGGGCATGTAGGTTTTACAGAACCTGGTTCATATTCGTTATTTTATAGTGGAGACAGAAAGTTAAATATTTATCCTTTAATTTGTTTTTGCTAATTAAACGAAATACAAGGAAGACTAGGTTTTGAAGTTTTTACTATTAATTTAGGTATTAATATTAAGGGCATGTAGGTTTTACAGAACCCTGGTTCATATTCGTTATTTTATAGTGGAGACAGAAAGTTAAATATTTATCCTTTAATTTGTTTTTGCTAATTAAACGAAATACAAGGAAGACTAGGTTTTGAAGTTTTTACTATTAATTTAGGTATTAATATTAAGGGCATGTAGGTTTTACAGAACCCTGGTTCATATTCGTTATTTTATAGTGGAGACAGAAAGTTAAATATTTATCCTTTAATTTGTTTTTGCTAATTAAACGAAATACAAGGAAGACTAGGTTTTGCTATTTAGGTATTAATATTAAGGGCATGTAGGTTTTACAGAACCTGGTTCATATTCGTTATTTTATAGTGGAGACAGAAAGTTAAATATTTATCCTTTAATTTGTTTTTGCTAATTAAACGAAATACAAGGAAGACTAGGTTTTGCTATTTAGGTATTAATATTAAGGGCATGTAGGTTTTACAGAACCCTGGTTCATATTCGTTATTTTATAGTGGAGACAGAAAGTTAAATATTTATCCTTTAATTTGTTTTTGCTAATTAAACGAAATACAAGGAAGACTAGGTTTTGCTATTTAGGTATTAATATTAAGGGCATGTAGGTTTTACAGAACCCTGGTTCATATTCGTTATTTTATAGTGGAGACAGAAAGTTAAATATTTATCCTTTAATTTGTTTTTGCTAATTAAACGAAATACAAGGAAGACTAGGTTTTGAAGTTTTTACTATTTAGGTATTAATATTAAGGGCATGTAGGTTTTACAGAACCCTGGTTCATATTCGTTATTTTATAGTGGAGACAGAAAGTTAAATATTTATCCATTAATTTGTTTTTGCTAATTAAACGAAATACAAGGAAGACTAGGTTTTGAAGTTTTTACTATTTAGGTATTAATATTAAGGGCATGTAGGTTTTACAGAACCCTTGTTCATATTCGTTATTTTAGGGAAACCATTTAACGCAAATGTAAACAATTTATTTTATCCCAGAATTAAGAAAACGCCATTGTGCAAAGGTTTCACTATCTTCAGATTCTAGATTAGTCTATCACCGTAACTACATGTCAAGATATTTATTTTTAATTAGTGCTTCATTCTTTCTGTTTACTGTTTAAATAATATTTACGTACACACAATCTCTCACAGTTTTACTGTCTAAATACTTATGAAGAAGTTTTTATATTAGGAAAATGAAGATATCTGATTTATCGTGTTCAATGTTTAAAACTAGGAATAAAATTAAACATTTTCGGAATTAAGTGTCTGTGAGTCTGTGACATTTTTTCATATATTAACTAAAGAACGACTGGTGGTTTATTTAATTCGAAAACTTTGAAGTAGCAGAATGATTGAATTTTTTATATAGAAGAGAGGGGAGGTGAAAAATAGGAATCTGTCCCAAATTTATAACTATGTGTATCAATGTTCCGATTTTTAATGAACTAGTACTATTTATACTATTGAACTATTTATAAGTATTAAAGTAACTTCAAATTTTATATCAGTTTATAGTACTTGCTGCCGAACCCGCAAAAACTTAAAATATAACCATTTTTAAAATTTAAGAACTTTAATTTATAACTTTAAGGCAATGAGTTCAAATTTGACATATTTTTTTATCTATTAATAGAAAGATCATAAGCTGACCACTCAATATCGCCACATTGTTGTTGGCCATATTAACATCAATTTTGTAAACAGCTGTTCAAGCCTGTTATGTTTTATTGGAGACAAACTAATTACTTTACATTGAGCCAATACCAATTCTGCAGGAAAACGTGCTTCACCATTTATAAGGCCTTAATTCTCCTAACCCATAGCCGTAGACCAACCACCACTCAAAATGACCAGCTCTTAATGGGTTAGTTATAATAAAATAAAACTAGTACTTACAACATTTAATTATATTAAAAGCAATTTGCCACAAACTCAAATATGTGTGAGCGAGGCTTTAGGCTCAATTGTAACTCACACATTTAAATATATATTTCCGCGGTAGGACACATTATTTGGCTTTCCAGTAATCACCCATGAACGCCATTTCCCGAATTCAGCCCCAAATAATAATTAAAGAAAAACCGGTAATTTAAATTAACTAAATTATTTCGGGGGACTGGATACCAGTCCAATCGTGTTGTTGGCACAAAACACGCTCTTTCAGCCTGTATAATTTATCATACAGTAAAACGGGGGGGGAATACAAATGTCAACACATTTTTATTTTTAAAACTATAATATAATGAAGACGTTTTGGTGTCCTCCTACAAATCTAATTAGCTGCATAATCGAAATAACATATTATTTGTTAAAATCGTGTTAAAAGTATAGGACAAAAAACTCCTTAGAGAATTAATATACAACATAAAAGAAAAAGAAATTCTAAAGCAAGAGTAAGCATTTATATCTCTGTACTGTTTTAGAGTGCTCGTTTTATTTTTAATGTGCAGTATTCTTTAGAATCAGAAGAGAAATGTAACCATTAGCATAAATAATAAATAATGGTAAAATGGAACAATAGAGGAGGTGTCGGAGATAGGCTTCATAAGGACAGCTCATCAATAGATCACCGACCCAGCACTAAGAGTGTAACATATAGTTTACATGTCAAAAGAGGTGAATTATTTGAAATATGACTAAGAATGTAATGCATACAATTGCTATGAATCCCATTTTAAACAACGCTCAAAGAAATCGTGAGTTGTGAATGATGAAAAAAAAGTAAACACCGCCTCTGTCGAGGTGCACAGGAGAAAAAGAGCACGTCAAAAAGAAGGAGAAAATCTAAACACGACATGAATTTATTAGTGCGGCCCTATTTTACATATTATTCAAATATATGTTAAATAGACGCATTGTTTGACATCCCTGCGACCTTGTGCAATCGTCGGCCCTCAATCTATTAAGAATTAATCAAACTGTTTTAATAATTGAGGGTATTCTGATTCACCAAGTGATTTCAATGCGGTTCCAGGTAGAACAGGAGGCGTACACTCACTCTACCAACATGAATAACAAATTAGATTTTTTCTTTTAGGTTTCTCTGACCTAATTAAACAAATTTAATACGTTAACATATCCCTAATCGGGTATATTTCAAACATTTTTTTTCTTCATGATGTTAGAGAATTTTCTTACAAAAAGTCCCAATGAAATTGAACTAAAGAGCATATAGAAAAGCTTTCTATTCTGTTCAGGATTATATGGTTTGTGATACAAGTTTATTAGCTTTTTAAAATGTTTATTACAATAGGTTGTCTTTTTGTAGTTTTAATGGTTATATATTCTTGTTTAATTGTAATTATTTGTTATCCTTATTTAATTTTTATTGTTATATCGGACTTTTTAAATGAAATTGAAATTATTTTAGGTATAAAAATGTCGCAATTTGTAACTTCAGTACATTTGTAATTTTATGTACACGTGTAATTTTTTGACTTTTGCCCATTGCATTGTAAAATGTTTAACGGCAGGTAAAGCACTTACTTACTTACTTACAAACCGAGCTGGTTAGTAGTGCAAACCAGGTTTATTAAAATAAAAGATTATAAACAAGATATTTTAAACATTTTAAAAATCGATTCAGCTTTTTTCGGCTGTACATATTAACGTAACACATAAAACACATTTTTAAATAAAGAAAACCATTCTATAAGGGATAATTGTTTTACTCATTATATTCAAATTAAAACACAGAAAGTGGTCACGCACCAAAAAGAAGAAGAAGAAGAAGAAAATGGTGTATTGCAAGGTGAATTATTTTAAAGGTAAATATTTCATATAAACTGTCTAAGCACTTTCTCGATACTCTCAAGAAACTGTACTCGTAATTCTAAACAACCCGATGTCTATCGTCTACAATCATAAAACCGTACGTCGTAAACAGTGTGGTGGGCAATGAGCTATCCATTATGTGCGCCAATTAAATTTAGTATTTTAAATAACTCGTTAAAAGGTATGAAGATATACAGTCTGTGCAAACAAAAATATAAACCAACACCAATATTCTATAATGAAAATATCTAGATAACATAGATGAACTAATACTATAAAACTTAAGCTTAGCATATATTGTGAAGCTATAGTACTACCCCTTAATGAGAATAAAGAACTGTATAAAGAGTCGAATGGCAAGTTCGAAAAACATCTCATGGCTTTGGGAAATTAAGAATAAAACAAAGTCAATTGAGCCAAATAAATTTACACTTCTATCTCTTGTACTATAGATTAAAACAAATAATTGTAATGTAACGAATATGTTGATTAAACGATACCTCTCCCGGGTACTAAGTTAATGTTTTAAAATTACTTAAGTTAAGAATAAAATAAATCATTACAACCACATCTATTAAGTGATCAACCACTTGAAAAGATGCCTTTTAAAATTACATTATGTTATCAATTCCAGCGTCTCCTCAATTCCAATTCATTCTTTTTTTAATGTAGTATCTCATTATACCAAAAAATAGAGAAATTGTGATTGTGAAAAATAAATTAATGTTATATCATTTTTAATTAATTCGTTTTAAACCTAAAGACTATTGTGTTATCCTGTAGAATAGAAAGTATTCAACAGATTTAAATGAAAATCAGTTTTGTATTTATAAGTTTTCCTTATGAAAAAAACTGCAACAAATTCCTGATTGAAAAAAAAAAATTTGAAGCTTGAAAGAGAGTACTATATTCATATTTACATATTAAGAGATATGTAACAGTCACCGCATTTTATCCTGTATAAAAAAAAGGGTTTATATAATTTATTTACACATAATTCAAATTCTAATCAATTTTTGAAAACATTCCATGCATATCATATTTATTTACACACCATTTTATTTATAAAACTATAGGGAACCACAGAACATATATGTGACCAAAAATACAATAACGAACTCAGCATAATAAATAAAACGTACACTTATAGGCCTAGGATTACTTAGGTTCTCACTTTACTCTTCTGCAAACAATCAATAGAATAAAATTGGAAAAATGACTAATAATGACAATCTACAAAGTTAAACACATAGAAAAACAACATAAACAGTATAAGCAAAATAATGTAAATACTCGTGATCCAAAAACAAAACAACTGATCTTACAACAAACAATCGACAGCTCTTTTTAATGACGCCATAGGGATACAAAAATCTCATTATATCTTATTGCAACCAGTGAGTTACATTACAAATTTATTGGACATTTTGTCCAGTCTATTGTTGATACAAAATTTAATAAGATTCTATACAAACGAATGCTTGATATTGTAAAAGTATGACGATGAACCTTACATCCGGTGTGGCTGTTTTTATAAGGCACTAATGCGCCGAATATCCGGCGTCTGCGGCTTCTAGAATTAACGCCAAATTCATTTCGATATTTAGATTTTCTTTATTTTTAGATTTGATTTCACAATCTGAAATATCATTATAAACACAAGAAACTGCATTTTTCGTTAAATAATTTTAAAATTTGAAACTGGAATTGGTATATTGTTTGCAACTACGTCATATACGGTATATATACATATATATATATTAAATAATATTTCAAGGGAAAATATAGGACCTACACTGGGAATCGAACCAAGGACCTTTGGTATTACGCGCCAATGCTCTACAAAGCATCCAGTATAGGGCGTACACTTCTACACTTCTCATTTGACTTTGCTTTTTGCTGCAATTTTCAAGCAATCATATTAATTAACTCGTATATATATATATAACTAACGTCTTCACAAAGCAAAATGCTTCTGAGTTCATTAGTAAGTAGACTTAAGTAGTGTCCATGTTGTGATTTTCTGAAGTCCAAAGAATATGGTTGCATGAATAAGTCCTAAAAACACAACAGGCCATTTTTAATGACCAATTATTTTTAAATTAAATTTAAATTGGGAATATTTTGTTTAACAATATAACAAACACACAAAACACAATTCTCATAAAAAAATACGCCTAAGTATCAGACGCGTTTCAACGACAAGGTCGTCCTCTTCAATGATACACGAGCTACACCAATCAAACTATAACTGAATCTAACGTTGCGCCGAACCCCATATTTATACAAATTAAAGGGGGCGTGGCTTATCATTTTACACTGCCAAGGCGATAGTACGCGCCACGTGTCAATTTAACTATTTAAGATTTAACATATAGCTGATACAAAATAATCGAACTAACCCTACATTTAACATTATACATTACATTTTACATTAATAAAGAAATTTGTATAGGTCCTAGTTCATTATTTACAATATTTTGTTTATCTTTTAAAATGTTAAACAAACACGAAATTTGCGTAAACCGTGAAACAACCACGAAATTTACTCTTTTGTTTAATAACGCCCTTGTATAAATAAAACTATAAATTCAGATTTCAGATGGATGCAGTTTATAACTAATTTTTAAAAAATGTGTTAAATTATCGTCCACTTTATACGTAAATACAAACAATTTACCGTCAATACCGTTGTACCGTACTATGAGGAAATTATTTGCCAACAATTGTACAAATCACGATCAAACTATTTCCAACATGATACAAACGTTTGGTTCTGGTTTAAGCCATCTCGGAATCGCTGATTGTTAAAATTTACCCACACACGGTTGAATTCTGTAAACAGAACAGAAACGAAATCAACGCTTGACAGGCAAAATATTTACATGCACACAGTCCAGTGGACAGTGGATTTGTTAATATAACAACACGAACTAAACGGGTCGGAAAATGATGCGTTTTCATTTTACTCCAGCTATTGTTTCCTCTTCTATTTGACTAGCTTCGGACAACGCCTAGCCCGCTTATGCACATTGAGTTTTATTCGCTCCAACTTCCCTCCGGAAAATATTATAGGCTATATGCTGAATTCCTTTAAAAATCAAATATTTATATTAAACACGTGCTTTAATAAACCTCCGTTACTTGTAAAAGATAATTTGTATCAACAACTGCATGATCCTACGGCAGTGATTAGCTTTTAAAATTATAACAGTTTAATTGAAGTTTAAAACATCAATTTATTTATAAAATTAGAAATACATCAAACAGAAATGTTTAATTTTGTATCTATTTTATTATATGGTCAAATATACAACAGACTGAAACAAAACTTCACACAAGTTAAGTAGGCTACCATTTATATCTTGTAACACTAGTGTGCGAAGCCAACCTTTAATAATTACATTTTAATTACCAGCCACCGCGTTTAAATCTGCGTATTAGTTTGAGTATATCAATGTAACAATAAGTGAAATCAACTGTTAAAAGTAATGGACAATGAACATTAGTTCTAGATGGCCTCGATAATTCTTTAGATGGTAACTAAATACATCATTTCTTCTCCATATCTTTGAAAGGAGATTTTTTTCAGAACAATTTACACATACCAAAACCAACTGTAATGTAAATAATCGGGGAATTTCTTTATAATTGTTTTTACAGCATTGTTGTGTTTGTGTAAATGAGAAAAGGTTTGTGGAAGATTTGTTCAATATTGGTACGAAATTAACCAGATTATGGAACATACAGACACTATCATATTACTTATCCTAACATAAACTTGTATGATTTTTTTTTTTAATTATGTTAATTTCTAGATTTTATAATACCAATAATAAAGCTGGCCTGAGTCTCGTGGGGGGGGGACAAATTTTGCATAAAAATAGTTTAAAGCATACATGTGACGTTGGAAAACATATCAAATATTTCCGGCTAATTTTAAAGAACAAGAAAATGCAAATTGCTTTTCTTCTTTTTTTTTTTTACATTTGCTATTTGTTATCTCTGTAGAATCCTAATTCTGAAGATTCTTGAAATGAGCTCTAACTCATCGGTAATATTGTGTTTAAGTTTAATAATAGCCAACTTTCATGGCCGCGATTCACAAATGTTGATTCATTACCAGTGATTAAATTTATGTTAATTGTTAGTGAAAGGAGGGGATTCTTTTCGCTTCGTTTCTTTTATGGTAGACAAGAATATTATTTTCATAAAAAATTTATCACACAATCATCTAATTTTTTTTTGGATAGTGTGAAAATTTTGGCCGATAATCATAACTGAAATTCTTTATATAAAAAAAGGTTTGTGTTCAATAACGGTATACTAAAGGTTTTCAGTCAAAAGACACTTCCCTACTAAACAAACTATTAAAACCTTTCAGATAATTGTACGACCAATATTTTTGTCGTTTAAGATTCAACATAGCTTAGAAAACTGTTTTTTTCTCTACATTGTTTACGTTTACCGCACAAATATTTTGTTCATATAAAAAAAGTTTAGGTAATTTAAAAATTGTATAAATATATAGCTATTTTTAACTTCTATCCCCACTCCTAATAAGACAAGACCATAGTAATCATTCTGATGATGATGGATTGTTGATATTATTGTTAAGGTTTCATCAGACTTTTGCTATCATTTGTGTATATGAAAATTAATACACGACATTTCGAGAGTATAAATCAACTCTCGTTTTCAAGTGTGAAACTAGAACATAAAAAAGGAATATTTTAGAAAGTAAAACTAAATCCATAATCTAAGAAAAGAACTCAAACCTAAAAACGGAATCGCTTACCGTCCATTTGTAGTGTAGGCCTGGGTGTTGTGGTTTTTAATTGACGACGTCTTAGCTGTAACTACTTAGGCCTAGTTTTAGGTGTAAGGCTGTGTTGGTGTTTTTACTTTTTTTCTCTTTTATGTTCTAGTTTCACACTTGATAACGAAAATTGATTTATACTCTCGAAATGTCGCGTATTAATTTTCATACACAAATGATGTCAAATGTACGATTCAACCGTATTAATAATCGTTAATTTCATACCATATATTGGAATCAAAATATGGATCATGAGACTAACAGAGAGCATTATTTCCTTTCTGATAAATATTCTTAAAAATAAATACTTCCTAAATGTAAATTAATAAAAAAAGTCGGAAATATTGGGATAAAATTAATTTCCATATTTTCCGTCCCGCGTGAAGCAGAAGACAAGGTTCTTTTTTTACAGGTGTGGTAGATTCTTTTCCGTTAATTTTTTCTATTATTTATTTTTCTGGTTAATTTCAGTTAGTGGAATTATAATGTTTTTTATCCCTTTTTAGGATCCAGCTATCCTTTAATTTTAGATTATTTTAACCGAGACATTCACGTGAATTACTTTCTGTGGTGGATGCGCACTGCACAGATACATATTTGTATATACATACGTTGTTGTTGTTGCATATTACTTTAAAATTCATAAGTATAATGGATTTTGAAAATGATTGACAAGCCGCCATTTTGGATTATAGTAAGATAGCGACCTTTAGTTAAAACAATTATTTTCTACAAAACAAAAATGATTTCCCATTAGAATGATTATTACTCGATGGAGCTTTATACATCTGAAATTTTTGCCTCCCAAAATAACCAAATTTGGGGTGAAATTTAATTTACATTAGGCCTATAATGCCAATTATGGTGTTTTTGCGCATTCCAAAAATTTGAGTTTCTAGCTTTTAATACTTAAAAGTTACTTGATCCCTCCGGGACTTTTTTGACACCTGGTATATATTATTATTACTCCTCGACGTCTTTATTTTATGCAATAACTTTAAAACTAAAGAAGACAAGTATTACACCGAAACACAACGTCATTAGCAGGGCTCGAAAACTGCCTAATCTGTGACGGTTCACTAGTCAGAATTTCGGGAAGAAATGAAAACAGCAGCTGTAGACAAGACATTCATGCTATTACATTCACTAATATATCTGTAATACTTCTAATAACCTTTCCATCTGCAAGACAGTTTAAATTTTACGTTGAAACAATATTTTCGAGATAAGACCACACACTCTATTTGATCTAATAATTATAGTTATTTTTAGTATTGTTTAATGTCTCAACGCGTTTAACAAATTCTAACATCGACGCGCAATGCTAACTGTGCTACAAATAGTATGTATCGGAGTGTTGTGCCCAACTAGTCGATGACATTCGAATTGACTCTTTTTTTTTAAATAATGTTTCGTGTACAGTTTTTAATTATATTTAATAAAATTTACTTTAAACAATTAAAATAAAGATTAATAATTTTCTATTACCATTTCCTTTTCATAAATGAGTTAAAATAAAGATTTTTTTTGAGATATCCAATATAAAGCTTATTAACAGGAACTCATTGTACTAAATCACAAGTGAAAGAAAATAATAATCTGGAGTAAGAAACTATCATGAACCTTGATCATAGTCATTAGGATGTGCAAAACTCAGATAGGTGCTCTCAATATACAAGTTAGTTCAGTGCCGATATTCACATTATAAATATTCCATCGTAATGTTTCTGATTTTTTTGGAATTAAATCCTGTTGAATGTAATGTAATTTCAAAAATACTCAACTACAAAATATTTTTCATATATTTACTAGTTAAAAATAATTTCGTTCAATTATCATCCTTGATATAGATACAATTGATTTCTTGAAATTCACAACTTTGTAAGAGTACACATTACTTTAGAGCAAGAAGAGGGGGGTTTTGCTTTTCCCCCAATAAAGTTATAACAATAAAGTCATTCCGTAATGTGTCAATAATTTATGGTTACCTTCCATGATTGAAGAGTATTTGAATAAAGCAAATATCCCACAATTTTTCTGTTTTCTGAAAGTGCTGTACGGATTTTGAGTTTCTGACAATTATTACTAAGCGAGTATTTTCACTTCATCATAAGTTTTTTTAACATTCTTCTTATAGAATTGAAACCAAAGATGGGGAACTTAAGTGTGCCGGCTCTTGTAAACTTAATGTCAATTTATCTGTCCACACGGATCACGTAGCTGACAAGAAGTGAAGTCCTAATAAGTTTCGTGGAAGCTTTCTGTCCCATCAAAAACTATACTCAATTTTGTATATGCACACATAATCAGTACAAGAGCATAAACGTCAACACAAGTGAAGCGAGTGGAATCATAGAAGGATTCCGCCATACAGATTATCAAAACCTAATATGCAGACGAAGGACAAAGTTTGTACTTCGTTTTTATCAGCGTTTTTGACTAAACGTAAGAATAACAACGTTTTATATGTTTCACCGAAAAAACACAAAACCCAAATAGGTCTATTTTATTTAAGGTCAAACATTTACAACAAAAAGGAAAGACAGATTTCAGACGGAATGTTAGACACCAACATTAAAACGATCTGTAAAATTTCCCAGCACCATCGGAGAAGCCTAACATCATTCGTATAATATTTGGCAGGATCCCAAATTGAATTGTCAATGTGTTTGAAATGCCAACTTGACGTCTTAAATAAAGACGCTGTCATCGAATAGAACGGTTTAATAAAACAGGAAATTATTTAAACCAGATCTAAACAAGCGAGATACTTGATTGTAAAATTAAAATCTATTAAGTCTTGATTAACATAACTATCTACAATTTAAACTTACCAGATACTTTACACTTGACTTATGACCAGTTTACCTGAAACAAAGATTAACATTTCCTTTAGTTTATTGTATTGTTGTAATAAACAATTCTAATGGTACGGCATATTTACGTCGTCTTTTTTTGCATATTACTGCAGAAACAAAGATATATTTTATTTATTTAAAATGTAGATTTATATTTTAAAATTTGCATATATTTTTACAATGAATAAATCACAAGTAAAATAATAGTCACTATTACACATATTTCTAACTATAAAATTAAGATCAATTCCAACTGATAAAAATATTATACCTATGAATACCGAGACAAAGTATAACATAACCCGATACTAATAGAATAATTAATATTCAAAATTTATCGGATAATAATAGTAATAATAATCCAGTGTGACAACAGTTCATGAAGAGTCTAACCTAACCTAACCTAACCTAACCTAACCTAACCTAACCTAACCTAACCTAACCTAACCTAAACTAAACTAAACTAACCTAACCTAACCTAACCTAAACTAACCTAACCTAACCTAACCTAACCTAACCTAACCTAACCTAACCTAAACTACCTAGTCGAGTGATCAGCACATCGAGTTTCCGTCAACGTAATTCTAATCTTCACAACTAGAATAAGTAACTCCACTCATTCCCACTTAGCTGAGTCAACACCATAACGTTTGAGACCCACCCCTCCACACGAGAGCTTCAAGAATGCAATTCGTTTGAAGCGTAGATAGATCTAGAGTGCGTATAGACAAAAGTAACATATTATAACCTCTTCAGAGTGTCGTAAATCTAACAATAGACAAAACGTGTCTTATGTAAAGTTACTGTATGTACGTAGTGACGTTTTTATATAAGGAATTTGTTATATGTACTTAATTATAAAACCACAAAAATCTTGACCATTGATAGTTTTTAACATTCGGAACACGTATAGGTTTAAAGAACATCTGTCAAAAAAGAATACCAACAGCAATAAGTCAAATTTTGCAAGACACCTCTTTGACGAAAACCACTCTTATACAGATTTGGAAACCAACCTAGAACCACTACATATATGCAGAAAGGGGAAATATATGGACGCGATTGAAGAGTTTGAGATCTATAAATCGTTTAAGCATGACTCACACAACTTACTGAACGACCAACTAAACTTCTCTTCCAACACAATATACGATACGGCAATTTAAGTCCAAGATAATAATCTTAAATAAACATGCAGTACATACGAGACGTTAGTTGTCCTAGGACATCGATATGATGCGCATCGCAAGTGTCGCGTTATGATAAGGGATGTATAAATTAATAAATATATATATATATATATATATATATATATCAACTGAGTGAAAAGAAAAAGAATTCTGAAGATGGAGCACACGCTTCGAAACGCGTAAGTCTTTTTAAAAAAGAAGTCACCTGGCGGAAACCATTAAAGGTAATTTAATTACCATTTAAGTACAATATCTAGGGCTATTCTAGATTTTTATTATATACACAGTCAAAGAACACATTTATTAGACTATCTTAATACAGGGATTGTTTTTCCTTCCATATTTATTAATGGTAAGATTTTCTTAAAATACATTATATTTATGTAGTTTAATTCACTGGAATATCATATTGTGTCTACCTAACCTCTATCTACTCAAAATGGGGTTGTCATTAAAGATGGAGATAAATCGAAGTTACAAATAAACTCTTATTACTAACGCACACTTCCTTGATACTTCCTAGAGCAATCAAAGTGCATTATACCATTACAAGGCGAGAAATCCAACAGGATATTTAACTCAAATGAAAAACGAGTAGACAAATCGTTTAGTGTCTTACGTGGCTATCTGTTGGTATATGACGACAACTCCCCGGAATGTTGATAACATTAACAATTACTTATATTTTTCAGATAGATTCTAATTTAATTCGCACGAAGTAACAAATCTAAACTCAATCCGTGGTCTTCCTAATATCGAATTGGATTATTTTATTCACGTCAGGTAAGCAGGTGCTAGAGATCGAGTTACTAACGCAAATCATATCCCACCGAGAGACCCAGGTGTTTCATGCGTACCTTTCTTGATTCATTAATCAAATTCAGAGACTTAACTCAATTACAATTAACTGTCTTGTTGAAAAGTATTCTAATGAATACACTAGACTAGAACAATTTAAATACAAACCCATTTATCTTCATGAACGCTGAAGTGGTCGCATCAAGTCAATCTGTTTCTAGGTTGAGTCGCAAATCTTGAATAATTGCTCAACTGTCACCGGCTAATTCGTTAACTTCATCATCTATGCGTGAGGAAATGATAAAATGAGTAACGACACATAAAATCAACAGTTGATATATCTTCAGGAAGGATTGAAACATCAAACAGTTTCTTAATAGATCTTACTTGATACATAAATTCGAATTAGTGTGTAATAAAAATCGACTAAATATCATTATACTAAATATAAATATCACTAACGTTTTTCGACATTTTAAAAGTAACCAGTTTTCACTTAAAGCGTGGACAACTTTTCACGTTTATAATACAATTATCCAAGTCATAGAGTTTAGATCTAATTAAAAAAAATTTAAAAAAATAGTTAAGATATAAAAAGTTGTATAAATCATGTTTCCTTATTTGTTTGATATTTGCAGTAGGCTGACAAATTCTTAAATACAAGTTACTCCAACTTTTTAACAGACTGAACAAGATTATCAAGATGACATACTTGCTTTTAGTCCATAACAATCAAGACTGTTAAAAATCTTACTAACCAATGAAAACAGTTGACAGAACCTGATTGATTAATAGCCCTGTTAAAAAGTGGAAGAGAAGAGCAATTTTCTTCTTCACAGGAGGAACTGAAAATAATTTTAAAATGAACAGGAAAACAAATTAAAATCATTTAAAATTAACACGAACCTGCTTGATTAAATGTTGATTCCTGTCAGACTTAATGTTGAAATTTTAATTATATTTTAATTACATGTTAAATTGTTCTATTCATGAGTACATGTTAATTTAAAAAAATACTGAATGCAGATCTATCGGGTTCTGGTTTTTAATTTCATTACTATTTATTACAGTCTTTTAACATTTTTATTATTCCTACGTTAAAATCCATTCTACTTTTAAGCTTTAATCTTAAATTATAAAATATTATTTTTATTTTCAGGATTTTACAACAATGTCTTTTCCCTGTGCCTACTGTCCTATTTATCTTATTTTTCTCCTATTAATCACTTAGTTATTTCACGGTCACTCTCTCTTCGTTCTGCGATCCTATGGTCCAAGCACTTGAAACTGTTATTCTCCATTCTGCCTTTTAAGTATTTTGATTTATTATGTGTTCCAATCGGGAAACTCTCACAGTTCTCCTCACATAATCCATCTCTACAGCCAATATCTCATCCACATTTCAATTCTATAAATCAAAAAAGACTCAACGAACATTTCACCATTTAATTTTTGGAGGTCTTTATAAGTGTGCTTTTCCCAACATACTGAATATTTTGTATGACCTAATTTGTAGGCTCTGTTTAATTCTCTTTTACCGCCTCTTCTCCAATTGTTACTATTTAATAGTTACCCAGTGCTTTGACTGGTAGGCTTGTTTCATTTCTACTCCTTAATCAATATTGATATTATCTTCTTTTGTAGTCTATTAATAACCAAATAATCGGTTTTCTATAATTTAATGTGAGACTTACAGGGGATTCGTAACATTTTTCAAACGTTTAACCATACATTCTAAATTTATCATTGAAGTGATTCTGAGTAAACTCTGATCATAGGCAAACTGTAAATGCAATAATATATATCTATTTACTTTCCCATTCCTTAACAAATTTGTTTCCGCAAACTCGAAAACATGCTTAGATAGATATTAAAAAGTATACTTGATAAATGTATCCTTTAGAGGCTTTCATTATCTGTAAATAATATTTTCCAATCTGAACATATTTGTCTTGTTGCTCTCATTTCTGTTATAGTTTCAACTATTTCTTTATGTAGGCCTACATTATTGTATTACAACACTACTGAAATATGACGACACCATCATTGCAAAACTATCCTTGCTACGTAACTGCAAAGTAAAAATATAATTTTTCCACGTTACTACATCCTCACCTCAACCAATTTCTTCTTTTGTTCAATCTTTTCCTACTAGAACATGTATTATTATTTAACTGCAGCTCATTTACTGGAATTTATGGTAATCAAAGATTACAAGTATTGTAATTCAAAGAAAAGTTCAACATAAATATCTGTTCTGATTATTTTCAAGCAGAATTTAAGGATGAGAGAACACGTTCAGTCACTATTAGAATGGAATGAGATGTCACTTTACTACACAAGGAAACCATACGATGCATTAATGCGACGCTAATAAAGCTGTCACTAAACAGTAATGCCGTGTAAAGTCAAAGATAGCAAATATTTGGCCTTGAGCAATGGTTACAAAATATGTTTACATTTCATAAAAATCATAAAAGACTGACTCTACCTTTTCCGCTCTAAAGACAATCAGTCAGCCGACCGCGATCGAACTTCCTGATATGATAAGTGTCTCACTCCTATTGTTTGTGAAACAGCAACGAATAACAAAAAAACCCAGGTACGTACTATATGTTCCAAGAATACATATAGTGATAATTCGCCTATCGAAATAAATCAATACATATTTTATAATTCATTACAATAAATCAACACAATTAAAATAAAAAAATTTCCTCACTTTTATTGGAAAACACCTAACCATGTTCAACGCATGTCTATCAACTAATTATAAAAAAAATGAAATATAGGTTAGACAAAAAGTGTGGAAAAATTACAAGTGTTTGTATTTTCATTTACTTCCTAGTAAAATGAAATTCCACAGAGTACCAGAGTCGTTTAAATAAATTATGTTTTATAACCTCACAAGAGTGCCCCAGGAAAATCTCTAGATATGAAGAAACATAAAATAAAAATTTGCAAAATATTCACTCATTATCAGATAAAATTTGCTAAATCACATACTTTACCTAATTGGATGTCAACTTTTATGATATAGCTATAATCTTTTCTGTCTACGACGTCAAATTGTAGCAATTCTAACAATTGTGTAAACCTTATTATACCAGGTAATTGCGCATTCTAAACCTTAATTAAATTTAACTGATGCAAATATTTACAAAATTAATGACAAAGTATAAAATTAAAAATTGTAGGAACTCAAACTGAATAATCGTCATAAAAAAAAAAGTTAATACAAAGCAGGTGTCTTTGGAAAGTTATACAAACAAGGTGTAATTAGAGTGATTTCTTAAGACCGGTTTTGATGTCTTATCCGGGAATATCTACACTTCATACTGCAGGCAATTTTATTTAATAATTTAAAACAGGAATGGGCTACCGAAAAGGAGCTCAAGGTTTTATAAAATGGCATGCTGTATTTTTATGTTTTATGATTAGTTAGGAGTGTTTGATAATTCTCCCATGGTGACAATCTGACAAGTTCTGAACACAGAGGCATTTTGTAACGAGACAAAATATTTTAAATTAGAGTTTAAACGTATATATATTGTATTTCAATTGATATTATATACAGAAAATAGTTGGTTAATCAAATTAATAGAGATGCTATTTAAAATTGGTATTTCAAAGACATTTCGAGGCGATGAAAAAAAAAAATGTATTCAAGAGACAACGAGAAAGCTAGTAGGACAGCAAATTATTTTACATGTTATTTTGGTATAATCTATATGTAATAAGATTTTAATTTCTTTTCTAATTTACAACTATAGATGCTAAATCGTGGTATTATTAGATACAGAAAGTTGAGCAGCTGAAAGGGGCTGAGTTTTACTGAAATAGATTGAGATGTTACCGAGACAAACGAGAGGCCAGTGTTGAGTTTATTAATCAATAGCATTTTAGTCGACCTGATACAATTTACTTATGAAATAGAAAATGATAATTGTTTATTTAATAACAGATTTTTTTCATATTTATGAATGTGACACAAATGCAATTTAAAATTTATTGTATTTTTTGTAATTTTCCCACCCATTAAAATTTTTTGAATAGGGGGTTAAGAGAAGGGATGGGGATGATTATGAACTTTTTGTATGGTTTTTAAGGTTCCCCTTAAGGGTAAAAGCTTTCCTGTAAACATAATTTGAATATATATTTCCATATTTTCAATAATAGTGTAAACTTTTTAAAAAAATCACCCGGTATATTTACATTAAACTGTCTTCGCTCGTGTAAGTTCTTCGGCCCTAGCGAGTCTTGAAGCTGTAGATATATGAAGAAGCCTCCACTCGCTTAGCTCGTGTCGATGACCTTGCCGGCTTGAATGATTGTCTTCGGAGATCAGAGTTCCAAATTACAATTTTGACAAAAACTTCGCTACTTGTCATTGTGGTACCAATAGCTACAGAATTGAAATCTCCAGTTTTATATAAATTAGTATATTATAAGTTGAATAGGGCAAACTATAATCAGCCATACCAAAGTTCATGCTGCTATCTTAATTTTTGGCCACTTTCTTACAGAAGTAGGCCCTAAATGGTGTATAGCGTGCAAGAAGCTATTTGTAGTGTAGTTATTGTTAATAGCAATACAGAAAGAATATTAAATAAAACACTCTGAAATACTATTGACATAAAAATGCACCGATCTTACACAAATAAATTTTTTTGTAGTTATGAAAAGATAAAATTATTTGTTATAAAGTATTTTCAATAATGTTTAAAGTAAAAGTGATAAACGTATTAAAATAAACCAGTATACCATAAGACGGCAGATCCTTAGGATAAACATTACGAGATAATAACTGTCAAACCATTAAGTCACTATATCAATTTATATGTAAAACATGGAAATGATTAATTGAGACAGAACGTACACGCAAACTGTTTATGTGTCTTTAAAGCTGTAGATTGGAAACAAGTAGACAGCTTTATTAAGAATATTATATAACATATAGTCATCTCCTGTACTGTACCTCAACTCTTTTACGTGAAAGTTTTCTAATGAAGTACAAAAATACGATGTTGAGATTTTTATGAAAATACACATTATAAATCAACACAAATAAAAAGTGATTATTGTACTTATATCTATTTACATTTATGAAATGTAAGATTAGTGATAAGTAAGAACAGGTTCGTGTTTTAATTTCGCTATATTGGTATCATTTTCGTATCTGTGTTGCTGACAAATGGAATTTTAATATTCGTAAAAATGAAGTTTTTAATATAGTGTAATATAATTGACGTTTAATTTTATCTTAAAGTAGGCGAATACTAGTAACCACTACGATGTGATAGTATCAATAAATTAAGGATAAAATAAGATTAATCAATATTGCCACTGAATATAAAATTTGCTGTCGCCTTTTTTCACTAATATTTATTTCGCCATAAATTAAACGAAACTATAATACGTATCCAAATAATTATTAACAAACAGTCTTTGTAGTGTACACTTAAACTAAACCAAAAGAGAAAATCGAAATTTCTATGTATATCGTTTTACTGTACGATGTGAAGACACTATCACTCAATAAGGAGGGGGGGGGATTTGCGCAGCTAAATCACCGAAAGAAGAACATATTGAACACGGGATGAAAGGTGTTCCAAAAGTTTCATAGAAATGAGTTCTTCAAAATAGAACTATACAAGACATTGAATACTGTAAAGCCACAGTTTGATCAGGTCTGTCATTTAGACTGTAACA
This sequence comes from Aphrophora alni, assembly GCA_963513935.1. NCBI lineage: Eukaryota > Metazoa > Arthropoda > Insecta > Hemiptera > Aphrophoridae > Aphrophora > Aphrophora alni. The sequence goes on along the minus strand of OY740769.1, from coordinate 140,120,096 downwards.
AGATTGAAAATTCTACTAAACGTATCCACCATTTGCAAGCATGTATCCTAAACATATCCACCATTAGCGAGTATGTATACTAAACGTATCCACCATTTTCGAACATGTATCCTAAACATATCCACCATTAGCGAGTATGTATACTAAACGTATCCACCATTTGCGAACATGTATCCTAAACATATCCACCATTAGCGAGTATGTATACTAAACGTATCCACCATTTGCGAACATGTATCCTAAACATATCCACCATTAGCGAGTATGTATACTAAACGTATCCACCATTTGCGAACATGTATCCTAAACATATCCACCATTAGCGAGTATGTATACTAAACATATCCACCATTTGCGAACATGTATCCTAAACATATCCACCATTAGCGAGTATGTATACTAAACGTATCCACCATTTGCAAGCATGTATCCTAAACATATCCACCATTAGCGAGTATGTATACTAAACGTATCCACCATTTGCAAGCATGTATCCTAAACATATCCACCATTAGCGAGTATGTATACTAAACGTATCCACCATTTGCGAACATGTATCCTAAACATATCCACCATTAGCGAGTATGTATACTAAACGTATCCACCATTTGCGAACATGTATCCTAAACATATCCACCATTAGCGAGTATGTATACTAAACGTATCCACCATTTGCAAGCATGTATCCTAAACATATCCACCATTAGCGAGTATGTATACTAAACGTATCCACCATTTGCGAACATGTATCCTAAACATATCCACCATTAGCGAGTATGTATACTAAACGTATCCACCATTTGCGAACATGTATCCTAAACATATCCACCATTAGCGAGTATGTATACTAAACGTATCCACCATTTGCAAGCATGTATCCTAAACATATCCACCATTAGCGAGTATGTATACTAAACGTATCCACCATTTGCAAACATGTATCCTAAACATATCCACCATTAGCGAGTATGTATACTAAACGTATCCACCATTTGCGAACATGTATCCTAAACATATCCACCATTAGTGAGTATGTATACTAAACGTATCCACCATTTGCAAGCATGTATCCTAAACATATCCACCATTAGCGAGTATGTATACTAAACGTATCCACCATTTGCGAACATGTATCCTAAACATATCCACCATTAGCGAGTATGTATACTAAACATATCCACCATTTGCGAACATGTATCCTAAACATATCCACCATTAGTGAGTATGTATACTAAACATATCCACCATTTGCGAACATGTATCCTAAACATATCCACCATTTGTAAGCTTGGATCTCTTTCGTATCAAGTATGTAGAGCATGTATACTAAACATATCCACCATTTGTAAGCTTGGATCTCTTTCGTATCAAGTATCGTAGAGCATGTATACTAAACATATCCACCATTTGTAAGCTTGGATCTCTTTCGTATCAAGTATGTAGAGCATGTATACTAAACATATCCACCATTTGTAAGCTTGGATCTCTTTCGTATCAAGTATCGTAGAGCATGTATCCTAAACATATCCACCATTAGTGAGTATGTATACTAAACATATCCACCATTTGCGAACATGTATCCTAAACATATCAACCATTTGTAAGCTTGGATCTCTTTCGTATCAAGTATGTAGAGCATGTATACTAAACATATCCACCATTTGTAAGCTTGGATCTCTTTCGTATCAAGTATCGTAGAGCATGTATACTAAACATACCCACCATTTGTAAGCTTGGATCTCTTTCGTATCAAGTATCGTAGAGCATGTATACTAAACATATCCACCATTAGTGAGTATGTATACTAAACATATCCACCATTTGCGAACATGTATCCTAAACATGTCAACCATTTGTAAGCTTGGATCTCTTTCGTATCAAGTATGTAGAGCATGTATACTAAACATATCCACCATTTGTAAGCTTGGATCTCTTTCGTATCAAGTATCGTAGAGCATGTATACTAAACATGTCCACCATTTGCGAACATGAATCCTAAACATATCCACCATTAGCGAGTATGTATACTAAACATATCCACCATTTGTAAGCTTGGATCTCTTTCGTATCAAGTATCGTAGAGCATGTATACTAAACATATCCACCATTTGTAAGCTTGGATCTCTTTCGTATCAAGTATCGTAGAGCATGTATCCTAAACATATCCACCATTAGTGAGTATGTATACTAAACATATCCACCATTTGCGAACATGTATCCTAAACATATCCACCATTTGTAAGCTTGGATCTCTTTCGTATCAAGTATGTAGAGCATGTATACTAAACATATCCACCATTTGTAAGCTTGGATCTCTTTCGTATCAAGTATCGTAGAGCATGTATACTAAACATACCCACCATTTGTAAGCTTGGATCTCTTTCGTATCAAGTATCGTAGAGCATGTATACTAAACATATCCACCATTAGTGAGTATGTATACTAAACATATCCACCATTTGCGAACATGTATCCTAAACATATCAACCATTTGTAAGCTTGGATCTCTTTCGTATCAAGTATGTAGAGCATGTATACTAAACATATCCACCATTTGTAAGCTTGGATCTCTTTCGTATCAAGTATCGTAGAGCATGTATACTAAACATGTCCACCATTTGCGAACATGAATCCTAAACATATCCACCATTAGCGAGTATGTATACTAAACATATCCACCATTTGTAAGCTTGGATCTCTTTCGTATCAAGTATCGTAGAGCATGTATACTAAACATATCCACCATTTGTAAGCTTGGATCTCTTTCGTATCAAGTATCGTAGAGCATGTATACTAAACATATTCACCATTTTCGAACATGTATCCTAAACATATCCACCATTAGCGAGTATGTATACTAAACATATCCACCATTTGCGAACATGTATCCTAAACATATCCACCATTTGTAAGCTTGGATCTCTTTCGTATCAAGTATCATAGAGCATGTATACTAAACATATCCACCATTTGCGAGCTTGGACCCTAATCGTACCTACCATTTTCGAACATGTATCCTAGACACATATCCACCATTGGCGAGTATGTATCCTAGACACATATCCACCATTTACAAGCATGTATCGTAAACGGATCCACCATTTGCGATCATGTATCCTAAACATATCCACCATTTGCGATTATGTATACTAAACATATCTACCATTTGTGAGCATGTATCCTAAACATATCCACCATTTGCGATTATGTATACTAAACATATCCAACATTTGTGAGCATGTATCCTAAACATATCCACCATTTGCGATTATGTATACTAAACATATCCAACATTTGTGAGCATGTATCCTAAATGTCTCCACCATTTGCGATTATGTATACTAAACATATCCAACATTTGTGAGCATGTATCCTAAATGTCTCCACCATTTGCGAGCTTGGATCCTAATCGTACATACCATTTACGAGTATGTATCCCAGACACATATCCACCATTTTCGAGTATGTATCCCAGACACATATCCACCATTTACAAGCATGTATTGTAAACGTATCCACCATTTGGGAACACGTATCCTAAACATCTCCACCATTTGCGACCATGTATACTAAACCTCTCCACCATTTGCTTGGCTCCTAAACATATCTACAATTTGGGAGCTATATCGTCCATTTTCGACCATGCACGTGGCCACTATTTGCAAAGATTCACATTTACCCTATCAAACTTTTTCGATTTAAAATCAATAATTAAATTCCCTTTAAATTTGATTTTTGACATAATCTAATAACAAAATGTATAGCTCCGACCACTTCTCTTCATTTTTAGTTAAGAGTGAATACATATACATATCTGAATTGTGTAATACCAATGTAGCCTTTTTAAAAAATTGTTTTCTGTTTCTAAATTATGAATTATTATTATAAACAGATTTTTTTAAAATTTTTAGATAACTGTATTTACGAGAGAAAAGGAGAGATTGGTCGACTGTGTGGATGCACACGGGTTACAATTTACATTTCAACAGTCACTAAAGAAATAAAAATAAATTTACTAAACCTCAACATTCTGTATAAACAATTTACATTTGGTGATCTGTAATAGTACTAAATACACAAAAACAAAACTACAACTACAAGCACATAATCAGTAATACATAAAATATTTGCTTTATGATGTGTTACATTATTACCATAAGGCATTATATATGTCTAACTATTTTTATTTTAAAAGTATCTAAAAACCAGTAAAAACCGTAAAAGTATTGAATCCGGTCCCGTAGCTCGTCGCTAATATAAAGATTAATGTATTTCCTGGCGCGTATGCTAATAAAACCACTATTTCTTTAATAATGTTTTATTAAACACCTTTTAACGAAAAGTCATAAACTAATAAAATAAACTCATTAAATTAAACAAGAGAACTGTAAGTAGTAAAACAAGCTATTTAAACGTGGCGAAGATTATATAAGTAACGATTAGAACGCAGTAAAAAAAAAAAAAACTGCAAAGATGACTTTAAACCTTGATGTTTAATGTCTCTAAATGAACCACATATGCAAAGAATGTTTCGGTCATATCTATCATATCTATTATTTACCTAACCTATATTGTTCTTTCAAAATTTGTGCATTTACGCACTTGTGAAACTTAAAATTTCGTGGTTACTTTTGTGAATATTTTGTGTAAGAATAATTCCGTTCTTATTACTTTTATTAAACACGAAAATGATTAATTTTGATGTAAATCATATATGCGGATTTTTATTATTTTTAGACTTCAACAATTAATTTATTGTCTGAGCAACAATGAAGGCTCCAACGTAACATCCTTCATTTCCTGTAATTTCGACAAATGACTAACGTTTAATCCGATTAACATGAAATCTGTACCAGTTAGACTGATCAGTTAGTTGATCTGATGACAATTTGAGAAAATTCAAGTAAATAATGTTATTTCAATAATTAACGGTCTGTGTAAACATGAAAGGCACTCACGTAAAATCCTTCATTTCCTGTAATTTAGACAAATGACTAACGTTTAATCCGATTAACATGAAATCTGTACCAGCTAGGCTGAGCAGTTAGTTGATCTGATGACAATTTGAGAAAATTCACGTAAATAATGTTATTTCAATAATTAACTGTCAGTGTAAACATGGAAGGCACTCACGTAAAATCCTTCATTTCCTGTAATTTAGACAAATGACTAACGTTTAATCCGATTAACATGAAATCTGTACCAGTTAGACTGATCAGTTAGTTGATGTGATGACAATTTGAGAAAATTCACGTAAATAATGTTATTTCAATAATTGCCTGTCTGTGTAAACATGGAAGGCACTCACGTAAAATCCTTCATTTCCTGTAATTTAGACACAACTGACTAACGTTTAATCCGATTAACATGAAATCTGTACCAGTTAAACTGATCTGATGACAATTTCAGAAAATTCACGTAAATAATGTTATTTCAAGTATTTATTCAAATTGTTAAAAACTATTACGATTCTGTCTGTTGATAAAAACTAAAACTTCGCTGTTTTTACAAGTTGTAGGTTGAAGTGAATAGTGTACTTCTACGCTATAAAGTATTTATTTGCATTTTAAAAACAATATTCTTTTTTGAGGTTACAGACTGAATGGAATATAAAAAAAAATACACGAACTTTAACTTAGCTCGATTGCAGTACTGTAATCTAGTAGTTGTAACATCCAATAATTAAATTTACATTTTTTTAACATTACGCACAAAAAATGTGTACTATTTTTTACAGGACATTCAAAATGTTTAAAACACAATTTGTAATTATTTTCGAATCAGATCTTTCTGAAACCAAATCTGTAAAATGTTTTATAATTCGAAGACAAGCATATAGAATTCAATTGCTTTGTTATGCTGGATTTTAAATTGGTCAAATAAAAGTAACATATTCCAGGTTTCTTTAAAGGTTTCTTTTGTAAAACTAAAGTTTTAAGATACTATAGAACCTTTATCAGAAAGGATAATAGTGCAACCGAGTTGGATATATAAGCTGGTTGCAGGAATGTTGGTAGCTAAGACTTCCTACGCTAAGGTAAAGAAGTGACAACACAAGGAAGTAACAACACGTCTTATTTGCGATAATTAATAGCATGCAATCTTTGCAATGTGGATTGTAACATCATAAAATGTCGGGAGAAGAAATACATCTAAATGTATTGTGTTTATAATATCAGGACACTGTCCAGGTGGTGCCGCATCATCTACTTGACTTGTTGCCAACTGCAGGTGTCAATGTGTATCCATCCCATTGAACGTTATAAAACATTCATTATAAATCTATAGAGAATACAGATGTCTTAAGAAACAATATTTATAGCAGTAAGTTCAAATTGTATAACTCCGCCATTAATTTAGCAACTGCAGCACACAGCATCACTCCGATTGTACAGCCATTACTGTAATGTAACTTCTGTACAAGAGAAACAGATGCGAACAGAAAATACACAATCATTCTTTATACATTACGGGGAAAAACCTGGCTGACGAACAGTTATAGAAAAAATCCTGAAACTGGCTTAGTATAAACCGACAAAATGAAAAATATTTTTGGGGAAATTCTCATGACGTTACGTATGGTTTAAAATACTATTGAAAATAAAATAGTTAATTTTTTATCGTAATAAATAAAAGTTTATTTTGATTTCAAACAAAAGGTTAAGCATGAAAATACACTCATCGCACCAACACCAACTTTGAACTGATATTAGAAACACTCTTAGATCCTCACTTTAACAATTCACTTGCCTTTCTCACAGACTACACTCATCACACGAACACCAACTTTGAACGGATATTAGAAACACTCTTAGATCCTCACTTTAACAATTCACTTGCCTTTCTCACAGACTACACTCATCACACGAACACCAACTTTGAACGGATATTAGAAACACTATTAGATCCTCACTTTAACAATTCACTTGCCTTTCTCACAGACTACACCCATCGCACCAACACCAACTTTGAACGGATATTAGAAACACTATTAGATCCTCACTTCAACAATTCACTTGCCTTTCTCACAGACTACACTCATCGCACCAACACCAACTTTGAACGGATATTAGAAACACTATTAGATCCTCACTTTAACAATTCACTTGCCTTTCTCACAGACTACACCCATCGCACCAACACCAACTTTGAACGGATATTAGAAACACTATTAGATCCTCACTTTAACAATTCACTTGCCTTTCTCACAGACTACACCCATCGCACCAACACCAACTTTGAACGGATATTAGAAACACTATTAGATCCTCACTTTAACAATTCACTTGCCTTTCTCACAGACTACACCCATCGCACCAACACCAACTTTGAACGGATATTAGAAACACTATTAGATCCTCACTTTAACAATTCACTTGCCTTTCTCACAGACCTCACTCATCGCACCAACACCAACTTTGTACGGATATTATAAACACTATTAGATCCTCACTTTAACAATTCACTTGCCTTTCTCACAGACTACACTAATCACACCAACACCAACTTTGAACGGATATTATAAACACTATTAGATCCTCACTTTAACAATTCACTTGCCTTTCTCACAGACTACACTCATCACACGAACACCAACTTTGAACGGATATTAGAAACACTATTAGATCCTCACTTTAACAATTCACTTGCCTTTCTCACAGACTACACCCATCGCACCAACACCAACTTTGAACGGATATTAGAAACACTATTAGATCCTCACTTTAACAATTCACTTGCCTTTCTCACAGACTACACCCATCGCACCAACACCAACTTTGAACGGATATTAGAAACACTATTAGATCCTCACTTTAACAATTCACTTGCCTTTCTCACAGACTACACTCATCACACGAACGAACTTAACAAGCATTATATACAAAGATGTAAAAAAACACATCTCAGATCGACTTAGACATTTGTGTAGTTTAAAAGATGAAATGTATTTTTACAACTACTCTTACAAATAGCAACTTCCCTTCAAGCTGAGTTGATGGAGGAAAATCAAGTAATCAATTACAAGTTTTGCGTGACAAAAATTATAATTGGTAAAAAAGAGGGTTAGAAGGCGTAACATTTACGTACCACGATAAAGATGAGAAAATGAAAGATAGATATATTGCGTTTTACTTTTACCTAAAACAAATTTGGTGGCTAAGAGTCCACAACAGAATATAATGTTTCTTTTCGTCAATCGACTGTCTTTAAACTAAATAACTCCAAACAAATATTATATGTATTTGGTGATCAAGATGGCCTTTAAAAGCGAAACCTTAATGAAATACAGCGTTTATAAGAACAATGAGTAAAACGGATAATGGACAAGTCGTCCATTTATTTACACGAGCAAATTGGAAGACCATAACTTTACAACAGAGTTAAATTAAAAAACTGAAACATCTTCTTCTTTATCAAAACTCTATCTATAAAGAAATTAAACGTCATAAATACTAAATACATATAATGTCCGAGAAAGTATTTTTTGAAAGTTATGAGACCACCTTCTTTGTTCAGGAATAATGTCTTCAATCTTACAAAGAGGATAACATTTCTTTAATGGCATGAAAAATTAAGCCCGGACTCAAATTATAGATATTTATAGAGTTAAGTATTCAATGCTGGCCGCCTGTTAAACACAGAGAAACATATTTATATTGAAACTCAAACTGGTAAAATAAATAATTGTTAGTTAAGTGTTTTGAATGGGATCTAGTTAACGAGCTTAGGAGAGTAATTTGAAGAGGCAGGAAGGGACGAAGTCGGCGGAAAAGAGAGATGCTAATTATAATGAAACAAAAAACCCAGTCTTAATAACGAGCCAACTGCAATCATAGTTCGTTTAGAATAGATTCAAGAATGAAATATGTTTTAATTTGGAAGCGGGCTATAATTTGTACTCATATGATATAGCCTGACGCAGCATTGACATTAATTGTATAGGACACGCACGTAATCTTTAAATTGTTTCATACACTCCGATTATTTTTTTGGAGGTTCAGCTATTGTCTCCTTCATTTTTGTATTAATAGATAATAGAAAAAGTTCAGTTTGATACAAAATGTTAGCTGATAAATCAATATTAAACCAAATACTGTATAATATTATTTTAATCACATCTACAATATCTCTGTTTGAAGTTATTTGTTAATGATGGAAGTTCAATTTTATTATTATACATTTTTCGGACATTAGCCATCATTTGTGTGTTAGAAATCAAAACACGACGTTTAGGGAATAAGAATCAATTCCCGTTATCAAGTGACTAAAAAATAAAGAAACATGAAACTAGTAACTAAGCCTATGTAAGAAGTAAAATTAAATGTGAATACCAACAACCTTAATATATCTAAGCATGCATCTCAGAGCTTAAACTGAGTAGTCAAAAAACACAATCACGGTAACACACAACTAACGTCAAATAGATATGCAAATAGATATTAAAGTTGGTGGTATTCTCATTTAATTTTACTTCTTACATAGGCTTAGTTTCTAGTTTCATGTTTCTTTATTTTTTAGTCACTTGATAACGGGAATTGATACTTATTCCCGAAACGTCGTGTTTTGATTTCTAACACACAAATGATGGCAAATCTCCGAAAAATGTATAATAATAAAATCTACAAATTATACGTTCAACGTTAAATTTTTGTCTCTAACGTCTTAACGTGGAACTCATTATTTTTGTTCTAGTTTTGAAGTTATTTGATAATGATGTATTGTTCATATTATTGATACATTTTAAACAGACATTTGCCATCATTTCAGTGATTTACGGTTTTCTTGATCGCGTTTGCATTTAGTCTTAGTTGGTGTTAGACTGCTCAGGCCTGGGTTTCTTTCAGGCCCGAGGCTATTACGATATGTTCTAGGTTCATCATTCGATAACGGGAGTTGATTTATACAGTCGAAACGCCATTTATTAATTAAAGTGTTCTTGGAATACCAAATATAGTAAACAAGCTATGGGAGCAGTCTTATAAAAGCCTAATTTAAATACTTGCATATGCTAAGCTCAAAAGTGTATTCAAAATGTATATTTTCTCGAAAACCTTGAAATCGATTTCTTCTCCATCCTACTATTGGCTTACGGTTTGGAAATTACAAATATTTTAATACTACGTGCAGTGATAATACGATTGTAAACTTCCAAGTAAGTTCTGTAAAAATTTAATCTTTACAATTAAAACACAAGCTGTTTTTATCTCCTAAAAACTCTTACTGATTTTGATATATATTTATTAAAAGTCTGTATTCACAGATGTTTCATTACTCACATATTAAAAAAGAAGCTATTTCTTATGGGAGTTTACGTATAAATTTAGTTACCATAGTAACCGATATTATAATAACAGCTGAATAGATTCATCACTTCTATAATTCAACAGAAAGAAAGGAAATTAAAACTTAATTTTCTCTTGGGATATTTCAAAGTAACCCCACCATGCAGATTTAATTAATGCATCTCTATAATTTAATATTATAAAACTTAAACAGATTATGTGACAAAGTATAAGTAATATTCTCAACTGTGTATAACGTATGTTTTCAATATTTTATAACAAATTATTCATGACTGTCGTTTTTAATAGATAAGATTCCTGCGCGGGGGTACCAGGTCATATTTTATAATAAATACACTGTTTTACAAAATAAACAATGCGTGTTAGACTTATAAGGTGATTGTTTCAGTTCGTTGTCCATTTGTCTAGCAAACAATAATTATGGCACCAGTCATGGACATGGTTAATTGGTGCAGAATGCAGGTGAAGGGCGTAACGCGGAGGCCCGAGGTTCGTGGCCCTGAGCTATCGCCGCCCCATTAGCTTATCCTTCTGTCTCGTTACGCATTTGATATCGGCCGCATAAAAATATTTGCCTTGTGTAATGCATTTTGATCGAGTGAATTTAATTTCCTTTCATGAATTAACCGAAAACCCGGACCGTGTAATTTTCTCTGTTATGTTATCAGTACAATCAATGTGTTGTGTTGCGAAGCTGGCAGATCTGTTCCTCTGAGGTTAGTCGGGCCGGCATGTTTTTACCTTAAGTCAGTCGTTTAACATCTTAAAGTAAATAGAACTGAATTTAATTAACCCTAACTTATTTTATCAACAACTTCGGTGTCAAATACTTTGTCAAAGTCAAATATTATGAACAAGAAAAACATATTGCAAGATAAATAAAATAGAATACACCATGAAGAACCATTAACTTTTGTGCTAATGAGCGACGTAAAGTGGTCGGTTCAGAGCAATCAAATACAAGTGGCAGATAAAACTAACGTGTGTGGTGTACTGGTGGTGGAGTGAGGAAAACTGAATGTAACTGAGGTCAGTTAAAACCCACTGACTGTGTGTAGTTCCGCTCATTTCAGTCCTTCATTGCACCAACAATACCCTGTGAAAAGATGTTCGTCTACAGTTGTTGATAAAGTGGCATTTTGTTCATTAAAATGAGTTTACAAAACAGCTGATTTCTCAACAGTTTCACTTTGCACACCACTTTGCTCACTCCGAATGGCAACCGAAGAAAACGAAATTTAGGTTAAGTTTATTTGAATTGATTTATAATATACAGGAAACGTCCCGTATGTAGGTTGGATTAATTCTTACATGTAAAATAACATAAATAAACAACAAAACAACGTTTTAAAGTTGAAAAAGGAAGTAATTATTCATGAAGATGATCGACAGTGTATGTACACGGAGAGTATTTTTCGTTTGCCGAGTTTTGAAGTTGGCAATCCCGTTTCCTCAACAATACACCCAAGTTATTTGTAATATTCATAAATAACCTCAGTTTTGGCGTGAGAACTTCTATTCAGTGTTGATGTGTTGTTTAGCACTACTGCTATATTTTGTGTAGTTAGTTTTAAAATATGGACAGTTCAGATTTTAAAATAATCTGAAAAATAAGAAAAATGCGGTTATTAAAGATCAAATTGTAATTGATTGTTTGTTTGAACACTATTGTATTAAATTAATGTTTTATTAAATTGTGTTACTGCTGAAGTATGTTTTTTATTTGTCAACAAAATAACAACTGTAGACAAAGTATAATGTGCAAAGTGTCTTTTTTAAACTGGATAAAATTTTTCTCTCGTTTAAAAAAGTGCCTCTTTGCTCACTAGTTGCACAAATAACTATTTTGAGGCAAGCGCAAGAATATCTCTACGCTGACTAAATCCCGTTGTTGTCAGTTTTGTGACCGATGTTTCAGAAAGACGATAATACCAGTATGGATAATATTATTTTATTTTTTTCTTTGACGATATTTCACCTACTTTGATCGCCATATTTCACCCAACTACAAAAACTTTTCATCGCTTTTCTTATCATCAATACTCAGGCATTGGTAGCAACAAAGTTTAATCCTCTTAGTTAGAGATGACACAGCAAAGAAAAACAAACAAAACTGGCCACGTATGGAGAGTGAGCCTTTGCAGTTTAAACACGGTTTTGTTGACCAAACCTTTAATTTGTTATAGTTTATATACGTCTTATTATTATTTTTTCTCTAGTTTTTTCATAAGTAAAGGACGATAAAATATTAAGCCATATAAAACCTTGAAAAGAACCTAATATAATAATTTTATTGTACACTAAACTTTGTCTTATTTATAAAACTTACATATCATTATATTTTATATGGATTTCTGATTTTTAAAATACAGAATTTAAATTTAACTCCTATAATAATAAAAAAAAAGAATATTAAACAAACAAATGAACATTGTTTCAACAGTACTAATGTACTATCTATATGCATGAAGACAAAACCCGTTTCAAACGGCCACCATTTTGAATAATTAAGATCTTATATATTAATAACAATTAAATGAATTTGACCGAAATCTGATTATTAGACACATAGCCTAATTACAGACTTCTTTCCAAATTTTTACATTGTGTTATGTTAGATTAATAAGTAAGCTAAAATAGTATAAACAGATTTACGTTAAAAGTTTGTTACGATGCAAATTGACATTTTTAATAATAACGCTTTCAATTTTGATAGAACAAACCATATGAAGATATCACTGGATGCGGACTTTAATCTATTATACACCGAGTATGAGTTAAAAAATTATTTAAAAAATAAATAAAATTTTAAAATTAAACGGCCAATATGAATCTTATGAACCGATTTATTTGGCTATCGAACATTTTGTAAATAGGTTTGTGATAAATTTAAAGGAATTATAAACATGAAGTTGCACGGACGCTATAAATGTGTTCTGAGAGTAATGATCGGTGTTCATGTGTTTTGAACACAGTCACGAGGGCGGCTGCAATGTTTCCTAGGAAATTCTTTAATAAATTAAGGAAAATTTAAATATCCATAACAATCAATATGATGTTTCAATTACTAAGTCATCATCTTCAGTTGTGTACCAGTTACCTTACGGGCTTATATGCTTGCGAATAAACGCAGAAATTTATTATGGTACAAGAAATAAACTTATACAATACTACAAATTATCATGATAGTAATAATACAAATAATGAAATGTGTCAGACACAACACATTTTTTCTGGGAAAACTGTAATGATTAATCGATTATTGATTTCTCAAATTTTTGTTGTATTTTGTTTTTTACTTATAACTTTCTTATTTTTGAATGGTATAAACACATTTCGTCATCATTGTAGTTTTAAAGTTGCAAAAAATAAGCTATTGAGGGACGTTATACATTTTACAGGTAAGATGATAATAAAACTAATTTTTGAAATTTGGAAATCGGCCGCAATTTTGGAATTTACCTTCAAAATTTTCTGGTTAATAACCTAAAGTTGAGTCTACCAAATTTGAGACCTTTACTAATTCACCCTCCCCTTAATTTTCAGAATAGTATATCCCCGTTGAGAACAATACAGGAAAAGAAAATAATAATAAAATTCTATATATAGACCTACATTAAAAAATATAGAAACTTAAATAACAAAATAATAAACGAAATATATATACATCCCTGTAAACCAATTTTAATTCAATACTTTGCATTTAATTAGAAGGCTGGGATGGTTATGATTTTTGATCATGGTTAGTCTCCTGGAAAATTAGCCCTATCAATATTATTTTATTAATCCAATGTAAGTGTGTTTTCTCTCAGATAACTTCAATAATGGAATTTGTAATTACTTTTAGGATCAACATTTTCACTTCTGGAAAACTCTGTGTCGATAAAAATGATTTCATTTTGCATTTTGTGTGTGTGTGTTTTCAAATAGGAAAATTTGAAACTTTTTTTACAATTTCGAAGTTCTACTTGTAAATCAGACCTAACAATATTGTGGTGTTTAAGTTTGAGCTGCGATCAATGTTAGATAAACGCAAATATGGTCCTGACCACTAGTATCTTACAGTTTGGGTACATGTAAACTGAAGATTATGACACTGGATTTTAAGTGTAGTGTAGTTCAAAATAAAATCTTTGTTGAGGAAATTTAGGTTTTTCTTCATATACCGATTAACTTCGAGACATAAATAAAACGTTTTTTCTCGTAAATAATCAATACACTATGATGTTTAGTTTTGTTTGTTGTTTTTAAAATTAAAACGTTTTCTGTAACACATTAAAGAAGTTGTAAAACCATTATCAACATATCGGAAGTGAACATTAAATATCAGTTTGTCAGATCAACTGTATAATATTTGTACAACCTAATTCACATAAAATCTTTTTTATAAAAAGATTACGTTTCAATGATCAAGTCAGTTGATTAGAGATACACGAGCTTTGTGGAACTTAACACAAAATAAAGGCAATACCTCGTGCATGATAAGCAGTTACAGTAAGCTCGTGTACTTATAAACAACTGAGGATTATGATTGGTTAATTTCCATTATAACATAATATTACCACAGGAACTAATGTTTATTTAATTAATTAATTAACCCTATCAAATACCGAGAACAAACTTCAGATGACCATGACAACTTGTTGAGATCAACAATTTTAATGACTATGCAACAACAGCTATAAAAAGAAAGAGCGCATAACAGGCAGTTGTCATAAAACACTTTTGACTTAGGCCTAATATAACAGTCGAGTGTTGTAAATAACGCTTGTTATGACCACAGTTCCTTATTGGAGTACTAACATTTTTCAGATCATAATATCAGTCGGTAGTTGTAAAAGGGAAAAACTAACTCGCAAATTTTAAACCGTTCAAATAATAACATCTGAATGAAAACAAAGTTATTATCACCATCAACGTTTTAACTGTTGCAAGATTAACTGAGATCAAAATAATGATGTCAAACTACCCATCTCGAGTATTTTTTTTTTTTTTTAATGACGTTTCATTTTCAACATTTATTTACGTTCTACGAAATGTCGTCATTTTACTTTGTCACAAATTCTTAGAATAAAGAATATTATGTTAGTGGGGGGGGGGTACTTTTTACGTATTCTTAGTAAAAAAAAGTGGTTTTTAAATGATGTGTGGCTGTTATCTGTCTGTCTGTGCAATGTCGCTAACACACGCGTGACCGATTTCAATCAAATTTGGAACGTGGCCATATTTTGTCCATAACTAGTAATGTTATTTACATTCGAGGGCAAGGAAGAGGGTACTGCTATAAGAAAAAATACGATTGTCTCCAAATAGGCTTTAAAAAATATACAGGATAACAAACAAACAGAACACAATTCTCACAAAATACGCCTAAGTATCAGACGAGTTTCAACGACAAGGCCGTCCTCTTCAGTGATACACGAGTTATAGTTTGATTGGTGTATACTCGTGTATCACTGAAGAGGACGACCTTGTCGTTGAAACGCGTCTGATACTTAGGCGTATTTTTTTGTGAGAATTGTGTTCTGTTTGTTTGTTATCCTGTATAATTTGTCTCATAAGTCAAGCTCAACATTTAATTTAAAGATTTTAATTATTTTTTCTCAAGTAGAATCAAATAAAATGTACCTAACGCCATTACTACAAAAATACCAGTTAATAAGTTATCGGTAAAAACAAAAAATCGGACATGGTCCTACGTAATCTCAATACATAATACAATACGGAATTTCTCAAGGTTATTTTAATGAAATTTGAAAATAAATTATCCAAATTCGTCAAGTAAAACTATATGACGATTCTGTAATAATTGGTAATAACCAAAATGAACGATGACACCTTGATTTAATAAAATACAATTTACGTTAAGGACGTGTTTATAGCACAAGCGTTGAAAGTTTGTCAATTAAGTATATAAATATGTCTCATCTCTGGTTCATTTTCACTTTTTGATTGACAAATATCGAACTGGCATTTCTGGTGACGATTACTTTGGTTCTTTTGTTTTGATTTTGGGATGGGCGAGTGTGACAGTTTGTGTTATGTTTTTGAACCATTTCTTTGCATGGTTTTGATTGTAAAAACCAAAATTTTATTAAATTGAAGAAAAATCAATGGAATTAGTTATTTGTGCAACTAGTGAGCAAAGTGGCACTTTTTTTTAACGAGAGAAAAATGTTGACGCACGAGGCTTGCCGAGTGCGTCAATTTTATCAAGTTTAAAAAAGACACTTTGTTCACGAATTGCACATTATACTTTGTTTACAGTTGTTATTTTGTGACAAATAAAAAAACATACTTCAGCAGTAACACAATTTAATAAAACATTAATTTAATACAATAGTGTTCAACCTCAGGTCAAAACTGAGGTTATTTATGAATATTACAAATAACTTAGGTGTATTATTGAGGAAACGGGATTGCCAACTTCAAAACTCGGCAATCGAAAAATACTCTCCGTGTACATACACTGTCAATCATCTAATAATTACTTCCTTTTTCAACTTTAAAATGTTGCTTTGTTGTTTATTTATGTTATTTTACATGCAAGAATTAATCCAACATACATACGGGACATTTCCTGTATATTATAAATCAATTCAAATAAACTTAACCTAAATTTCGTTTTGTTCGGTTGCCATTCGGAGTGAGCAAAGTAGTGGGCAAAGTGAAATTGTCGAGAAATCAGCTGTTTTGCAATCTAATTTAAATGAACATAATGCCACTTTGTCAACAACTGTAGACAAAAATATTTTCACTCTTGTATAAATTACTTAATGAAACATCTGACGATATTTTAAAAGTTGTTAAGTACAGTTATTTAGAACACAAACGAGTTTATTTTTATTTTTTAACTGTAAATCGTCCGTAAATGTTACGCAATAAAATTTAAACGAGTCAAGAATTTATTAACATTGAACGTTTCGCGATTGGAACTTGGCTAACCTTTGATGTCTCCAAGGCGTGAACTTGCTCATATCTCGTCAGCTACTTGTCGAGTTTGCATTTTAAGGCAATGCGTATAAAATAAAGTAAACAGAAACCGCTAGTTAACAATTGTAGATGGTCTCTCAGATAGAGGTAATCGTCAGTGTAACTCCTGTTCAAATTATAGGCAGGTGGTCATGGCTTTCGGGCTGGATTCTGATCAAGATCAAATCATTCAACTCAGTCTGACCTCAGTCTCCCTACACGCACCGTCCTCAGAAGAGAAATAAACACAAAGCAATATATATTTACTTCCGGCAAAATCGACAACGAACAAATATTCCTTATAAAATGTCAACTTTGCATTGTAACGTAATAAACAGTTACGTCATAACATCAGCTGTTCATAGTTTATACGACCTTGAATACAATCCCGCTAATCAACGACTCGGATATAATGGGCTTCTTAGTTCCTTGTCTTTATGGATGGACTCCTTTTACTTCGCTCATGACTTTGGTTTAACTTGGAAGATTACGAAGATGTGCGTCTTTCATAAGTGGCCTTTGCGAGCCTTACATCTGTTCGGTTAGATAGATTCGATCATTTCGCTCGTGTGGGTCACGGTGAAAATCGTAGAAGATTTACATGAGGATCTGTGCTCGTTTCATCGACACAGAAAGCTACAGACTCATCGTCTTCACTTCTATGCTGGTAGATAACTCTACCCTAGTGTTTCCTCTTAATTTCTATAACAAACACAGATAAAATTTTTTTAAAAAACGCTAGATCTAATAGAAAATTTGTTCAATGTCAACTAGCAAAATATTATGTTAAAAATAAAACTATAATTTCAATATTAATAGTATTGTTAATCAACAGTACACTAATCATACTGCTGTTGTACACCATGGAGTATTCCACCATGTTGGAATAGTATTCACAATATAATGTTTCATTTTAAAGCAAAAAATCACTCGGTCATCATAGCTTTATAAAAATACATTTGATAAAATAAAGACCCCTGGCCCTAACTAGCGTAAAGGTCGCAAGAGATGTAGAGTTGGTCAATAGAGGAAATGACAGGAAAGATGAAAGAGAAGGATCTAACCCAAGATTACATGAAAAGGGTATAGATCTAACCAGGGTCACTTGGGATTGCCACTCGCATATTCCATATTGTTGTAAATATATTTCATGGAAGAAGATTTTTAAAAGAAAGCTAACAGCAATTTTGCAACAAACACAGAAAAGTACAAGGAGAGAAAAGGCAATAATGTATACATGTGGCCAAAAAGCCATTCACATCAGTCTGTATGTGTAATTTATTAAAAAGTAGTACATTACGAATTAATTAAGATAAAGAGTCCAAATTGTATACTGATATTCCACTATTAGTTTGCAAATCTATACTGAGCGTCGTAATTTTACAATTAACAATTTCAAAATGGCAGCTATTTACAAGTTTTTACGTGGAATACCTAATAAACCTCTGTAGAATAAATATTATTAATGCTATAAAACTTTCGATGCTAACCAAATTTGTTGATCATTTAGTTGTAACCACAGGGTGTACAAAAATTGTATCACAGTTAAACACATCGATAAAATTTTTTTTTTGAGATGATTAACGACGATCATATTAAATTTATAAACTGTGTACCAGGATTCTACCTTAACTGAATAGATTTAGAGGGTTAAGAATAGTATATTTCACCATTAGAACCAAAAGTGAAGCTTTTCGATATAAACTCAAGTTTAACGGCCGAGGTCGGAAAATGAGCGAGGATCGAAAAGCTTCTTTTGGGTCCAAGTGATGAACTATATTTTTCGTTATACTGCAAATAATATAAGAAAACAATTTCTCAAAAACTAAAATGTTATAACCTATTTACCTTCAAATCTATGGTAACAGCTGTTTTAACGGTTATTTACAATAGAGAGTATCGGTTGTTTTTATATATGCTTTACAATCGTTAATTAATTAGTATAAATGAAGTAACAGTTGATGACCTCGACCTCAGCTGATGTATTTAGGTCCTAGAACTAAAAAGAACAACTATAGCATCTCAATGCATGTATTGAAAACAGCTGGTTTTGAAGCAGTATGATGAAAAACCAATTACTAAGACATGTTTTAACGATATCTCGGTTACCCTTTCACTTATGATGACCATTTTAAAATAACTTTAATAGGTTTTCAATTATTGTTACATAAATAATTTACTGATATTCAACACATTTATAAATCATGTCACTTAAAAATGATTATTAGAAAATATTGCTTTTAGTAGATGCTTGCAAACTAATAGTTTTATTGTAAGTGTCAAATTTGGACTCTATATTGTAATTAGTTTTTGAGTTCTTAATATATATATAAGAAAGAGGAAGCATTTTAAAACTTCTTACGTATGATAATTCTGGAAAGGTGACAGTACTTGAGATAGCCAATGTGTGCTCCCTCAAAAGGATTAAACGACATGAACTGCTACATTAAAGTCTAAGAAAAATTAAAATTGTATGTAATTTTAGGGGATATGTTTATTGGAATTTTGACTTTTATTGATTTTATGAATATAAATTATTTCCTATTCCTCCTGGACCAAATTTATATTGCTATAAAAACAACAACAATAAAACACTATTTTTTTGACTGGACAGTATCGTTCGCAGCTTTGCCAAATTAATTTTAATGCGATGGTAACCACGTGAACAAAGTTGGCCAAGTAAATAACGACGGGAAACATTTATCAGGCTGCCCATACTCTACTTCACTTTAGTCCCACAACTAAGATAAGAATTCGTTAAAAACACATATCACATTTATATGTACAGTTAAGTTAAGTCTAAATAAGCCAATTATTTTCTAGACAAAACACCCACACTCTATATATCCGTAGTAGTATCTCTTACAAGATGTTCATAAAAACAATTAAAAACTCATCGAATGGAATACCATAGTCTTATACTGCATATTGATCAGCAGTTCAGGTTTATGTCTAACTTTTAGTTTTTATAAAAACTGTGTTCATTGATGTTCCCTTTATGAAAACTGAACAAAATGGCTGCTGAATACAATTCATATTAACAGCTGTAATTGAAAAAATGTCTTTAAGACTGATGTATACGCTAAAATTCAGTAACCGACCCATTGGTGTTAATAAATTTTCATCAACCTATGAAACTTGTTCACTTTTTATTTTATTTTTCTTACATATAATATACGTATCTATCTATAGTTACGTATAGTTAAGTGATGCTTCAAAAAAAGTTTTTCGTAAAAATATCCCTCGTAAGATTCAATAAAATTTAAAAAAAAAAATAACAATATTTGTCTTTGGTGCAAAGGTCTTCAGTGTAAATAGTTGTAAGGCCAAAATTTGTCCACATTTTCCTTAGGTTTATTTTCCTCTATGATCCAATAACGTATTGGTCTTCATCTTTCAAAAAATGTCGGTAAAAAATCAAAACATTCATGCAACAAATATCTACATATATTGGCATGCGGCCCATTTTTTTTGTTCTAAATTTTACAAGCATTTTGCTTTCTTTTAAAATTCACCACTAACTTTAAGGACAATTAGTATATGTAATTATGGATATTAATTTTTAAAAGATAAATTATTTATACTTTTTAGTCCCTTTTAAATATGTATATATATATACAGTATATATATATATATATATATATCATGGAATACAAGATATATATTTATCTTACCTTTCACTAGAAAGGCTACTTCATTTTATGGCTAGTTCAGAGAACATTCAGTTGGTAGCTTACACAGAAAAAACAAACAATTACATTTTCATATTTATAGACTACTTCTATAGAAAAAATAAATGCATATAAACAATAGAAAATTAAATTGAACATATATATAATAATAAAAATAATTATAATAATATCATTGTTCTTTATATTTAGTTTACAAATTCAAAACAAAGAATAATACCTCTATGTCTTTCTACCAAATGAAACCCTCAAAGGCTATGCCTGTGTTGAGGTACACATTGTAGGAAAATGTTTGATTTAATATCATTTAAAAATATTTGTTACATTTTGTGAACTGACATACGTAATTAAGTCTTTCGGCTACAATTTTAAAATAGTAAGAGATAGAAAAAAAGATTAAATACAAAAAATGTTCGTTTTGAATAGACCTTTTATTTGATTTAAATTTTTTTATAAGTTGGTATTTAAGAATTTTGAGTTTTAGGCTTTTTTGTATTCTTCAAGTTTGAGCATTTTTTAAATTTACAAAATCCAGTGATAAATGCCCCTACCACACGTTTCCTTATTGAACAGCTCAATAATAAGCTTGGGAAAAAAATCTGGTGCTCTTCCGTATTGTAGGTAGGGTAACACGGTACTTTATTTTAAAGTCCTATTTCAAAACTTTTTGGTACACCCTGTACATACGGTTAAAGATAATTAACTTTTGTTTGCGACAAAATGTTCAGGCTAAATAGACCTTTAAATCGATGTATCACACAACCCATGTTTACATTTGAAAATTCCTCAAAAAGCACCTCTACCCCCAAATTGGGCTTTTTGGGGGCATTTTTCAAAATTTAAAATAATTTTATTGGATTCTGTAAGGCCAACTTAGGGGGGAATGAGAAAGAAAAAGTGTTAAAGTAAGTTAGTAAGACAGCTATAAATACTGCACGGGTGGTCTGCCTCACCCTGTATATATAGGCCTATATATTATATATATATATATATATATATATATATATATATATATATATATATATATATATTCGAAAGAGTAGTTTTCACATATCAATTCAAAGATAAGAATAATTTCACAAAATAGAGCAGATTATGATTTGTCGTAACATAAGTCTATACAGAACAATACTAGGCGTGTCCCGTGAGTGAGCTAGCACATAAATCATTGGTTATACACATTAAACTCAAGCTGCGGTGAACACTGCTCAATAAAATTTAATTTACATTTTACTTAACATAAAACATCCATGACCATGTGGCACGGTCTTGACTAACTTCAAATTACTTATTTCACCTAAGACGACTTGATATAAGTTAACCCGTTGGTTGATTTATTACTTATATAAATTTCATTTGTTTATGATGTATTTTACAGAATAATTACATCGTCACGCGAAATTAAATATTCAATCTTGTAACAAAATAGTTCGCACTACTGCAGGGATACAGTAGAATCGCTTTAGCTGTGAGAGTGGGAGATAGCGCTGAGAACAATCTGCTCCAGTCTAAGAGTGCAAAGAAGTCAAAAATATCTGCTTCACCCGGAAATACCACAATTTGACTTTAATGATTCTTTTAATTTTGAATAAAGTGAGAAATACTACAACGTTCCTAAAAAATCACAAACAATAAATAATTAAGAGCACTATATATTATAAAACTCTCTGTTTACAGCATATGACGATGAAGATGTTTTTAGAAGGGGAAAGCATTTGGCCAGTTATAATAAAACCCTATATTCATGATACAGTCCATAGAAAAAGGCACTTATTATAAGGCGACCTTACATATAAGTATACAATGCAATTTTTTCCATCAGGAAACTCCAATGTATAATTCCTAATTATACAAAAATCGTTAAGACTACCAGTTTTTAAATACTCTAGCTTAAACTGGTGTTTTTCTTTTTGTTCATATGTAAATAACGATAGATAGTATTCACAATTTAAAATTATGATAGTTATGAATCAAATTCCATTTTTTTTAAAAAATGCCATTTTATGAAAAAATGGCAAGATTACAAAAAGCTGCATGGGTCAGTTTCGTGCTGGTAGTGTACACTCTTGGGAGAGATTTTCTCTTTTCCGTTTATCCGCAGCATCCAATGGCATGACTAATCAGTACAGTTCCAAAGTATGTGCACAGATTCTCTCGTCTGTGGTCTGAGGTTTGTTCGGATGCTGAGTTTTATGTACAAACGCGCGTCACGATTACATCACTGTTGTTTCTTGAGTAGTATTACGTTTCCAAACACTGTCTCCACAAACTTTTGTTTTTGTTGTATTCAGTTTAGTTTAATTCGACCTTTTCAAATTATACAAACGAACTTCTGGTGGTGTTGTATAAAAGAATTGTAACGACATAATCTTAAAATTGAAATAAATTGTTGCATTCAAATTGATTTTGATGTCAAAAAACTTGAGTTAATTGTTTAGTGTTAATTGGTAACATTTGCAAATAAATTTTGAGCAAATTGATTTCATTAAAAAGACATTTACATATTCTTCTATCTTAAGTAATAAATAAAATACAAAATTTCACTTTACGCCGTTAAAATACAATAAACAAACGCCATTTTAAGGAGGAAAAAATAGTGAAAAATTCATTTTCATCTCGTCTTTAGCTTGCATGTATAATATATAACCCCGCTATGGACATCTTTTTAAAAACCAGCCAAATTTAAAGAAATGCTGGAGGAATTAAACGGAAAAATTCAAAAGCTGTCATAACCAAATTGTAAAGAGAATTTTGTATAAACACTTTCGAGACTACGTGGAGTCAGAGGACTTTTCAAACAGAAGTTAAATATTAAACCAAAATAACATACCGGTACTTTAGTCCTACATTACGGCGACACTTCATTTCAAGTGGTACTCAGTTTATTAACGTGATTTAGTAATAATACTATGATTGACAAAAGGTCAAATGAAATCAAAGTTTAAGAATGATTCATTAAGGTTTAAATGAATTTGCAATCAATATTTACATCTTAGTCAATATTTGTCTTAATTTCTCCTATATTTGTCAAATAATCTTGCTACAGATAACATAAAATACAAAACAAAAAATACAAGGCAGTAATTAAAAATTACTGATGGAGTTATTTTGATATTTTAATTTTGCTTTACGTAAAAATATAACTTGTGATAAATATTACATATTTTTCATAATATTCACATATTTCTGAAAGAGTGATGATTAAAAATAGTTTAAAAATTACATATTCCAGTACTTGAATTCGTTGTACATTACGGTCGATATTTCACATTTTTAAAGAAGCAAATTGAAAATTTTGCAATTGTGAATTATTTTATCATCACAAGTACTGTAAATGTAACTTTTAAACTATTTTTAATCATCACTGTTTCAGAAATATGTGAATATTATGAGCTATTTGTAAACATTGTTACTAAATCAATAATTGTGGACTATTTTTATCGCCATTAGTACTGAAATATGTAATTACATACTATCTTTATCATCATAAATACATGTAATTATAGACGATTTTTATTGTCAGTAGCACCGAAATGTGTAATTGTAGACTATTTTATCAACATTAATCTGAGATATGTAATTGTGAACTATTTTTAAGATTAATGTTTTCTTTAATATACAAGTTACTCTATGAAATCAGTCCGACACTTTATGATACAGCTATCGATATCAAAGATATGGAAATCACTGATAGGCATAAGACGGCAGTTGTCCTTGAAAGTCACATAATGCGCATCTTACATGTTGTGTTTTTAATATGTGTTAAGTAATGTATTTACGTTTTATAATAATGTGTTGACGACCTCCCAAAAGAGAAAAGGATCTGTTGATGGTCTAAAAGCTCTGAAACGGGTCAAAGAAGCGTTAAACAAAATTATGTGACAGAAAAAAAACAAGGTAACCTTATTTATTACTTTCTGTAATTCTGCGAACTATTTTTATTACCATTAGTAATGTATATTATGCCATTGAGAACTATTTTGATCGCCATTAGTACCGAAATATGTAATTGTAACCTATTGGTATAGCCATTAATACTAAAATATGTAACTGAAGACTATTTATCATAATTAGTATGGAAATATGTAATTGTAGACTATTTTATCTTCATTCGTACTGAAATATGTAATTGAGGACTATTTTTATTAGCATTAATACTAAACTAGGTAATTGTGAACTATAATGATCCCAATTGTTAATACAGTATGCATTTGTGGACGATTCTTATCACTACTGTTACTAAAATATGTAATTTAGAACGATTTTGATCACCAATGAATGTGAATTAAATAATTCACATATATATATAATAATAATAATTATTATTATATATATATATATATATATATATATATATAATATTATATCATTTTGTGAATTAAATATATAATTGCTGAATATACAATAATATTTCAAGTGAAAAATATACGGCCTAGACTGGGAGTCGAACCCAGTACCCAATGAAGCCAAAGGTCCTAGGTTCGATACCCAGTCTAGGCCGTATATTTTTCACTTGAAATATTATTGTATTTTCAATACCTTACTAGTAAAAACGTATAAGCGGAAAAATTAATTGCTGAATGTTTTGGTCACTATTATTACTGAAACATGTAATTGTGGACTATGTCTGCTCCAGAAAGCAAGTGAAGTATAGGTTTGTCTCGATGGTGGTAGAGCTGGAAGAGCTCATATGTTTTCAAGTCATACATTCAACTAATTTCAAGAATTACCAAACCGAGACAAATGCATGAGCATAGAGAGTGAATTCACCGTGTCACCAACTGTTCAAATGGAAGCAATATTTAAATAAAAAAACTATGAGATCCCTTATGTTCGAGTTTCTTAGACAATTGTACGAGGGAGGGTAGGTAATTTAGAACGAAGAAAATATCCAATCAGATCAGAAATCATCTAGGCTATTTGTGGATAACCTGGAAACTTGGTGCAAAATATTGAGTTTTCAACATAGAGAATTGCAATCAGATTTTCCTTTAACATGTCAAGTAGATACTTATAATGTTTGAATGGCCGATTCGTCTTTTATTCTATATTATTAAGTACTCGTAACGACACAAAACTAAATTGCTTATCATTTATTGAAGCCAACACAAAGCTGTCATCGGATTGTAACGAAATAAACAGTTTATACAAATCACAAGAGAGAGAAGACTCGGATTCGTTTGCAATTCCACACATTGCATAGTCAACAGATGCACAAAAAGATCTTAACAACAAATCTAATGATGTAGACAATAATCATCCTTCCTACTGAATAGACTAAACTATCTCTTCCATATAAACATAGACACGGATAAATTATTTCTATTGAAACAATGCAAGATTACGCCAGAAGGACAAAATAGCATTACATTCGATTCATTTATGGTTGAATAGCCAGCCGTTTAGTACAAAACTAGTTTGAAATACCGACAATTGGAAGAATGCAGAGATAATTCCCCCGATATTAAGCCTAAATGGGGAGGACAGCAAGAACAAGTTGACACATCAAGATCCTCTGGACATCATAATAGCACTTTAACCCTTCAAGGTTAACGTACGTAAGATAAGAGCAGCATGTGGTTCGACGATAACTCATAATTGGTACTTCCAAGATAATACAAACGTTCTATCTAACTAACCTTACAGACAAAAATATTTTAATACAAATGTCTGTAATATGTTGCTTAGAAAGAAATGACAATCGATGACAGTTTGCAGTAGTCATTAAAACAATGCCAACAAATATATTCAAACTATGCTCAAAGCAATTATTGAAGTCAAACAACACAGAATTTATAATAACAGTTGAGAGGTAGATGTGTTATGAATCAAACTTGATGTCAGTTTGCGACAGAACCAACAACAACCTCTGCATCGTACATTCCATCTAGAATTGCGCCGTGGGCGTTTACGAGTCATAAAAGTAAAGGAAAGATATATCCGTGTTAAATCAAACATTGAAGACAAAGGTATAGAGTGGGAGCAAAATAATCATGATTAGGTTTCGTCTTGGTATAATTTGGTTGACAACTGGACATTCATGTTAAGATTAGTCTATTAGTAAATACTGTCTGATATTAAAATTGTCTCTAATTTGTGATGGTATACAAGCAGTATTAAGTTAAGGATTAAGTTTGAATTTTGTTTCAATTGTAATAAAAAAACTAAACAATTAAAACGTTTGATTCATTTTTATTGTATCAAACTATTTATACTAATTAGTTGTTAACTTTATTCCAATTACATTGAGATATACACCCTCAGAAAGGACTTGGAAGGGGGGTTATGGTTTTTTTCCCCCCCTTCTTTCCACAAATGGACATCTGTTGTATTTATTTATTAACATAATAGAACATTTATACTACCGACGGTAGGTACTTGGTGGAATTCCATTTTATGAATAAATAAATAAAACAATTTGTACTAGGCTCAATTGTGGGAGTACATATTGTTTAATTTATTTATTCTTAGTAAATAACATTATATTCTGTTCTCCTTAACAGTTTACTAGTATATATTATCGATTGCGATTTAGTCTTACTGTAATTGAATTAATTCAACACATCAACAACTAGAAAGTTAAGAAAACTTGAACGTTTGTACAAATAACACCCTGTAGTTCATCGCTGACAGAAACTATTTACTTTAATCTCAGAAGAATGAGGCATTAATTGGAAAAAATAATTTATTCCACAATGTTGAAAGTGATCAATAAAAATACTGAATTAAATAATTCGATACAAATAATGAAATGAAGGACAATATACAGAATGTCCGAAATAATAAAATAATACGATCATTAAATGATATAATTAATATAATTACATTACATAATATAGTACAACTATTTTAACTGTTAAAATAAAAACTTTCAGATTTTCTAAAGTATATTATTAAATATAACCTTAACCGAAATGGCGGGCTAAAAACTATTCTCTTAATCACTTTAAAAGCAGCATTTTATTTAGATTCTTAGGCTCAAAATAATAATTTCACCATTACGTTTAGACATATTCCCCCACGTAAATAATTATTTAAAAGGTCTAATTGATCAAAGTAGATATAATGATCAAATTGGTTTCTTTAAATTAATTTAAGTTTACATGTCTAAATAAAATGGTGACAACGTAATTAAGTGTGCAGTTTTTGCGCCGTTATTCGGTCAGAGTTATCTTTATTTTATGCATAAAAAAATACTCTTTCAATGAGATATCAAAAAAGATCAAATTTTGAGTTTAATCCCATGGTGTTGTACTACGAACAAAAATTTCTATGTTTATTTATAAATGTAGTTAAGGTATTATGGGTCTTCTTGAACATTGTCTATTTTTATGTTATATTCACACTATATTTGTTATGTAATGTAAATGGAGTTGAGTGGTAGAGAAGACAAGATGGTTCTAATTTCACCCTAAAATAAAAACATTTATCAATTATACTTCTACGCTGTTTCGAGATTTCGTCTTGCAATAATACGTTTATACTGATAACTTACTACTGTAGGAGTAACTGTAAAAGGACACATTTTAAAATAGACACTATAAATTAGTACAATTCAAAATTAAGATTACCTCAAGGGTCATTTATAATTGAAATTATTGTTGTTTGCGTGACTTGTTGATTAAACAAACTAAAAAGAGAAATAATGGCTTAATTATTTAACTAAGAAAATTTTAATGCTCCGCGTTAAATGAGTCTCTTTAGATACACCCAAAGCTATAAAACATATTAATATTTCACTTAGAAAAAATTACTCACTTTTTGCTTATTGTAATAACTTTTAATTGTAGCTTTAGCGGACTTTCATAGTATATCAAGAACAGATTACAAACTATTTTTCCTTTATTTGTAAATAACTTATAGATCAATTTATTATCACCTCAAATTATTCAATAGTGTTGAAAACATAAATTATAGATTAAAACGCAAAATCGCCCAGCACAGTCTAATATTTTTAATTAATCTTAACAGTTTGAAATTGTAATACGCACAACGTATGTATATTGCATCCAATTATTTCACCCTTTGTGTGCTCTCAATAAATAAAATGCACAAACACACCCACACCCATGGCCGGACAGGACGGTAGAGCCCATCCCAACGTTGAACTGGTTTTGTCACCCACATGCACCTTGACAGGACACCGTGTCCATGTTTTCAGCAATATTTTCTTTCCTACACATCTCATTTACAAAACCATTAAAAATATTCATCAATTACTTTCAAACGATGACTATTTATTTTCAAAATAAAAACATTTCCAACAAGTTTAAACTAGTTACAGATGTCCAAAATATATTTACGTGTTAGTTTTGAATTATGAAGTTAAAAAAAAAACAAAAAAAACAAGCATTGTAAAAGATAATTAAAGGTTTAATTTACATCTTATCCTCCAGTACTTTCATTTCTTGACATGTTCATGTTACCGAAGTACTCAATAATATAATTTATAAAAACAAAGTAAAGATACCCGGTAGTTACTCCCAACTTATAATTAATTGTTGTACTCTGGAGGAATGTAACTGTTTGAGTGGTAATTGTGTCGCTACCGGGCCTCAGGATGAGAACGCAAGCTTTTATCGCCCCCACACTCATTCAGGTCAGGTTCAGGCATGCCTTTAGTCGTGAGGTCGTAACCCCAAACTGGTATTGTAAAGAATACGAGAACACAGAGAATTCGACTGGATTTATCTTCAACAACTGACTCGTCTTTTATTGATACTTATCATCACCTCCTTCCAGCGCCGACATGCTGGCTAACTCACGAGAAAACGACCTCTTCCCCCAAACTATAACTATACTTTGAATTTAATCGAGAAATGCACGTTTCTAATAAAGTTTAACTTCGATTATCAGTTATAAATACATAGCTAAGTAAATTAGGTTATACCTTAGTAAAACATAATATTATTCACCTTATTACCTAAGATTTTACTTTTATAATTTTGTTCATAGTCTGATGGTTTACAATACCCTAACAATTGTTCGTACTTGACTAAAAACGAGAACTACGAACTCGTTAAAAAAAACTAGTTACTTGTTACTCGAGTGATCGAATGGATAATCGAATTAATCGGTTTCAAATGATTTCAATATTCGTATTATTATTTAGAAATCGAGTATCTGCGCAGAATTATTTTGCGCATCGGATTCGAACTCAGCTTTACCACCCAGCGAATTACTAACGAATATTATATCGTCTCCTTGTCCCTAGTTACGAATATTTTATTCCGAATCCGAGGTGTTTAATAATCGGAACATTCCGAAGATTTTTAATACTCGGATTCACCGAGTATTTTAATTCGAACTCACACATCACTACTTGTTGCTATGATTCCATTAAAAAGTCGATATCTTTACTAATTCGACGTACATGAAATGAATGTATTGCGATAACACTTTAATAAAATAGAGTAAACAAATTATCTACCCTTAATTCTGTAATTAAATATAAATAAGTTGTTTTGAAATTTCGTTTTAATTCAGAGAGAAAAGCCATTCGAACAGATAACACATGTAGTCATAAACAATCGAACCGTTTAAAACCCAACTATTGATTCGGTTGAATACTTCGTATTCAACTGTTTAACCTGAATAATAAAGAAAACAAAGATTCCTCGAACCACAATAAACAAAACTAAGACTGTAAATCCCGGTTACATTTAATATATTATTGTATATGTTGACATAATCTCAGAGGTTTACACATAACCTAATTAATACAGACTAAACATAAAGTAATAAACATAAAATAAACCCAAAGCTAAGTTCCAAGTAGCTCCCCCCCCCCCACTCAACAGGCCAATCATAAATACAATAAACAAAACTAAGACTGTAAATCCCGGTTACATTTAATATATTATTGTATATGTTGACATAATCATCATTATCAGAGGTTTACACATAACCTAATACAGACTAAACATAAAGTCATAAACATAAAATAAACCCAAAGCTAAGTTCCAAGTAGCTCCCCCCCCCCACTCAACAGGCCAATCATAAATACAATAAACAAAACTAAGACTGTAAATCCCGGTTACATTTATTATATTATTGTATATGTTGACATAATCATCATTATCAGAGGTTTACACATAACCTAATACAGACTAAACATAAAGTCATAAACATAAAATAAACCCAAAGCTAAGTTCCAAGTAGCTCCCCCCCCCACTCAACAGGCCAATCATAAATACAATAAACAAAACTAAGACTGTAAATCCCGGTTACATTTAATATATTATTGTATATGTTGACATAATCATCATTCTCAGAGGTTTACACATAACCTAATACAGACTAAACATAAAGTCATAAACATAAAATAAACCCAAAGCTAAGTTCCAAGTAGCTCCCCCCCCCCACTCAACAGGCCAATCATAAATACAATAAACAAAACTAAGACTGTAAATCCCGGTTACATTTAATATATTATTGTATATGTTGACATAATCTCAGAGGTTTACACATAACCTAATTAATACAGACTAAACATAAAGTCATAAACATAAAATAAACCCAAAGCTAAGTTCCAAGTAGCTCCCCCCCCCCCACTCAACAGGCCAATCATAAATACAATAAACAAAACTAAGACTGTAAATCCCGGTTACGTTTAATATATTATTGTATATGTTGACATAATCATTATTCTCAGAGGTTTACACATAACCTAATTAATAGAGACTAAACATAAAGTCAAAAACATAAAATAAACCCAAAGCTAAGTTCCAAGTAGCTCCCCCCCCCCACTCAACAGGCCAATCATAAATACAATAAACAAAACTAAGACTGTAAATCCCGGTTACGTTTAATATATTATTGTATATGTTGACATAATCATCATTCTCAGAGGTTTACACATAACCTAATAGAGACTAAACATAAAGTCAAAAACATAAAACTACATAAACCTAAAGCTAAGTGTCATGTAGCTTCCCCTCCCCTCCTCCCCCATTCAACAGGTCAATCACAAAGAGGCACCTAATGTTTAACCTATGATGAGAAAACAGACAATTTTCAGCTTTATTTAAATAGCAACTAATTAAATTCAATTATTTATGTATTTTCTAATGTAGTTCTTATCAAAGAACGGACAAAACTTAAAGCAATTAATAGTCATTTGAATAAAACTCGCTTACAAGTTTATCCAGAAAAGTAACAAGTAATTGTACAATTTATCTGAAAAATCTTTTTATGACAACAGATCAACAGTAGTTTAGTTAAATTATTACTCATTTCCAAAATGTCATACTCTTGGTTTTCAGAGATTATGTTCACATTTATTTGCGTTTTTCTAACTCAAAAAATATATTCGTAACAACAAATATATTAGAAAGAACACCTTTAAATGCTTCAAAACATTATTTAAAGCTTTTTTAATTCAAATACATAAAAAGGCACATATCTTGATACCAATTGAAGTCATTGATTTCTGTTTGTACTATAGATTTAAAAATAGAAAACAGTCTTAAAAAATGTTTCGCGTTTACCTTTATAAAAGGGGGGGGGGACAATCACTCCAAATCATCAGAAAAATGGTAAAACCTTTTTCAGTTATTATTGTTGTTTCATTTTTATAATAAAAAAAATTAACCTAAATGATGAGTTGCAAGTTTAATATGTGCATATAATTCAGTTGTTTTGTGCCATCTTTAAGGGGTAAAAAGTGTTGTATCACACGACTCCCTTTCAATTAAATATTTTGAAGTAGAATTTTTCCACCCAAATTGAAAGGGAAGTAAACATCAAAATATTCAAAAATGTCTTAACTGTTTATGAGTTTGGTTTTAACACAAAAGGACGTTCCAAATTTGTGAAAAAAAAATGGGAGGGACTAACTTAAATTTAAGTTATATAACACAATCAGCATAGAGGGTGATATTTTCATGGAAATGCTTTAGAAGGGCACATCTAATTTAAGTGTCTGATTTTTTTTTTAAGTTAAACGATCCTATGCTACATTTTGAGCTTGAAAATGGTACCCATTCAAAAATGTGGATTTAATTTTATGTCTATGTAAATATATACAGTTCTATCACTGATTATTATAGGCTACTAATCAGTCTAGGCCGTATAAACCGCGACACAGAAAGGTTTGTCCAGCAGTTGTAAATGCATGTATGTATCAGGCATAACAGAAGTATTGGAAAGAAGGTTTGCCCATAGTTTTAAAAGCAGTCAACACCGAAGTGTTCAATCGGTTAGCCCACAGTTTTGAGAGTATGTGCAGAGCAACCAACAGAGAACTATTGGAAAGTTGATTTACAGCTATGTTTTGAATTCGTGTACATACAGACAAAAAAAGAAGGTTTGGCCAGCAGTTTTTTGAGAGCATAGACATAGCAGCCAATTCCAAAGTATTGAAAAGAAGATTTCCCCAACAGTTTTGAAAGCATCCAACACAGAAGTATTCAAATACTTTACGTTCAAAATACGAACTATTCCCATACATATGTTTTCAACTGATAGAAATATTATATCCACATATTTACTTTCTTACATATACGAACTATTAAAATTAAATATACTATGGGTCAAAAAGTGGATGTTTGATTTATATACAAGTTTTTCTCGCAAATATCTGTATTGAAGACATTTAAGCCGATAAAAGTAGTATTGTAAACATCGTCTGCCTATTTGTAGTTTTGTACAGCCAAACGTGTGAATCCATTTTAATTATATTTGGTATATGGGAATACATAACGAACATATATAGAAACGTTTTTTTCTTCTTCCCCCCCCTTCGATAACTCACAATTGGAAGGATAAAATAATAATAATCAAGATTACCAAAATTAGGGCTAACGAGTTACATTAAATTGCGTTAAACTTTAACCTTTAAAGACTAAAACAAAACGTATTGATCAACAAAGCCAGTTGGACTTATAGCCTATAGTAAAATAAAGAAAACAATCGGAGCTGTGAAAAATATAATTTATAGAAAATTGGCTCCATCGATTTTTTTTCAATATTGGCGAGATTTATTCAAATATAAAGATTAATAACCCAAATCATTGTACAAATTCTTAAGTAAAAGAAAAAACAAAAATGAACCTCGACCACGTTTACTTAAAACTCTATTTCATCAAAGGAGACTTAATAATATAAAAATCTTTCAACTTGTATTTTTTGAAGTACCTCTCGAGTAAATATAAACTTCACAAACTTTTGAAGTGAGGGGGTAACTTATCACCCATATAATTGCAAGGTGGCAAAATTTAGTAATAAAAAAATATATTTTATTCTTCGTGTGTAAAAATGTTCACTTGAAATGAGCAAAAATTGTAGAAATTTCAATCAACAAATAAAATAAAAACTCAATTTCTACGAAAAACACTTTATTTAATCAAAATAACGTTTTAATGAGTAAATTCATTAATGAGTTTATTCAGTTAATCAGGTATAATGTTGTAAATAGACATTATCAAGGAGTTATGTTTTTCCACCCAACAGCGATCTATATTACGATTCTTTTGTTAGATTAAAACAAACACTAACTTTTGAAAAATATTTTAACACATATATATATATATATATATATATATATATATATATGTGTGTGTGTGTGTGTGTGCGCGCGCGCGTGTGTGTGTGTGTGCGCGCGTGCGTGCGTGTGTTATTTTTTAAAACAATTTTAAGAAACTAATTTGTTTGAAACTCATAATTTGGAGAGGGAGAGAGGGGTTTCATACAAATATATATGTTAAAATATTTAATTATTTTTGTCCGTGTCTGTATTTCGTTGCAAATGTCCACTTGAACAACTGCAGAAAAGTAAATGGTTAAAGACCCATTTCACTCATCACGCTTTGGTCGAGACGTGGGTGGTGGCATTAATCTTCGACCATTTAACAAACCAATGAAAACGGAATGTGGGTGTTCTGACCCTTCATCTCCACACTCCACACTTCCCCGTTATGACAAGCAGTCCCCCCTAAGGGTGAAGTGTAAAGTGGACCGAGATTCAGTCCAGACGGCCTATGAAATTAACTTGTAACCGATGCGACAGACAGCAAATCTAATCTCTAAATTGACCTTATCTAAACAGAGGATTTATTTGAGATATGAAATGAAACGGGTTTACCGGCTTCACAAACCAATATGCAACAGGCCTAAAGGCACAAACTACACAGTAGTCGTTCTACTGTTCTAAAACAAAGAAAAAAAAACTAATGTGATCAGAACAATTTCTCAATTGTTGCTTACATATATAAAAGAGTTTTAATTTTAAATGGTGGTTTTTTGTTTATGTGCATTTTATTTCCTTTACATTCTAGGAACGTCTTGCTTACGGCTTAATACAGTAAATAAAGTAAAATTATCCACAATCATTGCACTAACTTCTCACACACCACTACACAAAACTAAACCTTAAGTATTTGTTACGATCTTCTAAAAAATATCGGTCTGTCACGCATGCGCATCAGTTCCATCAATAAACATCCTTCTTTTAGTGTTAACGAAATATATCAAAAGTAAATTTGCACCCTACCTTCGAGTATTGATGTGATCTACTTACATCTGTTTGACCGAAATAGTAATAAAACGAACATATAATGTACTAATTAAAAAATTTACACCGATTTAACTTAACCTATAGAAATATATAAGTTTCTTTTTTATTTAATTCGTCAAAAAGATACTTCAGGAGGCTAAAACAATCTATTTTGTTTCTATTTCTGAGGTATTTCGGCGTAATCTAGCGAAGTTCGATGTTATTTAAGAAGTAGACAATCTAAGGCAGTCTAATTAAATTAAATATAAACTGCA
The DNA here is from genome assembly GCA_963513935.1 of Aphrophora alni. NCBI lineage: Eukaryota > Metazoa > Arthropoda > Insecta > Hemiptera > Aphrophoridae > Aphrophora > Aphrophora alni. The sequence continues at coordinate 140,084,362 of OY740769.1, read as the reverse complement.
ACATAGAAGGAAATGGAATATATTATGATTTTAATTGTGTTCATGGTTCTGTTAACAACAATTTTACAGGTTTTACACACCCTCTTCAATTATGTCAGGAATGTAGATACAAAATATACTCAATCTAAAGTTATGTTTAACAACATAACAAAAAAACAAAACATTTTCTAGACAATATTCGTTTAAAAAAATCGTTTAATGGAAATATACTTCTGAGTTTTCTATAAAACAATTACGCCAAATCTCTCAATTGTGAACATTCTAGCCGCACATTTTACTCTATCTTGAATTATTGGCAGTTTAGTCCAAGATACTGGCGGCTAAGATCACAATGTTTTCATAAAAACTGTTATAACTTTTGTAAACAAAATTCTCTTTCTTATAAGATGCTTAATATTATAAAATGTAAATATACCACAAAAGTACGTATATATGTAGTATAAAGTATTTAAATGAGAATATACTGATTTTTATGTAAACTTTTTTGTCTAGTTTATTGGTTTTTTTTACCATCATAAAATTTTTCTACGGGGGGGGGGGGGTTCAAAATTTTACCAAAGTTCACATATATACTGCAAGGAATAATAAAACAGTCCTCCCCCACCCAATAAAGTTTGATAAATTAAAAAAATTAATAAATATAGTTGTATATTTACTGAATATATGGTTGTGTATTTGGTTAAGTTATTTACACTGATGCATTATTGTTGCTTTGCGTTATAGCTACGAAAAGTATAAAATCGTGAATAATTAAATCTATTATTCAAAAAAGGTAAACATGTATATTACATATAATAAAAGTAGGAAATGAATTACAACAAATTGATTACGAAATTGAAAAACTTCATCCGCAAAAGTGTTCAGCTCACGTAGGCCAGTAAACGCTCTACCCAGCTTTTGCTGAGAATTCGTTATCTTTTTTAATGTATTTCATTATATTTTCTTCTTCCTGTTTAAAAACGAAAAACCTCTCAGTCATAATCGCCTTATAAAAAAAGTAAATATAATAAAAATCAATAGCACTCAAATACTCTAATAACAGCACTGTCAAGAGAGAACCGATAGAAAAGATGAAAGAGAAGTAGGCCTATCTAACCCAAGACTACATAAACAAACTGTAGATCGAGCTAAGTTATTTCGGGTTTCCAACCCCAAACTCACTAAAAGTGAGCCCTTTAATATCATTGACGTTGACTTTGGTTTTATAGATAGATCAAAACATATTTATATTTTACCTTTAAAATATCACTTAAAAGAAAAATTCTTTGACGAGAATACGACTTGAGTCTGATATATCGGATTGTGGTTTTAAAAATGGTCAAAGTTACATCAATAAAAATAAATAGAAATGAACAAAACAAATATTACATGGGCGCTGAATAAAGCTTACTCTACTTAACTGTGAAGTATCCACAGGCTTAATATATGGAAATTAACATGACGTGTTGGTAGTGGGGGCCACAGCAATATTATAACGAGCGATCTCATAAATAATCTGCATTCAACAAGGTGGAAACAGCTGAACGAGATTTGGCAAGTTGGTCAAGAAAACCTGTCTCAACTGTTTGGCGCCGTAGGCTATGTGTGTGTGTGTGTAACGGCCATGATTACGTCGAAACCTGTAACACATTGCCCGCATCGAAAAACCACTGGACCGTCTGCAATAAACAAACCGTCAAGGATAGAGTCAAGTAAATTCATTGTTAAAATACTTCTTTATTGCACTCTCTAAATTAGTCGGCTAACTAAATAAATACCAAATTGATTTGCCGGACCTCCTGCTATGGGGACGATTCAATATGTTAACACTTTCTGACGGTACGATTATTTTGGAGGTCGTTATTTTTTAATCAACGGATTACGTTCGCCGGTATAATAAATATTAGTCGGTTTCACATGCGTGCAAAACGAATTGTGATTCCATCGTCTTCCTTCGTGTGATTATAAAAATCAGATTAACTAGAGCAATGTTACAACGAGCAATATTCCATACTGTAAAAACGACAATTGTAAAATAATAATAACATTACATTTATCAAATTGTCAGACTTTAATGAATACCAGGTGAAAACTAAGATTGGAAACAAAATTAGCGAAATTGAAAAGTGCAGGAAAACTCTAAACTATTTACTTTACGTCAATTCATTTAAAAAGAATTTCAATTTACAGTTAAAACTAAATCACGCAAACTTGAATTGTAATTTTAACCTGTCGATTATGGAACTGTAATTAATTATAAAATTGCAATATTTTCGTGACTAATAATAGTCGATTGATCGTTTCCAATTTTCGCTACTTATTGGTAAAATTGGATAGAATTTAATTATATGGTCAAAGAAGAGACGTCCCAAATCCACATATTAAACTTTAATATATTCATTGCGGCGCGATAAAAATGTCAGCGAATTTGTGATTTGTGATTCAATGCAGCGATGAATAAACTCTTAAAACACCTCTGGCAATATTTACAACTGAAGTGATTGTTTTGTTTCTTTATTATTTCACGTTACAAAATCATAATTATGATATTCTCAACAGAAATAACTAAGCAATAAAATAATTAAAATAATTCGAGTTGAAGAACTATAAAAATACATGTGCATACTTAGTTTTACAAAATTTAATAACCTCTAAATAAATTTTTTCCCATCATCAAGTTTCTATAGTTCTATTCCATACAAAATCATGGGAAAGTAATGCGATAGCTGATCTTACCTTAGTCTGTAAACAGTCTTCTGGTGTTAAGAGATTTTCCTTCGGCAACTTATCCAGCATCAAGATTCTACTTTTCTCTTCCATACGAAATCGTGAGCAAATAATGGAATCCGTGATCATACCTCAGACGCTTTATCCAAGGAAAAGTGGCTTACTGGTATCAGAGGCCGTTCTCTTAGTCAACTCTACCCAGCATCAAGGTTCTACTTTTCTCTTCCATACGAAATCGTGAGCAAATAATGGAATCCGTGATCATACCTCAGACTGCTTTATCCAAGGAAAAGTGGCTTACTGGTATCAGAGGCCGTTCTCTTAGTCAACTCTACCCAGCATCAAGGTTCTACTGTTCTCTTCCATAAGTAATCGTGAGCAAATAATGGAATCCGTGATCCTACCTCAGACTGCTTTATCCAAGGAAAAGTGGATTATTGGTGTCAGAGGCCGTTCTCTTAGTCAACTCTACCCAGCATCAAGGTTCTACTGTTCTTTTCCATCCGTAATCATGAGCAAATAATGGAATCTCTGGTCTTACCCCCGACTGTTTTGTCCAAGGAAAAGTGGCTTATTGGTGTCAGAGGCCGTTCTCTTAGTCAACTCTACCCAGCATCAAGGTTCTACTTTTCTCTTCCATACGAAATCGTGAGCAAATAATGGAATCCGTGATCATACCTCAGACTGCTTTATCCAAAGAAAAGTGGCTTACTGGTATCAGAGGCCGTTCTCTTAGTCAACTCTACCCAGCATCAAGGTTCTACTGTTCTCTTCCATACGAAATCGTGAGCAAATAATGGAATCCGTGATCATACCTCAGACTGCTTTATCCAAGGAAAAGTGGCTTACTGGTATCAGAGGCCGTTCTCTTAGTCAACTCTACCCAGCATCAAGGTTCTACTTTTCTCTTCCATACGAAATCGTGAGCAAATAATGGAATCCGTGATCATACCTCAGACTGCTTTATCCAAGGAAAAGTGGATTATTGGTGTCAGAGGCCGTTCTCTTAGTCAACTCTACCCAGCATCAAGGTTCTACTGTTCTTTTCCATCCGTAATCATGAGCAAATAATGGAATCTCTGGTCTTACCCCCGACTGTTTTGTCCAAGGAAAAGTGGCTTATTGGTGTCAGAGGCCGTTCTCTTAGTCAACTCTACACAGCATCAAGGTTCTACTGTTCTTTTCCATCCGTAATCATGAGCAAATAATGGAATCTCTGGTCTTACCCCCGACTGTTTTGTCCAAGGAAAAGTGGCTTATTGGTGTCAGAGGCCGTTCTCTTAGTCAACTCTACACAGCATCAAGGTTCTACTGTTCTCTTCCATAAGTAATCGTGAGCAAATAATGGAATCCGTGATCATACCTCAGACTGCTTTATCCAAGGAAAAGTGGCTTACTGGTATCAGAGGCCGTTCTCTTAGTCAACTCTACCCAGCATCAAGGTTCTACTGTTCTTTTCCATAAGTAATCATGAGCAAATAATGGAATCTCTGGTCTTACCCCCGACTGTTTTGTCCAAGGAAAAGTGGCTTATTGGTGTCAGAGGCCGTTCTCTTAGTCAACTCTACCCAGCATCAAGGTTCTACTGTTCTTTTCCATCCGTAATCATGAGCAAATAATGGAATCTCTGGTCTTACCCCCGACTGTTTTGTCCAAGGAAAAGTGGCTTATTGGTGTCAGAGGCCGTTCTCTTAGTCAACTCTACCCAGCATCAAGGTTCTACTGTTCTTTTCCATCCGTAATCATGAGCAAATAATGGAATCTCTGGTCTTACCCCCGACTGTTTTGTCCAAGGAAAAGTGGCTTATTGGTGTCAGAGGCCGTTCTCTTAGTCAACTCTACCCAGCATCAAGGTTCTACTGTTCTCTTCCATAAGTAATCGTGAGCAAATAATGGAATCTCTGGTCTTACCCCCGACTGTTTTGTCCAAGGAAAAGTGGCTTATTGGTGTCAGAGGCCGTTCTCTTAGTCAACTCTACACAGCATCAAGGTTCTACTGTTCTCTTCCATAAGTAATCGTGAGCAAATAATGGAATCCGTGATCATACCTCAGACTGCTTTATCCAAGGAAAAGTGGCTTACTGGTATCAGAGGCCGTTCTCTTAGTCAACTCTACCCAGCATCAAGGTTCTACTGTTCTCTTCCATAAGTAATCATGAGCAAATAATGGAATCCGTGATCATACCTCAGACTGCTTTATCCAAGGAAAAGTGGATTATTGGTGTCAGAGGCCGTTCTCTTAGTCAACTCTACCCAGCATCAAGGTTCTACTGTTCTTTTCCATCCGTAATCATGAGCAAATAATGGAATCTCTGGTCTTACCCCCGACTGTTTTGTCCAAAGAAAAGTGGCTTATTGGTGTCAGAGGCCGTTCTCTTAGTCAACTCTACACAGCATCAATGTTCTACTGTTCTCTTCCATAAGTAATCGTGAGCAAATAATGGAATCCGTGATCATACCTCAGACTGCTTTATCAAAGGAAAAGTGGCTTATTGGTGTCAGAGGCCGTTCTCTTAGTCAACTCTACCCAGCATCAAGGTTCTACTGTTCTCTTCCATACGTAATCATGAGCAAATAATGGAATCCGTGATCATACCTCAGACTGCTTTATCAAAGGAAAAGTGGCTTATTGGTGTCAGAGGCCGTTCTCTTAGTCAACTCTACCCAGCATCAAGGTTCTAATGTTCTCTTCCATACGTAATCGTGAGCAAATAATGGAATCCGTGATCCTACCTCAGACTGCTTTATCCAAGGAAAAGTGGCTTATTGGTGTCAGAGGCCGTTCTCTTAGTCAACTCTACCCAGCATCAAGGTTCTAATGTTCTCTTCCATACGTAATCGTGAGCAAATAATGGAATCCGTGATCCTACCTCAGACTGCTTTATCCAAGGAAAAGTGGCTTATTGGTGTCAGAGGCTGTTCTCTTAGTCAACTCTACCCAGCATCAAGGTTCTAATGTTCTCTTCCATACGTAATCGTGAGCAAATAATGGAATCCGTGATCCTACCTCAGACTGCTTTATCCAAGGAAAAGTGGCTTATTGGTGTCAGAGGCTGTTCTCTTAGTCAACTCTACCCAGCATCAAGGTTCTAATGTTCTCTTCCATACGTAATCGTGAGCAAATAATGGAATCCGTGATCCTACCTCAGACTGCTTTATCCAAGGAAAAGTGGCTTATTGGTGTCAGAGGCTGTTCTCTTAGTCAACTCTACCCAGCATCAAGGTTCTAATGTTCTCTTCCATACGTAATCGTGAGCAAATAATGGAATCCGTGATCCTACCTCAGACTGCTTTATCCAAGGAAAAGTGGCTTATTGGTGTCAGAGGCTGTTCTCTTAGTCAACTCTACCCAGCATCAAGGTTCTAATGTTCTCTTCCATACGTAATCGTGAGCAAATATTGGAATCCGTGATCCTACCTCAGACTGCTTTATCCAAGGAAAAGTGGCTTATTGGTGTCAGAGGCCGTTCTCTTAGTCAACTCTACCCAGCATCAAGGTTCTAATGTTCTCTTCCATACGTAATCGTGAGCAAATAATGGAATCCGTGATCCTACCTCAGACTGCTTTATCCAAGGAAAAGTGGCTTATTGGTGTCAGAGGCTGTTCTCTTAGTCAACTCTACCCAGCATCAAGGTTCTAATGTTCTCTTCCATAAGTAATCGTGAGCAAATAATGGAATCCGTGATCCTACCTCAGACTGCTTTATCCAAGGAAAAGTGGCTTATTGGTGTCAGAGGCTGTTCTCTTAGTCAACTCTACCCAGCATCAAGGTTCTAATGTTCTCTTCCATATGTAATCGTGAGCAAATAATGGATACCGTGATAATACCTCAGACTACTTTGCCCAAGAATAAGCAGTTTTCCAACGTTGAACGCATCCCCTTCGTCAACTTTAACCAAGGTTCTATGGTATTTACTCACGGAAAGCAAAATAGACGTCAGCCTTGGCTAGTAAACTCGCTTTTAACGGCAGTTTTACCGCACCATGGTTATCTCTGCGTTAATCAACTCTACGGAATATGAACTCATACGTTTAGCCCTATTCATTCATCTTATGTCGCAGTTCATACAACCATACTAAAAAGAAGCTATTAAATTCAACAATTCAATTAAATCATAAACACTCACTATCTTATCTATATAGCCTTGATTTATTCATGGCGAGTCAAAACTCTATATCCATTGAAGTAGTTAATTTATATATATATACACAGATGTTTATGTTTTTTCTTAAAATAGAGCAAAAAATTTATAATTTGTTCAGTAAAGTTTAGAGTGGTTTAAACTTTATATGAGAAAATACCATTATCCTTGTGTCTGATTACAAAGAAAACATCTAAACCGTAAATAAACAATTCAACAAAAAAGAATGCAAAATAAACACATTTTTATTGACACATAGTTTCCACAACTGAAAGTTTTAATCCTTAAGATTATTAATTAGGCATCTTTATAATGCCACCGGTAGAGCGAGCTGGGTTTTCTAGACTGGGCAGTAGCAATGACTACATAAACACTATAAGACACGACATGGCCATGTTAAATATTCTACGCTTATTCTTGAGTTGTCCAATACCCGCTAGGTCGCTCTGCTAGAGAATCTAAAGTTGATGTGACTGGCGCTAGGTGGCTCTACGGTCAAACAATGTTTCAGGACTTTCAGGCGGGTAAGAGAAAACGCAATGATGCCACATATGGGACCAGAGATGCAAGGGAAGGTCGAGAATCGCTTATCTCAGCGCACGAACTGACAACACTGACTATGCTGACGGAAGTAAGTGAGAAGGTTTGTGAGAGAGAGGTCAACAGTTGTACAGTGTCAACCAAGTGGGATGCGTACAGTCAAGCACCTGCTGCTAGCGCTTTCTGATAGCTGTGTGTCAAACTTGTGACGAACAGCACCCATAAAGCGTAGACTATTTCACTATCCTATGTCGTGTCTTATAGTATTTATGTAGTCATTGGCAGTAGTCAACATCAAAAGTCATTAGTACAATTTTGATATGCCACCGGTAGAGCGAGCTGGGTTTCGGAACATTCATGTCTTTAGTCTAGCTGTCTTGGTGCGTGCTTAGTTTTTACGGTTGCTGTTTTATTACCGTATTATTTACTTGTAAAAGGAAAAACTGAATTTGAAAGAATCAATCTGCTGATTATGAACGAATATGATGATAAGAAGCTATTTTACAAAGAGGTAACATATTTATGTAACGATAGTTTCCAAAACAAACCATCGGTATCAAAAACTACAATACATTCCATCGTTTTGAAAAAATCTATTGAGTATACAAGACTGTGAGGGCCGTAGGAGGCGAAAATCGGTAATTAACGATGGCATGTCTCTGAGTCTTGCAGTCATTTGTTAAAGACCCGCATTCTTCTATTAGGAAAATTGCTTCTCAAAATTATGTAAGTATTAGATTCTCTGTTTGCAACATTTAAAAAAGTTCCAACAATCACATTTAAGATAGGTACATCTCATATTTATGAACAACGCATTTTGATCGATGTATTTAATTATGCGATACAATGACACAAACATTAGATACAAATCCAAATTTTGTGGACAGCATATTTTTACCGATGAAGCGATATAAATGTCAGGACTGGGCCGATACAAACCCTCACTGGATGATGGTGGCACACACCCAACATCCCTTAAAGGTTAAAGATAGGAATCGATGGACACAGGTCGGAGAGGGGAAGTTAAATAGCCAGTTAGGTCACCTGACCTTTTTGAATGACTTTTTTTGGAGCTACTTAAAAAAACAAAGTTTTCATAATTTAGGCCTAATTATTTAACGCAGCCATAATCCCTTCTGAGATGCTGCAAAATGTAACGAATGAATATAGCGACCTATTATAAATATTTTTTAGTAATCCAATATAAGTATGTTTTCTGTTGTTTTTGTTTCAAATAACCTCAATAATGGAATTGTAATTATTCCATGATAATATATATTGGACTTTTATATATTATAATATATAAAGTCCTGAATCTCTTGAAAGTGTTGTGTATGTAAACCATTTACAGCAGTCTTTTTTTATAGACACGCTTTATGTTTATATTGTTTTCATTCCGAGAATATAGAGTGAATGCCTTACTCTTATACTCAAGAACGCGTGACTGTTCACAGCCCTTGGTGCTTATTAAATCTCTATCTCTATTGAATTTTAATGAATTATATTAAAGTATTTAAAAAATACCTTGAAAATTCTTGACGACAGTTTTTACCGTTGGATTTTCGTATTGAAAAGGAATGTGACTTTTCCAAACTTTACAGGTTTTATAACAAATATGATATTAACTGATTCCACAAATAATTATTTAATGTCAGTTATTTGACATCTCTCAAATAATCCTAATGGATGTTATGGTGACACCCATTAAAGTGTGTATGCAGTGTATAAATAGAGGAAAGTAAAAAGATAAAATTGATTCATGCAGTCGTTTGCAATCTTACCACTTTCTCATCGAAATATAAAGATAAATTGTTATAATGGGCAGGATTTTGTTCATAAACATTCACACTATTATTTGTAGAAAACAGATATTTAAAACTGATAATAAAAGTACAGTATTTACAAAAAAGAGTGATAGTAATGATTTTTGTTTTCCAGAAATAACAAATTATAGTTTTATTCAAGCGATTGGATACAAATGTTTAACAATAAATAATAAAAGGTAGTAAGATCTTATGTGATTTTCTAGTCACCCTGCCGTAGAGATGTTAGCTGTAACATCGGTCTGCTGTGGTAGTGGTTACACCTATCTTAGGAGAAGGAATATTGAATAGTAATAATCTTCAATAAAGATGTCAACGATAATCGGACCCATAAATACAGAGGATACATCAATCTTATAAGATACTGAACTTCGTAGCTGTGTCATTATAACTTGGGGCCTTGTATCTGAGTGAAAAGTATATACACAATTTTACATGCCCTATAAACAAATATGTATCCTACAACTTTTTTCCCAACAAACAATAATATTTTTGTTTTCTAAAAAATGTCATTAATTATACATTATAATAACAATAAATACTTTATAAAATATAAAGTTAAAGGTTAGTTTTACACGATGATCACTTTCGATATAAACTAAGAAGAGAGAACAAGAATGAACCAGTTGCAGATGCTAGTGATTAACAACCAAGGGCACTAAGACAAATACTTTGCTTTAATTTCTAACGATAAATCAAGGTACTAATGAAATGCTGGAATGTAAATTCAGTAGCATACAACATACTCTAATTAACGGTTACCTTAGTTAACTAAACATTGACCAAAAATTCCACTCTATCAGTAGGGTGTTGTCGGCTATAAACTATACCCGAGCTGGTTTTAAATTGTTACTGTCACTCTTAAAATGATGTCAGACAAGACACATTGAACTTATATACCTAGCAACAAAGACGCCAATTAAAATGAATAATCTGTACCGGTTAGTGTTTTTGCTACAGTTAATCAAATAAACTATAATAATGGCTTCATGCCCGAATAAATTACTTAAAACTAGATTAATTACTGTAAAAAGATCCCGGCCAAAGAACGAACCTAGAGATTAGATTACCTTTTTTAAATAAACCTAGTCTAACCAATAAAACTTTTAGAATTTACTCAAAACAATGTCATCCTTGTGATTTTACTCAAAATTTTGGGGTAATTACTATAAGAACAAAACTCATAATTCCTATTTTTTAAATTTACACTAATCGATTGTGATAAGTTTTGTTAAATTTAGGCTCTCGGAGCCCAAATAAAGAATTGGTCAACATATGCCCAAAATGTCCAGTTCAGGTTAAACAGAAAACGTGGGCCTGGTAATTGTCAATTCAAATCTGATTAATGAGCACCCATCTTTAAATTAAAAATATTTACAAATTTATACAAGCAATTTTTATCAAATTTTGATGAAGTGTGAAGACTTTATAATTCAAACCAAAAAGAAATACAGTTCGTAATTAAGAAAAAACGAACCTATAGCAGTCAGGGTTCATTTCGGATTTTGGAAATCAGAATAAAATATAATTTTCAATTTTTTACGGTGAGGTACATAGGTTTATGTTTAAAATCTCCATATTTTATAAACGTATTGAGCAGACTTTAAGATAGGCTGTTTGAACGTTTTTACGTTGGCTGTGGTTCGTTCAATTTCTCGTTTTAACCTACAACGCCTGAACCGTCATTTCTTGGGGCTACCACCTACCATATTTTTTTTTTTTTTTAATCGTGGGAATATCCGAATTTTGGTCTTATCTCAGCTTCTCTTCCCTGATGATACTAATGTTAATTAGCATGTTAATATTATTTGTTGTGGAAATCAAATTGTTTTGTCGCACAAAACAAACAGCTTTTTCTTTCTTTTTTTTGAGATTTAGATTATTTTTCGTTTACCAGTATTTTAAATTTCGTTTTATAACTCAAAAATCTGGTGTAGGCCAAAAAACACAATTTCAATTAAATATTGCTAAAATGTAGCCTAAATTATAAAGGACATGATCAGAAGGGATTGGCTACCTCCTACACAAAAATGCCAGTTTTGGAGATATCGGTCAAAAAGTGAAAATGAACCAAGAATGATCCTAAAATGTCGAATTTTGAAACTGCTCAAGTGCTGTGCAGCAAATATTTTATAATATTATAGTTTTACAAACCAACCGTGAGTTGCCCTAATTTGAAATTGTCCGATTGCCTACGTGGTCATTTTGTTTTCGTTTTTTCCCCTAATACTCGTGAGCTGTAATTTCCTTTTAGGTGTAGTTTGGCACATTGTCCCCGATTCACTGTTTTGCAAGACAAATTAATTTATTGTATATTCAGTTTTTTGTAATGCTGGTTCATAGTTTAATAAAATATTGAGCTATATATAAAATAAAAATGTGCAATTTCAATACAACAGCTATAACAATAATCCACAAAGTTTAATTTTCACTCCCAAAAGTTAAAACTAATTTTTTAAATTTCCATACAGGATTTAACGAAACTCAATTTGTTATTTTAAACGTTAAACACACGATTTCGTTTCTATTTTGTTACTTAATAAAACCAAATTTGAATTTCAAGTTGACGGTATTTATAAATATTCTCACATAAATATATCGTTTTAATCATTTACTGATTAGGTTGAAAATTGGATCCCACGTGTTATTGGACACTGAATACTAAGTAGTTTTGGTCAAAATAGCCGTATTGGAAGTCTTCCTAAGATCATTAAAAATATATATATAATTTTTTTTTTAAATCGATGATTGTCCGGAAGTCAGACAAAAGTTTTTATTTTGCAAACCTCATATTTTCTCTTCTATAATAACCATCGCATCATAAAAAAAGGAAGAAAACAACATACAATAAAGACCCCTAGACCTCGAATATTATAATAGCGTCAGGGTTGGAAGAAAAAAAGAATTGGTCAAGAGGGACCTGATAGGAAAGATGAAAGAGAGGACTCTTACCCGAGACTACAGCACAATAGGTGTAGATACAGCAAGATTCAATGGGGATTGCCACGCCTGTATGCATTATAAATGAGCCCCTGAGAAACAGTAAGCTATATTGGTAAAATAAACAGTTCAGAATTAATCAATTTCAATTTAAATCCCTTCAAAAGTTCTAAAATGGCGATCTAATATTCAACTATTTTTCTTTTCTTTTTATCATGTATTCATTTAGATAAAACTCAAGATTTCCTAATGTTATTGTTTTTACGCTAACATGATTTTCTTACTAGTTTTGGTGCACATTAATTGAAAATTAAAATTATAAATGGCCGATGATGCTTTATAAAACAAATATTGAGCTTGACTTGTGAGATAATATATAGGATAAAACTCGAACACAAGATCTCACAAAAGTTTTACTTAATCAAACGCGTTTCTACAACAAAGTCGCCATCCTCAGGGGACTTTGTCGTTGAATCGCATTTGATTAAGTAAACGAAGATGTTCTAATCCTCCAAAAGATGGTGAAGAGAATTTAACAATTTTTTTTCCTGTTATTTAGAATAATTCGTAATACTAACAAGCCCTCCATAATAATATAAAATGGAATTTAATAACAATAAATGTACCTTATCACAATACAAATTAAAACCAATAACACTTTAAATAATTACTTAGTAATATTTTACATAAATAATAAAGTATACAAATTATACAGTTGTTTCCTTTAACTCTTTAAAAGATATATTACATACATTTTTACATTGTCGTTTAAAACTGAAAACAATGTAATTGTATGTTTTCCAAGTGCTGTAAATCATTAGACATTATGCAGCTATGCATTCCAATTGTAAACCCAGCACGCGATCTTCGACACGCATTGAGATTGCCTTTCCCATACAATCGCATAGTTAATAATAGATGAAGTCGGCTTTGAATTTCATAGTCTATAGCCAAATGAAATGATACTAATTAAATTGTTTCTCAATTATTACAGACTATATGAAACTAGCTGTTATTGTAGACAATGGAGAGCGCGAAATATGGGATTAATTTAACAAATCTTTGTTTTACATTTATAAATAATTTAATGTGTTGTTTGCTTCATGTTTGATTAAATTTGGGCGGTGACCTTGGATGAGCAGAAGCTATTGCAGAAGTAAGAGCGCCGACCGTCGAACAACCAATTGGCACAGTGCGTTTTTTGGTATATGGAATTTAAAATCTTTAAAACTGTTTAAAAGTACTTTTAGACACATTATGGATCATACGACCCACTGTTGTAAAATGTGAAGCTAACAGTTTAGGGAAACTGGTTCGGTTTGTAAATAAAAGTTGAGATACGAACATTATTGTATCTGGTAATATTCAACCATGAAGCTACAACTGCAGAATTTGGGGGTTACACTGAATCCGGGAAAGTAAATAAGTATTGTGGATTAATGTACGATCGTGTAATAGAGCTTTCTACTGTTAGGAATAAGTTAATATTAGGAAGAACTCATATTCACAAAGCTTAGAATGATCCAACTATTGTGAAACAGTTAAAAAAATGTTGAAATGCTTGTCTTGCAACTGAACTAGGACAACAAAGAGAACTAAAGGTATATAAGCGGTCAGCATGATTTGGAGGAGGTCTTTTTATCTTTGGGGGGGGGGGGGTCCGTCCGGGCCGTTCATAACACTACGTTTATTGAACAATTTCAGCTCAACAAGACGGCGTACTCCATCAACGACAGGTTTCCGAACTAATGGTTTTCGATCCAGTTCTTCGACGCCCTTTCTGTGTGGTTGTGTGTTAAAAAAACAAACTTTTCTGTTCATTTTACAGCAAAAACCAAGTTGATAATTGTATCAAGGATTATTGCTTGCTGTCAGTTTCCAGACTAAATTAAAATAATATTTCATTAGTTAGTGAACATCCATGCCAGATTCACTGCTATTGTAGCAGACCACGGACTTCGGCTTTCATTATTACTGTCTCAAGTATAATAAAAACACCATCAAAACACTTTCCAAAACAATCGACCTTGAGTTTTGTGCGGATAAATACATTTTGAACACCTGTCAGCTCAAAAACGAGTGATGTCTGTCTATGTACAGATCTCTACAACCCAGAGTGGACCTTTCTAGATCACATTTAGTAAGCGGGAAGATTTTTCCCACAACTCCAGATATCCAGCCTTTTTTCCTTTTATCTTCGATAACCCGATAAATTTAAAGGTAAGACAAATATTGAATATTGTCTCAAAAATGGATTTAATGATTTTTAATTTAAACTTTACTCATATGTTTGTTCTCACATTTTTGGGGGAGAAGGCGACGATTGTTATTTTGTTTTGTGGATAAGTGTGTGTTTAGATTAGCGTAATGGTTTGTCACAGTTTAATTAATTTTAATTTATGTAACTTTTGGGCACATAGTCGCTACGCCCGGTACTCTATCTGAGTGGTTGGCAGTTGAAATTATAGGGGGAAAATATATATATATATCATATTTGATTGAACTTTTACCCCAAAATTCCATAAGAAATTTGTTTATTATTGTATTCTTTTTTAAATATATATATATATATATATATATATTTGTTAATTTCGCAAAACCCGTACCAATATTTATTCAGTCTCAAACAAAAAAATTTGAAAAGTAAGCGAGTTAAATTTAAACAAATAAATAAATGAACACAGCAAAATTAAATTTACATTAATATATTAAAATTTTAGCTAGTAAAAATATAGAAAATTCCGTTTCTAGACTTTTTCTATTGCTACTACCCTACAATATATTATTAAAGAGAATGTATTTTAAACCGTATAATGTTCGAAAAAACTATTATTACAAAATATGAGTTTATCAAGACAACGAAATCGAAATTTAATATTATCTTTTAGTAAGAAAAAAAGCCCAAAAAACCAAATACTGAAAAACACAACAAAATGTCTTGTTAGTATTAGGCTGTAAATAAATATATCCGTAGTTTATCAAAACATGACCCCCCCCCCCAATGTGACACTTTTGTCACCCACAAACTAAAATTGGGATTCCCAGTACACAACTACACCACAATAGGAAGAAAATGTTAAATATTGATACAGCTGTTTGGGCTGTGCGAAGATTGATTAATTTTGACGTAGGAATAATTTCAAATTATATTCAATAGAATATGATTTATTTCGAAAATTTTAGGTAGCCTTAAAACTGTTTTCAAAATGTAAATAAACTTTACAAACTGAAAAGCGTGAAGATGATATGTTACCATTATGCTATGAAAGTACCGCAATGGATATGAAATAAGCTGTGTTCAACAATGATACAGATTCCACAGACACTCAGACTATAACTCAATAAAGTTATATATATATATATATATATATATATATATATATATATATATATATATATATATATATATATAGTAACTGAAATCGGAAGTCCTTCCGCATCTCTTTTATTTAAAGCAGGTAAAAGTTATTTGATAAATTTCTAAATTAAGTACATAATTAAAAGAAGATTAAGTTGTTTATAGTTTTGTATCTAAATAATTGAATATTAGAGACATTAAATATTAGCTATTTACTGTAGATAATTTGTAGAATAGTCTATTATGAACATACTTATGCTTTTAAATAAGAAATAAATATATTATAAAGCGTAGACGTTTATTATTTTATTATACTAATTAAAAAACCAACAGTAATAAAATATTTAATGGAAGCCAACACTTACAATGTTTTTTTTTTGTTGGAACAAATCAAACTAACAAGGTTTCCCAATTATAAACATTCAACTCAAGACAACCTTAAAATTCATGAGCCGACGTCGAAACGTTTAATCAAAGGCAACACTCGTAACATTTCACAACCGACCTAACGTTCCACCGTCGGCGGTCTGCGGTATTTTTGAGGTGGAATACAACACATTGAAGGGCGCTAAAGCTCGACCAATAATAAATAATAAATACGAGATGAATCAAACCTGTCGGGTCAGACAAATTCCTTTAAAACTGTGCAAAGGACCTGAGACAACAATGGACCGGTAGCTGGATTCTTTCTTCATTATCTAATGGCCTTAAGTCTGCAACCGAATTCTATTGTTCTATGCTTAAACAATGTAACTTTCCTGAGGCGACATACAGCCTCAAAATATCCTGCACAAGTGATTGCTTTAATTTTATCTTTTATAAAATAAAGTTCACTGCCCATCATTTCAAAACTTAATTATCAAGTCTCCTCTACAGAAACAAAGACACATTCAAACCTACACGTAGAGTCATAATTCTTCCTTTTCTAAACATTTCAATATTCTCGCTGGAACACCCATTTCTCCCATTCAAATATCTAAAAATTTATTTAGTTTCACTGTTTTATAATATCTTTTTATAACATAAAAAGGAGTTTTTTTAAAATCAGGTTTTACCAATTTGTTTTAAATTGATTAAATAGTCCCTAAAGTCCCAAATAAAAGTAGTCATCGGTAATATTCGTCAATGGGTATTTACAACACATTTGTAACTGGATATGAGGGAAAGTGTATCCATTATTTTTATGTAGATATAAAACTAAAAACCGTACAAAGAAAATTAAATTTCACATAAAACATTATTAGGAAATTTAATATGATCATGATGTACCATATTTCGACCCCCCCCCCCTTCGTTAATTGTTATAGTTTATAAGCAAAAGAGGACAACAACAAAAAATAAATAAAAAATAACGAAAAATCTATTATAAATAGGATTATATAATCTTTTTTATATATAATATTTGTATCCAACTAGAGTGTTTTATTTTTAACATCTAAAACATTGTATAAATTAACTGTTGTTTTGGATTCTTCTTAATATAAATATTTGTTTTTGTTGTTTTCCTTTACTATTATTATTTACCAGGAACCATTAGTAAAAGGTAAAGAGTGGGAGAAGACTTAATACCGCTTGGAAACTCATTATTCCGACCAGTTAAATAGCAGGCCCCAAACGTATTAACCAATTACAGAAAAGTAGACTACATTAACGACCCCCCCCCCCCTAATGTAAACAGGAAATGAAGACGCGTATTAAATAGAGTTCAGGTATAATTAATAATTATAGTGTGTTGTGAATTTATTAAAATTTGTATAAAACTGTGTATAATTGTACAAGTAATGATTATATAGCAGATTGAGATAACAGTAGTAAAAAAACCCAAAACAAATCCAAACTATATTCTGGTTTTAAAGTTATTTGATAATGATGGATTGTTCATATTATTAATTCGGTTTAATTGGACATTTCCCAGCGTTTGTGTAAATAAGAACTTAATAAACGGGAAGAGAGTATAAATCAACTATTGTTATCAAGATAGTGATAAATTCTTTGCTCTAGTAGTAGGCCTATCTAAATATAATAATCAGTGATCATGCACCCATTAGAGTGTGCAAAATGTTCAAATATCAAACAATAAAATATTAATAACATATAGTATAATATAAAACACAAACAAAATATATTGTAAAATTTTACAATATGTTTGGGAATATAGTGAAGAAAATAAAAAATCACTATAAGCCAGCTTTTTATTCTACGAATAATTTAGGGAAAATGTTAAGGAATTCATAGGATAAAATTGATATTATGCACACAAAAAGTGGTGTTTATAAACTAACAAGTAACATTTGTAATGCAGCTTATCAAGGCCAAATAAGCTGTAATTTCAATTAATTATATGTTGAGAGAACATGAAAGGAATTGGAGGTTAGGTTATAACTATTTAATAAATCATTTAGTGTCAGACTTTTATTTTACATATTAGGGCCTAATTTAAAATTTCTCTATGTCAATTCAAAAGTAGACAATTAAAAAATTTGAGATTATTTTGTAAAGATGGTAGTTTAGTTTTCAAGGAATAGGTAGTTTCACAAATTGTTTGCTCCTTCAACCTTCGTCTAGGCCCTATGTCACACTTCTTCCTAACCCTCTACCTAAAATTTATTTTGTATTAATTGTCTTTCTAATATTAATTTGTCTGTGTTAAAGACACGTAAATACCGTTAATTACGAAACCATGGTCGGTAAGACTTAATTAATTGTAGAATTTTACAAAATATTGTGTTTGTGTTTCATTTAACATGGAGTTCTACCAAGTACCTTCGGTCGCTACCATAAATAAATAGTAATTATATAGTATAATACTCTAAAATAGTTATTTCTCCATGTGAGTCAAATACATAAATTTACTTTCTTTAAACAAAGATTTGAAAGTTACATAATATGGTTACTATGTTTTAGGAAAGAAGATAAATAAATAAAAATCCCCTAACTTCATAACCTAACAACAGACAGAAACGAAGCAAACAGAAAAATAATACTTCTTATTTACTTTTAAAACTAGATGTAAACATAATTTTGGTTGGAAATCGGACAAACCAATGCAACTAGTTATTTATTGATTATTGGCTATAGATAAAAACAATAATTTCTAATACTACCACGCGTGTGTTGTTAGATCACAACTTTTATATTATACCTACTGACACTAATTGTGTTTTAGTTTCTCCCAAAAGCACAATAACACTTAGATTAACGTTCATACTTAACTAAAACTATAATAATACTTTTTAAAGTTTTTTTTTTTTATCGTTACTCACGAACCTGCATTATTGGAGAGAAGACAACCAATACGTTTTGCTTAGATCATTAGAGCAAAACTTGATCAAATTCGCTCGATGAAAGGAAAAAAGTCATAAGATATGACCAAAATATGCCCACATACCAAATTTGATTACATAGAGCCTACGTTTTGGTAGAGCACTGCACATGCGATAAACGCACTTCCAAAAACTTTTTCGTCATACTGTTTCAAAAACAGCTATTTTCAATGCATGCATTGAAATGCTAAAGTTGTTATTTTTAGTCGTAGGACCTAAAAACATCAGATGAGGTCGAGGTCATCAGCTGTTACTTCGCGTATACGAAAATTACCAGAAAAAAGGCTTGAATTTGTTGAAGATAATTGTTCTATTTATTAAAAACTGAGTATAATAGAGAGAAAAAAATTAATAAAAACTATTTAAGTGAAACAATTTATATGCATTTCCACCAAAATTACAACCTTTGTAGGAAGGGTCACTATACACTTTTCGAAGACTAAAATTTAAAGGCCAAAGATTTCAAACATACAATTTGTATATTGAAATGTTTAATATAAAAATATGTTTTAAATAACAATATAAATCAAGTGTTAAGTATGTTAATAAGTAACTAGAGAAAGTATTATTTCAAAAAAGAGTAATACTACTACTATGAACACTTATTTTCTTTTTATAGTTCGACATTTGGAGAATGTCTAGGCTAAGAATATCAATTAGGTCGTAAAAAGCGCTTTTTTGTGAATTGAATGATCCAGGATAATTTAATTAACGATTGTAAAGCATCTATAAAAACAACCAATACTCTCGATTGTAAATAACAGATAAAAAAATGTTACCATTGATTTTATAAATAAGTACCACTAACACAAACTAAACAGCTGTAATAGCTGCAAACTTGTACAAACTTTTGAAGGTAAATAGGTTATAACATTTTAGTTATTGTGAAATTGTTTTCTTATATTGTTTGCAGTATAACGAAAAAAATAGTTCATCACTTGGACCCAAAAGAAGCTTAAACTTGAGCTTGTATCGAAAAGCTTCACTTTTGGTCCTAGTGATGAAATATACTATTTTGGACCTCAAACCTTGGCAACAATTTTTCGACATCGAAAATATAGGAGAATGGAAATCACGGTTAATTTATTTTAGGCGTTCTTACAAAGTTTTGTATGTGATTTTTACGTCCATAATATTACTCCATTGCATTATTTCCACATCTTTTTTAAAAATTAATTCTAAGGACCTTAAAATGAAAAAGGTGTCGGGTGGATACAACATTTTTACAAATACGCGTGTCACCTTAAATAATAGTACAAAAATTGCCTCGAATCAAAATGGTAGTTCAACTACCCGATATCGTAATTTTAACAAATATGTTACACCAACTCCATTATACCGTCAACAACCTGCACACGCTTTATTAGCGTACTAGAACTAAACGTTTTATTGCTTTCACGCTGAAATAAATTAGTTTAATTCACCACAAACATCTCACAGGCGTGAATAGATGATAGTAACCGACACAATCTTAACATAATTCGATCGGACCATAGCACCGCATCAATTAAAGCCGTCAAAATTGAAGCAATCATTGTAGAACCAGAAGCTCCTCCACCTGGCGGAGCACCTGGTCAATTACCACCAAGCCTAATAACTAATTGCCGGCCAGTTTATTGTTCCCCAACAAAGTTGTTGTACCGACAAAAAGTCACACGCGAATGTTTTCTATAATATACATATGTGCAAGGACGAAGGCAGTTAGTAATTTATAGCTTCCATAAGGTCAAAACAAATAATTCCGATTTTTAAATATTGGCTCTTTTGAATTTGAACATATTTGCTCGATTGTAGTCTTTAAAAACTCAAATAGAAACGTACTGGTCCACATCTTTTCAAAATCAGAAGTTATCAGTAATTTTTGTTTCGGAAGTTATTCGTAAAAAAGGTTAAAAAATAACCACGGCTCTACCATTCAAATTTTGGTGAAATGAAATGACCCAATGAACAAAATCACAAGTAAAAGAACCTTTTACTGTTCAGGAATAATTGGAAAAATTAACCTTGATCGCCGTCACTCTGACGCTATTAGAGTATTCAAGAACTCATTCAGTCTTTTAAAAAATTCAATTTCAATAAAATACGATTTACCCTTAAGACTAGTTTATGACGTAACCAAAGGGAGTTGTATTTAAATATATAAATATCTTTCAAAAAATCATTTATAAAATTCAGAAATTGTTGATAAAGAGGCCCTTCTATAATACCTTATCTCCCATACATAAGTTACATGAGGAAGAAACTCAGTAATAAAGAGAAAAAAACAAGTTTTTATCTTGCGAATACGTTACTTTAGAGACATTTTGGGAGACATGGCGATAAATAATATTTAGTTTTGTTGTTGATTGTTAAGCGAGACAGTTCATTACAAAGTTTGGAAAGCTAAAACAAAAGCATTTGTTCACACAAAGTCTCATCTGCAAACATTCTATAGAATATAATGTAAGCCCCACCCACCCCGGCTGATTTAGTTAACGAGTGAGGTTCCGGGGTGCACAAACATTTATAGTGTTGACACAGCATCTTGGAAATATTGCAAAGCTACAATGAGTAGCGAACTCTGGTTGAGAATGCAAGAACCACGCATTACAAGATCTAAAATTCGTACACCAGGTCTATACTCTTTACAGGCCATTGTGCCACGAAGTTTATAAGTTCCCTGTAGGAAGTAAAATTAAAGTAAGCTGATTGAATATCATTAAATCCTTAATTACTTCTACTGTTATAAACTATTCATACGTATATATTAGACGTACAAGAACTGTAGCCTCGCACACCTTATGTCCTGGAATAAAGTGCAGAAGTTTGCAAGTGTTAAGCAAACAACTGACCTCAGTAAATCATCACTCAAAGTAGGAGACACAAGTTTTCAAGTGACGGCTTAATCTTACCATTTGTCAGCGTTAAGCAGCACTCGTGTTTATTAAAACTAGTGTGAAGTTGTGCTGATATCAAACCAGACTCTACTTTAAATAAGAAACATAGTAATTGGAAGAGATATATCTTGTCTTAAGTCTTATTTAATGGTGCATACGTTTTAAATCAAGATTCAGAGCAACACAATAATGTTATAGAACAACTTGTAATTATAGATTAGTATTATAAACTGATTTACTTTCATGGACTGTAATCTATTGAAATCCCTTTTTTAAATAACTTATTCACAATGATGAACCTTATTCCCCATCTTAAGTATCGACCGAACCGAAGTTCTCCCGAGCTGTATCTAGATTACACGTTTCTTACGAAAACAAACAGATCAAAGAGGATGTCTTGGAATTTATCCAATGTATTAAATATATATTTCAATAACAGTTCTTGTCCCTTAAAACAATTTTCTTTTGTATCTGGAGACTCCCAAAACTGATTTCCAAGGAACTTATGCCAAACTATTGACATTGTAATGCAGATTAGGCAACATATCAGAAAATAAGTAAAGATTTTATTTAAATTTACATTAGTTTTGGAGATTCAAAAAGAACTAATAATCGTTCAGATTCTTTTTATCAAAATATGGAAACAAAAATATTTCTTTTGGACGAAAAGTAAATGTTGGAAATCTCCTTTTACATTGACTATTCCGATATAGTTTTTATGCCGACGTCGTGGTTATCTAACGGTTTTATAGGAGTGAACAATGTTTGTCTCTTATTTCAAGAGTTTAGCGTGTGACCTTGTGATTTCGGTTTATTCTCCAAAGAAGAGAACATAAGGCCACGTCTTAAACTTTTGAAAGAGAGGATAAAAGCTATTCCTCACGATAAAACCGTTAGGCAATTACGCCTATGGCACACAACCCTTTCTATTTAATTCAAACCCTAGTAAATAGTCAAAGTTATTTCGACTGCTCAAGCCTAGTTCAACCCTGCGTTAATTTCTTAGATTATTATTTTAATTGATATAGTAATGTTATATTAATAGTAACATTTCATGGAATATGTTACATTATAAACTCTAGTAATTTATTTCAGGAACTAAATTAAACAAAATCACAAAAATGTCTAGCAACATAGTCAAAATGTCTCTTTAAAATTAATTGTCATGGAGATGCTATGACAAAATAATCTATTGGTTTGCGGTAACATCCCACTAAAATTTATGGCAAATTGTAAGCCTAAAGTCTGTAAAAAAAACTCGCAAAACCCACAAACTTACACGATTATGAGACTACTATGGCTCGTTTATCCACTGAACTTGTGAAATATATCCTATGTGATAGCCATAGCATTGTAGAACGTGAAGATACGTGTATACTAGAAGTCACAAAAATCTTTTATAAACAAGCCTAAATACGTTGCTCATAAATACCGTTATCCCAGATGCTGCAAGGGGGTGTATTTAATAACAATATTGTGGTGCAAAAAACAATGAAAGGCTTTAGGGTAATATGTGGTCAGCACAACCAATAAGGGTAATTTTCTAATCTTTGCTTCTATCACCGGTGGGTCATCAATGAGTCTCACAAAGGGATTAAACCCAGGACCTGTCACACACCAAAGAAAATCTCTAACCTATAATATTAACAGAAAGATCACAAAGGGTAGCCTAATTAGGAGAAAAAATACTGGCTCGGACAATAGGATTATTTACAGTTCTAATGTACATAAATTTCGCTCAAATTTAATAAAAATGTACACAGTATGTTTCGCAATCGGGTTACAAAACTTTTGGAATAAGTGTTTAAAAAAAGAGAAAAGTCCATACTGTATGATTTTGTCTCTTGTTTAAATCCGAAACAACCTTCGGTCATTATCGCCTTGTACAAATAAAGAAATATAAAATAAAAACCACCAATACTCCAATAGCGTAAGGGTTGGTCAAGAGAGACTTGATACAAAAAATATTCTTGTTTTTTATGAAGTTTACTATTTCTACCAAATTGATTTAAATGGAGACAATCTTTTGTAATAGTGTTTAAACATGTCTACAAAGAGTAATTCTGTTTCATACCAAACAGTTTCAAAATTTGAAAAATTGTGAAACCGATAGTACAAGAACTATAGAAATAACAAAATATATAAAAGAAACTGTAAGTTTCTTTTTCTTTAAACAACGAACAACTATATAAAAGCATAATCGATAAAACGATAAAAAACACAACTTCTAAATTTTCGAGCTGATTTATTTGGGCACTAGATTTCCTGCAATAGACAGATTTGATAAATTTGATTTTCGATGAAGATGCGGAGTAATGTTTGATTTAAAACTTACTAGGAAGAAGTGACCAATTGGTTTCTTTTCAGATGTTAAAACCTACTTTTGAGACAGTACTATAACAAAAAGCTGCATCAAAAGCAAGTCACCTACTATAAGGTAAGGTAAGGTTTATTTTAGTGTAAATCTGAAATAAAAACACTCTAGGTATCATATTTACGAGAATACAATTTACTTTACAGGCAACTATGAAATTATTGATTTAAAATTATTAACTTAACTATCTCTAACAATTAATTGCACTTCTTTTTCTTTTATACTACGAAGCATACACGAAGCAGGATTCTTTCAATTCCCGCAAGTAAAAAAGCAAATAGAATGACAAGACTGGATATTTTTGTAAACTTTTGCTTTCGATTGTCCTTTTCGTCAGTCGCTATCAGATACCTTTCTTGGGTGTACCGTATATTTGCATCTCCGACTGGGCCTGTTGACAGTATGTAGGTTATATGCAAATCTCATTGTATTATTGAGCAATCGTCTGCTGTATCTTTATCTCAAGACAAGACACAGACGGACAAGTGTGAATATTTGTGTCTCTAGACTTCTATACAAATCACCAACTCTAGACTCTACAAAGACAAGACTTTAGGAACCCTAGATTTATATTTAGCCAGAATGTCTGAGGTTAACATCTGCTAACAACTTATCGACTTATAATCTTTAAAATGTATCTAATGTAAATTACAGTACATGTAGAATCGCATTTAACGCGACTAGAGGTAGGTGGAATTAAGTTCGGATAATAGAGGAAATTGTCTTACTGGAGGAAATTAAATAAAGTTGCAGAGCATATAATTACGCTCATGATTATTAGTAATCCTCAAGAAAATTGTGAAAACGGTTTGGTTATTTTAAACGAATAACATAAGAGACTCAAGAAATAGGCTACACCTATTAGTCATATGGAACTAACTTTTTTGAGAGGAAACCAGTTTCCTTGTCAAAAGGGATTTCAGGAGCTGTAATCAACATTTTCAAATATAAACTTATAATTTTTATAACATTATTCCATATAAAACTCTCTTAATCTGATTTTGTCCTTGGTACTTTTTAAAACATACAATTGTTTAGGTTATATTATCTCTCAAAAGTTATTGAAATAGCAGAATTTTCAGCCGTAGAACCAAAACTAAGCTTCAAAGAAAAAAAAAAGTTGTTATTAGTTAGAGGTATAATCTTATAAATGGTTTTTGAAATGTGTTAAGCATACGATTACCTTATTTATTTTTTTATTTTTAGAAGACCATAATAAAAAACGTAGCTTTACATTGATTTATACCCCCTTAGGATCCCACTTTTTGGGTGGGGAGATTGGTTTCTAACCAAAAGCTCAACTGCTTACTGAATCTCAAAATACAATTGGCATGTTGAATATTTTAAATTATACTAAACCGTGACTTTTATCTTTAAAGAGTGTAAATAAAATTATAAAGTTAAATAAGAAATATTTATAAAACACATAAAACAAATGTAAAGGTTTAGAAGTGGTCGATTGCGTAAAGAAAGATTAGATACAACCATGAATAAATTTTGAGAAGACAACGCAAAGAATAAATAAATACAAAAGAAATCTGTCTTTTCCGAGAGTTTGATCCAAATACAGTAGTGTGTATTAAATATCGTAAACGACATGTCGTAGAGCGATTTCAATTTTGTTATTGAATGTTCATTATTTTCTTCTTCTCTATTGTAGTGCAGTTTAGCAACTTGGAGTCCAATTTTTAAATTTTAGTCTAGAAAGGACAACGTTTTTAGAACCAACCTGAATAGATAAAGTTATTTTTAACATGATTTCTTTAGGTGGTCTAGCATACATTACAATGAATGATTTCTGAATTAGGCACTTTTCATTTTTGGTTTATTTTGATCTGTTTTGTAAGGGAGTGTAAAACGTAGTGCAACTTTGTATAAATATAAGATTACATTACTGTTTGAAAACGTAAAACGAGTTACATACAGAATGTTTGTGTGGGATAATACAGAATGGCTACATTCAAGGTCAGCTGAGCTCTAACAAGGTCTTTTGGAACAAAATAAATCGTGACGAACACGTACTACGAAAGTGATTTATGTGGTCAACAATAGTCGTTAAATCGGTCGCAATATTTAAGTTACAGAAGACATATGTGTGTGCCACATTTTTTTTAATATAAGCTTGTGTTATTGTATTGCTCCTAAGGTGCGAAAGAATGTTTAATTTTTCTATTATTCCCAAGTATACGATAACGACGTGATTTAAGGACAACATGAAGGAAAAAAAGAGGAAGGAAAATAAATGTTAGTTGGAAATATTTGATTACACCTCTTACATTCCAACACACAGTAGTCAAAATATCAGGAATCTATATTGACAGCTGCAAGAAGTTTGTTAGCTTAGTTAATTACTCCAAAGCGAATCTCCTACTCAATTCCTTGCAAAATTTGGTTGTCAGCATCTTTATTTTACTCACAGGTGGACCAGTTTGATAACCGGCAATCATAGAGATAAGGTTAAGGTTCGTTACAATGCTATACTTTATCTCGCTATGATTGTAATCAAATATCGGACATATGTATCCGATACGCTGTATTTATATAATGTATTCAACAAAATATATAATATCTACGCAGCTGTCACTAGGACCATTATAGTAGATCCTTAAGGTAGTAGGATTAAATCTCGGCCCACCCTGAACCTCTAAATCTGTTCTATAAATAGCCCTGTCAACATAAAGGACATAAAGGTTTAGCAATACAAAATCTGCATCAAAGCCTAAAATTTAAAGAAAACATTAGGTTTACCTATCTAAAGTTTATGTATTGAAATCAAAAATATCAAAATATGTGTTTTATAAACTTTATTTTACAGGTATCACTAATTTAATATTACTGACTTACAAGAAAAATCTAAAAAAAACTTCTTCCAATCGACTACTAAACTGCGGTTCACTATCAGAATTTTCAATATTTCTCTTAGATTTTGTTTTAACAAGATAAATTCCCTCCGCCTTCCATTGATGTATTTGATTAAACAAACAAAACGTAAAGAGCAAAGTGTGGACGTGTTACAGCTGGTTTGGAAGGTGTAAGGCATTATTGATAGATTGACCGAGTGGGTAGTGCCTAACAATACCGCTTGAAACCGAAACTCCAGCCAAAGGTGTGTGCAGGACCTGTCAGCTAGGAAATTGGCTTGATACTTTATGGGCTCTGACCGCCCAATCCACGTGAAGCAACTTTCACACTTCTCAAACCTTTGCTACAAAACACATGACTCTAAAAGTAAATTATATATTAACACCAAAGAATCAATTATTTGTGGGTATTGTCAGCTATTTAGAACTCGCCAATAGTTATGATTGTTAAATAGTATTTATTATTAAGGACGAGTAAGTGAGAAATTAATTATTGCAAATAATTGAAATATTTAAACATCCTTCAAAATAAAATGAAGAAATAAGGATGTTTGATAAGTTTTTTTAACAATAAAATATGATCAACTGTAAAGGAAATCCGTCAAGACGAGAAAATATTGTTAAGTGTACCCTCTGATCAATTAGGAATTAATGAAAAATTAAATTTTCTTTAGCGAATAAATTGTGTGATCATACTGTAAAAAATACACATTCACATATAAATGTAACCAATTTCACATGATCAAAAAACTATGTTGAATGTCGTGTCATCTTAAAGAAATAAAAACATAACTAATATTAATCTTCTAACTCAAAATATATTCAAAAGTTTGAGTAGAAATAATCATATTGAATACAGTTAACTAATTAAAACAACACCTTCGAATCAGATAATAGTATTTTTTAGAATCAAGATAATAGTAGAACAAAGAAATAGTATTTTTTTGAAATTCAATGTAAATATATTTTGAGCGATCAGATAAAGAGGATAAAATAATTGAGTTCGCTATCGTTATCCAAGGCCCTCTTGGGAGAGGGAGGTAGAAAAAGAAGACTAACCATTTAAAATAAATATTTAAACATTGGTAATATATATGAAAAATATGTGATAAAAATAAACGTTATAGCTTATAAAATGTCAAATAAATATTCATCTTTTTATGAATTTTCTATGTACATTCCTAAATTATAAATGCGCGACTAGTACAAGCGGATTTTTTTGTTTTTGTGCATACTAAAAAGTTGAAAGTGATAATATAAAAATAGTTGAAATAAAACTTTGATCTTACAAAATAGCAAAAGTTGCACAAAAGATTTAATTTTTTTATTACTACATAAAAATTATATTTAAAAAATGTTTTCAAAGATCCATTTTCATATAATAACGAAAGAAGGAAACACCAACAATCAAAATTAATAACAATAAATTCTGCTGCATTTTTATTCGATTGGTTATAATGAAATTATAAAACATAGAAACGATTGCATATGTTGTCTATATAGTATATAATATTGTATAAAAATATATTTAAATTTATGCCCGTAATATTATCGCTAGGGTCTTAAATGTCGACGACTACTTCATCATTTTCGCGATCGAAATTATTATTTATGAAATTTTACGTCATCTTGTAGAAAAAAAAAAAAAAAAAAAAAAAAAAAAATCACTAGGAAAACACTAACAACTCAAATATTTACCAATACCGACCGAAGCTGAATCTTTCATTCAAAAGTTTTTTTGACATCCAAAATTAGAAAATATGTTAGGTGAAAAGTGTCCCCTACCTCCAACATAGAATGGCGCAAACCGCTTTCAAATATCTCAAATTACAAAAAAAACGTTGAGGGGGTGCAGGTTTCTTTTCAGCCATTTTACTTTTTGGGCCGCCATTTTGTTTAGGATAATCGGATTGATATTTCAATTACAGATTCTTTCTCGTCTTTTCATTACAAACAAAATGACGTATCACATGTCTATCCTATTTGGAATATTTTGCAGGGTTACCCCTCGCCCTTTGGGCCCCGGGACCCAAATTTGAAAATTATTTTGTCATGAAAAGTGTCCCCTACCTCCAAAAAGAATGGCGCAAACCGCTGTCAAATATCTCAAATAACAAAAACGTTGAGGGGTGCAGGTTTCTTTTCAGCCACCCTGTATAATGATTAATCCCAGTTTTTACGGATTTTTCTGTTGTAAATTATATAGCGACTGTTGACTGAAACACGCAATGATAAGATTGAGTTTGTTTTAAGTCTAATCATTAATGAATTTCTGATTAAAATACAAATTGCTCCTGGATTACTTGTCATTCATTGTTTAAAAGATGTTAATTCAGAAGCAGGAAGGACTGAAGAAAATATATAATGGTGAATACATTACATTATTACATTTTCATCTTACAACATTTTAACGGAAACGTTTTTGTTCAGGTGAGAGGAACGTTGAACGTTAGCATCTCTATGACCTACTCTATCCATAAACAGGTGAAATGTTTGGATATATTTACTTGGGACATGGTGCGGGCAAGCTAAGTCTTTGTAAGATGCGTTTAAACTATCGCATTATATTTCCAGCCTAACTGTTAAGAAATGACTCAGCTAAAGAACTTTCATCATGATGCTGGAGAAATTCCATCCGAGTCTGACGATCAGTCCTCAACCGCTGTCAAACTTTCACTATCAATCTTTTAATACACTTATTTTTCTCCCTTCTACCCGACGCGACGTAGATTCTCAGACACATAATGTAGATTCTCAGACACATAATATAGATTCTCAGACACATAGTGTAGATTCTCAGACACATAGTGTAGATTATCAGACACATAATGTAGATTCTCAGACACATAATGTAGATTCTCAGACACATTATGTAGATTCTCAGACACATAATGCTCCAGCTCTTTGTAAATAACATTTACTTTTTTCACTGTTAATAATCATAATAACAATTTTACTAAAACTTGTTGTTTAATAATATATGTAAGCTGATCTCCATGTTTAATTCCTTTTTATTTACTAGTAACTGTTAGTCTTGTTATCCTCTTTCTCTTATCTAGTTTTAATATTTACTTTTCTTAACATGATACGTATATACATATAATTCAGAACAATAAATGTAACACATATTTTAAACCAATATTAAAACTAATAGAATGTTTTGTAATACTTCCCGATACATTGTAAATATCATTCGACCGAAGAAGGTAAACTTTGACTTCCTTTTTAGAAGGTGAACTTTGACGGTTACTTTTTAGACCTTAAATATTATATACCTAAATTCATTCCAGCGCCACAAGTATCGAACTATTATTATTATTATTATTAGACAAACTATTATTATGAATGTTATACAACTGATAACAATTTAATAAAACATAAAAAGATATAGTTCGATAAGAAGGCGGGATATATCGCTTACACTCTCCTGCTATGCGTAGTAATCGATCAATTTGAAGAAGTATGAGGTAAGATAACAAACCCGAGAACACCTGCTTTGTTTCACCGTCAGAGGTGTCAACTTGAAAACACAATAATTCATTCAAGTAATATATATGATAATCAATAATTCACAGTGGGGAGCGATCCCAACGGATGGGATGTGCTAATGTAGACACGCGCTTTTACACTAAGGCCGATTCACACACATGTCGTGGGAGGTCGTCGTTCTAACAATACACTGTGAGTTACATTTTATAAGATTTGTAACAATTATAAATAAAGTACAAAGTTATAAAACATAAGTGAGCTCTCAAATTTGGCTTCAAGTTTACGTTAAATAAAGAACTAGTAAGAAGTGATTGTTTAGCATCCATAAAACACAAAGAAACAAGAGATTCATCAAAATTGATGAAGAAATTAAAAACTTGAAATTAACTATATTAATGTAACAAGTAAAATATAAGTTAATTTAATAATATTTTGTAATATTAACTTTGTTTTTATAAAACAGCCTAAAATCACACTTAGGCTGTAGTCGAATATAACTTTGAAAAACTTGGATGATGACGACGACCAAACAAAGCGAGGGACGGAAAGGAATATACTTTCATCCAAATCAACCTGAGAAAGAGAATTTGAGCACTAGACTTGTTCTGACCGGCATTCTCCGTATAACCAGCGATAATATGGATAAATTCACCCGGACACCCTTAATGGAAAATACACACACACAAAAAAAAGATAGAATATCAGAGTGTATAATCTGGAAAGCTTAAAGGAAGAATTACAGCGTATTAAACTCATTAGTGATCTTAAGTGAACACATCTTCCAAATTCACCAGAAAGCTAGATACCAAATGAAATCCTGAAAATTGTAATCGAGAATTGAAAATTGAAACATGAACTTGGATATGGCCATTAATAAAACGAAGACAGTCCTGGTAATTAAGAGACGAGTTTATAGGAGACCTAAACTCGTAATAGACGGGATAACCATCGAGTGGATAAAGGAACTGACCTACTTTGGAGTTGAGATACTTGATATTTGGTCCACATATTGAGAAAGCTTCAAACGTCGTAGAACAGCTGGAGACTTATGCCAAATGAAGGCGGGCTGGGCGAGAAGAAGAGAAGATTGTTGGCAAGTATCATGCAAACACAAATACTAGAGGTCGCACCAGCATGAGCAGAAGTCATGAGTAATGTTGAGCAACGGAAACAGTTGTTATTGGTTCAACATTGTGGAACACTCACGATTATTACAGTTTCTTACAGTACAGTATCAATGAGCTGTACTAGTCTTAGCAGGAATGCAACTAATTGAATTAATGGTGTAGGAGAGAAGAGAAATCTATACAAATATAAATATGACTCGGAGAGATCCGGAGGACCGGTAGTCGACCGTAACACAGGTAAATAAAAATACTAGGAAGAAAATGTTACAAAGTTGGCAGGAGTGCTGGGGAAATGAGGAGAGAGGAAGATATATTAAATAATTACTGTTAAAGTACTTTGTTTTTTTAATAGTGCATTTACGAAACTTGAGTATTCCTCGTCAAAAGGAAGAAAGACGCTCGAAACGCTGCTGGACAGTAGGATGTGAAATAAAGTTCCTTATTTATACTTAGTATAAAAGTCAATTCAATAAAATAGGCTTATTAAAGTTGTCAAATTGCTCAAAATAACTAAAAAAGTGCATATTTTGAAAAGGGTCAGAAAATGTAAAACCCTCATCCATCGCATACGTACCTTGCTATCTTTTTGGCACCTTCTAGAAAATATGTTCTGTTTTCTGAAATAAAGAATATTAACCCCTGAAGAAATCAAATTGTGAGATATCCCCTTTACAATAAAGAGAAATACAGTTTACAAATATATACACTATTCAGTATTCACCTATCTTCTTACTTTGTTGGTAACACTTGTTGCTGACAAATTTCAATTAGTTTCCAACACAATTCTTAACTTCTAAATAACCTATATTATTTTCCAGGAATATACAGTACATAGATTTTGATATATAATGAAAAAATATATTATATACTTCCAGTAACGTTGCAAAGTACAAAAGAACGAATAATTCGTTTGATAATACTAACTCTGATGGATATACGCCATTGTTATTTTAAAACAAATATCAAATTAAATTAATAGTTTGCATCTATGTAGCTGTCCGTTTCCTCAATTAATTATGACCGTTACAGAAACAATGGGGAAACATCGTGAGTCGAATAACTGACACTAATGAAAGAAATGTCTGTAAAACACAATTCTAATAAGGTACATGGTAAACGTGTGAAGTGTTAAGACGGAGCGAAAGAAATTAATAACTAGACGACACGTGACCCGACAACCGATAATTAAAAAGACAATGGCGGACATCATCCATTACTGGTCCTGTCAATAACTCAGTAAAGTATGACTCAGCCACTTAACAACTTTGAAGCTAATTTGTAAAGTTAATTATTCTATAGGTGTGGGATGCTCCATCCTTGTAAATTCTGACTTAAACATGGGTCTCAAAAACTGTGTGAATAAATTGATTAATTCTAAACAAAGTATTAAAAACGTAGTCAAAATAAATAGAAGCTGTACAGAAGAGGCTACGGCGTCTTAAAATATTCACATTTGAATTAAAACTGGAAACTAGTCTTCATAACGATAGAAGTGAATTGGACCGGGTAATGAAACGCTGCAACGCGACTAGATCACCACCACGCTAATAGGGTTTCTGTAAATCCGCAATGTCAATCGAAGAGATGTGTGCTGTTCAATAAGTCCTAGTCAAGCTGTCTGAAATAATGCAGTTCTTTTATCGATCTTTAATTTGAACTGTAACGATTTCTTTCGCAAAAGAATCGTTGATAAAGAACTATCTCAATTGCCTATCATTTTGAGTGGAAGTATAACTTTTGCTTCAGAGGAGGAGGCCCAAAGATTGATTAATTTTCTTAGATTGTAAACTTAATTTGAAAATGAATAATGATGGAAGAACAATTTTTCTGATGAATTAAAATCCAAAATATTCATTTCATACTTTAGTTATCGTAAAACAAATAACTCTTACATCTACAATATGAATCAATGTAAACTACGTAACTATAAATCAAAATATTCAATCATTTGTGTATAGTCATTGAGAATTATCTCACAAACCTAACCTGATTACTGCTGATGTGTATGTACAATTTTCGTAAGTAAGGTTACTTCTGTAGTGTGTACCCAAATTTCATCACTCTTAAAGAATAATAATCTTGATTAGATACATCGGCTTCAACACAAAAATTGGTTAGGTCAAGCTTCGGCTTCCACTTGAACAATATTAATGATTTATGGTAATTATTTAAAAAATAAAAATTTCAATTAACAGATGTATCATTTCTAAATGATCTTTATTTATTTTATTTTATTTTTTCTATTTTCATTCTAATTCTGATTAGATCCATCATATTTAATAATTCAACACAAAGATGGTTAGACTTAGCCTAGATCAGAGTGAAACATTTTGGAAATTGATTTTTTACTTGATTTTAACCTAAAAAATACAAAACTTTTAATCGATTTCATTTAATAACGGAATTTCTACAATTAATTATCATTGTTCTTGTTTCCGTGTAATTGATTATGTGAATAAGTGTTTTACTCACTATTCCAAATTGTTTGTATAATAAGAGACACATCAAATCAAACTAAGGTTGGGTTACCACCAACGACTATTGTTTTTATTGCGCAGGATTCCTTTGAAGGTATCAATCCGTTATGTTTTTAAATCAGATCTCACAAGAAATATTAAACCATCCTTTACTGAGCACTGTAAATTTGATATCTTTCTTGGTATTCAGGACTGATCGTAACCTCTCTTCTTGTTAGTTTTCAACGATCAATGGAAAATATTTGTTGCCTAAAGGTTATTTTCATTACTAGTTCTCAGAGACTGTTATCGCTAGGTTTTAATGCTCTTTCTTCATTATCAATCAGGTCTCTATATAAAGGCAAATGATAAGAGAGGTACTTTTGTATGAAACCGTATTTATCCGATCGGAGCCAAACCTAGTTCAACAAGTGTCTTATCTGAAAACATTTATTGACTTGGAAACGAATCAATTTTAAACTTTCATTAAAACGTTACAATAAAATCTATAAATTGCTTCCAAACTAAATATTTTGAAGTCATAATGTTAACTGTTTTCAATGCTATTACGATGTCACTCAACCCCACACTCAAATTATTCCCAAGATATTTTTTTATTGGTCAATTTTATTGGAATTAAAAATATATAACGATGTTAACTTGTTGATATAACATCGGTAATTACATAATTGGTTAACAAGTCTTAAATTATAAAGCTGAGCTAAAGATTTTGAACAGTTTTATTTATAGACATATTAAAATGAATGCTATTATATTAATTTATTTTGAAAAGTACTAATGACTTATGACGTCGATTGTCGCTAATTTCAAATTGACGCGTGTCATTGAAACTCAACAACATCCACTTCAATTTTTACAAAAAATTCATCTATAGAACCCCATATTGTTGCATTGAAGAAGAGAAGTGATGCCCAAGGTGCATACTGTGAAGCTATTGGGTGTAACGAAGTACGAGGGAAAATAAGAGAATTAATTTGATTATACTCGTACATGAAAACAGATGTGTTGATCAATCTTTTATGAGGTAATGGTAGAGTTTTCCGAGGCTATTCTGAGATGTCGTACCGTACATTGAGATACAAGTAAAAGACATAGAATGGACTAACTCAAGCGAGAATTAGTGAATTCAATGAATAAAAATCAGGTATTTTAATTAAGTATCGAAATACTTAAAACCTATTCTGCCGAGCATAGTATTCAAAAGACAGATGTAGTTTAGTGTGGACTCCAAACTATTCATTATAACTGGGTGTAGGTATCCATGAAAAGTCGTTCAACAGACAAAACTATGATGAAGCAGCGGAACAGAGTTTTAGAGACCATACCGCGACATCACAATGCATACTAAGGTAAAAGGCTATGGCGAGGTATTTACAAATCTCACGAGGTTGATGGAAACAATTCATGAGAAGTCAAGACCTCTGATGAAGCAGCGGAACAGAGTTTTAGAGACCATACCGCGATATCACAATGCAGACTAAGGTAAAAGGCTATGGCGAGGTATTTACAACTGTCGCGAGGCTGATGGAAGCAATCCATGAGAAGTCAAGACCTCTGATGAAGCAGCTGAACAGAGTTTTAGAGACCATACCGCGATATCACAATGCAGACTAAGGTAAAAGGCTATGGCGAGGTATTTACAACTCTCGCGAGGCTGGTGGAAGCAACCCATGAGAAGTCAAGACCTCTGATGAAGCAGCGGAACAGAGTTTTAGAGACCATACCGCGATATCACAATGCAGACTAAGGTAAGAGGCTATGGCAAGGTATTTACAACTCTCGCGAGGCTGATGGAGGCAATCCATGAGAGGTCAAGACCTCTCATGAAGCAGCGGAACAGAGTTTTAGAGACTATACCGCGATATCACAATGCAGACTAAGGTAAGAGGCTATGGCAAGGTATTTACAACTCCCGCGAGGCTGATGGAAGCAATCCATGAGAAGTCAAGACCTCTGATGAAGCAGCGGAACAGAGTTTTAGAGACTATACCGCGATATCACAATGCAGACTAAGGTAAGAGGCTATGGCAAGGTATTTACAAATCTCGCGAGGTTGATGGAGGCAATCCATGAGAAGTCAAGACCTCAGATGAAGCAGCGGAACAGACTTTTAAAGCCGATTCTGCGAAATCGAAATGTAAATTGAAGTACGTTGCAATGGCAGGTTAGTGATGCAAATTGGGAAGAAAGTTAATGCAAGGTATTTACTTACAACTCTGGCGAGGATGGAGTAAACGATTTATGAAAAGTCAGAAGTGATGGTGAAGTAGCAAATCACATTTTCAGAGACCATTCAGTGTTATCGAAGTGTTGTCTGTTAGTGATGCAGACTGAAAAACTAGTTATGGTTAAGCAGCGGAGCACAGTTTTAGAGGCCATTTTGTGTTATCGATGTGTGAACTGAAATACATGAAAAGCTTGATGTTATGATGAAATTGAGGAGCAATTTTTTTTGAAGATCATTAGGTTCATTTTGCCGATTGAAGCAAAGTAATACATTTTAATATACCATGTGCAGAAAGAATCAATCAAATAAAAAATGATGTTTAGAATTATTAATGAATCTATGATGAACGATG
The DNA here is from genome assembly GCA_963513935.1 of Aphrophora alni. Taxonomy (NCBI): domain Eukaryota; kingdom Metazoa; phylum Arthropoda; class Insecta; order Hemiptera; family Aphrophoridae; genus Aphrophora; species Aphrophora alni. Next base: position 140,047,746 of record OY740769.1, on the reverse strand, counting down.
CAGCAGAGTTAAATTAAGGTCATTCATATGAAACAATGATAGGGATTTCATGTTAACTGACAAGATGCCCGATGGAAACAACAATGAAAAACGTTTAGAATTATCAATGAATCTATGATGAACGATGTAGCAGAGTTAAATTAAGGTCATTCATATGAAACAATGTTAGGGAATTCATGTTAACTGACAAGATGCCCGATGGAAAAAAACAAACAATGAAATACAAGTAACTATGGGTGGCGACGTAAAAGAAATACTCCAGATAAATTCTGAGGTGTTTTGTTGAGGATTGAGTATGAAGCAAAGTCAGGAGAGAGGGTGAAATCTGCCCATGAAAATCCAGTTGTTTTAACCCAGAAGCTACAGAGCGGAGTTACTCCGAAGTCATTCTACGGTGCGTTGTTATGAAGCAAAATCAGAGATTCACTTTTAACGCAATGAGGGGAGATGGAATCTATTCACAAAAAGCCATAAACTACAATGAAGCGACAAAGCAGACTTGCGTCGAGATCATTCTGCGATGCTTTGTTTGTAGATTGAAGTATGAATCAAATCCAGAGATTTTAATTCACAAATGGCTGATTATAGCTGAGTCATAAATGATAGCTCTATAGAAACTCAGAACGGTACTCGCCCAAAACAGAATGCATTTGACATCATTCTGATCTCACATTGAATTTAGAAGTTTTCAATTATATCGTTTTTCTTTCCATTTCTTACCGTAATTTGGATACAAATTGACATAATTTATTGTTACTTGTAATATTCCTGCTTTCAATTTGAAGTTTAAGGTCATTATATTGTGGGACGCACACCGCGTAGGCATTTCAGTACTGCTCTAATTGTTATTCCTATATATACATATTACAAACCACCCACAAATACTATTTATGACTAGCTACTACCTTAACACATGACGTACAGAAGAAGTTATTTCTTATTCTTGAATTATTCAAAGCAATGACCTTTTAAAGCGGCTTGTCTTCACAGAAAAGGGGTGGAGAGACTGTCAGTCGGCCAGTATCATGTTTTGGCGAAACACCAAGATTGTGTCTTTATTAAAGTTGTTGTCATTACATTACTCGTCAAGCAAACCTTTGTCCATTGTAGTAAGTTGAAGTCCAGCCAACAGTGTGCAAACTGACGTAATTAACCTTCAATTATTTATTGCAATTCTACAGCTTACATACAACTAATTTAGAGCATTTCAACATGGGTGGTTCACCCCCAATATTTCATCTTGAGAAATTATAATATTGACTGACTGTTATTGTCATTAAAATTACTCCATTAATGTGAAGCGAACGAAATATAACTTAATAAAATTGGTGCAAAACCATTGTACAAATTTTCTCAAGCACTTATCCCAAAAACCAAAGCAAATCATCATCAAATATGTCAGTTATGTCGTTATCAATCAAAAAGTGGAAATGAGCCACGGACACCATCTTTATAAAAATATTTATATACTTGAACAACGGCTAAACTTACATAGCTTGTGCCTAAATATGTATTTTATTAAAATTGAACTCCAAGTTCATTTTTGTCTTTTTGATCATTATTTCAGAACAGTGTTTTTAGTTAATATTTTGCACACGAGTTTATGTAATTAATTTTTACGTTTTACTAAAATTTGAACGAATTTTACTATAGAACCAATTTTGAGAAAATCCGTATTTTCTTTATAACAGGTTCAAAGCCGATTTATATATATATATATATATATATATATATATATATATATATATATATATATATACAGTATATATATATATATATATATACCATGTGTCCAAAAAGTCCCACCTCCCTCTTATTTTTTTTATTAATGGAAATAGACAGATTTGCTTTGGGGAAAATTTAGATAACCAAAGGAGGAGTTATTTGAAGTATCAACATTTTCAACCCTTACCCCCAAAATGGGGTAGTTTGGGGGTGTGGTAAGAATTTTAAATAGCAACCCCTATTGAGTGAGACCTCATTTTAAAGGCCTTTTAAAAATAAGAATAATGGCGCAAACTAGAGGTCTCTAAGTTCATCATACCCAACATAGCGACCAATCAAATTGTGAATGTTAACCTACAAACTCTGGTTGTTTTTATAGCTCGGATTAGTTCTTGAAATGGCTACCATTTACTTCTTGGCAGAAAAAGATTCTGGACTCAAAAGCATGTTGTACATTTCGTAACATTTTCGGTGTAATTATTAACGTAAAATTCACAATTCGATTGGTCGCTATGTTGGGTAGGATGAACTTAGAGACCTCTAGTTTACGTCATTATTCTTATTTTTAAAAGACCTTTAAAATGAGGTATCACTCAATAGGGGTTGCTATTTAAAATTCTTGACTTACCCCCAAACTACCTCATTTTGGGGGTAAGGGTTGAAAATGTTGATACTTCAAATAACTCCTCCTTTGGTTATCTAAACTTTCCCCAAAGAAAATCTGTCTATTTCCATTAATTAAAAAAATAATAGGGGGGTGGGACTTTTAGGACACTTGGTATTACAAATAACGTACAAAACGCACATAGATGGTAACCAATACGTTTTGTTCGAGTACCAAAAGGTTAGGTTAGGTTAGATTTGGACAAAATTTTATCAAAACTCGTTATAAAATCGTAATTTTAGTGTTTCGTGTAAGATGAATATTGAATTTAAGTGTAATAATGATAATGTAAAGCGTTAATGGCAAGGAAACGCTCACTTAGTCTGAGCAATAGTACACTGAACATTAGCAACACGTTATCTGTTTCACAATTAATTATCTGTAATTTTGTATTATTAATCAGTTACATAACACATTCCTTGGGGTTCGCCATAGGTACCCAGTTACAGAACACCTTTCCCCCAGGGTTATTGAAATAATAAATCTACGCAAAACGTTTTACAGTCAATATGTGTATAAAAATACTTTGCATATAACATAAAAATACTTTCCATATTACATAAGGTTGCTTAGATAATGAATAAATGTCACAGCATGACTGCAATTTCGAAAATAATCTATACGTGTCCTAGAAGCTCACCGTACACATTTGGAGAGTAAAATGACATTTTTTTACTATTAACCAGTTTTCCACTAGTTACAGAACCACCCTCCCTAAGAGTTATTTGTTTGTTCCAACATATCTACTTAGGTCTGAGCTAGACTAGCTAACGTTATAGCCTATAAAGAAACCCGCTAATCGAGGGGAGTGACCTTGTTAAGTTAGGTTAGGTTAAGCATATTACATTTTAAGAGACCATGTCTAGATAAGTAAGGTTAAATCATACACGCATTAACACATTCTGATCGTCTGGACACTTTGACGTCCTGTCCGCCCCTTCCAAATTTACTTGACCCTAACTTCCCACTTAAAAATACTTAAATCCGGTTCAACTACAGCTGTACCACCCCAACTTGGATAATTTAAAATAGTCACAAACGTGTTTTCGTTTATTATTTTAAAATTTAAACCGTACCAATTTATTGGCATTACTATTATATTACGTAAAGTTTCTAAATATTGTATTCTGTCGAAAGAGTAACTATAGCCAGATAGAAAATTAACTCGAAGCTCCTAATTAATATTAAGAAATGTTTACACGAATACCAGGTATGAAATAAAATAACAAAATCTAGTTTTTTCTAAATATTTTTTTGGTTATAGTAAATATTAGGTAGGCTACTGCCAATTAAAGAACGTTACATTCTGCAAAGAAAAAGGTTACTACAAAATTTATATAGAAGCAACAGTTTTTGTGCAAAATTCGATTCAAGAACGTTCCAATTTTTACCAAAGCTATGGCACCAGACTAAGCTAATATAGACCAAAAGACCTGAAGGACACGGAACTCAAAAACTGTCATAACTTCCTACAAACATGTCGTACTGGAATAAGAACGATATTCACACTCTATTGTAAATATTTCTCTCCGGGTCGCTTGTTTATACACGGTTACTCACTATTTTATAAAACTTTATACATAATTTTAGCTTAACTGAAAGCGTAGTAAATATTTAGAACATGCTATTTTCATTAAAAAAATAATAAATTATGAAATAAGAATTTTGTATTCTTAAATAAAATTTTACACTATAGATATTGTAATGCTAAAAGAGTTTTTTACGTTAATAATTTTCCAAAAAAATATTTACATTTATAGGTGACCATGTTTTTAATTACATAACCAATCTTTAACCATTTTTATCTTTTCTATAAGTAAGCGATTCCAATATAAAAAAATATGTATGCAACAGAAAGCTAACGGCTACCCCTTTAAAATGGGGTTTCTTTTATTCTTGTACGATAAATTTTAAGGGAAGTTTGAGCTCGGTGAAAAGACATTTTTTTCAATTTTATATTAGCCAGCTGCGATCACTATTAAATTTGGAACGTTCTTAAATCGCATTTCACACAAAAACAGTTGCTCTTACGTTGTTTTCCATGCAGAATTTAATGCTCTTTAATTTGTAGTAGCTGATATTTTCTTTATGGAGTAAGTACAATAGGGAAAACCTACCAGTAAATGGAAATAAGAGAATAAAAAGGTTAAATAAAATAAAATTACTGCAAGGGGTAAGATTATCTCACACCAAACTTCCAGGCGCCTCGACATAATTATCACCAGCAGTAATATATTAATTGGCCCACACAAGAAAAGCAAAATATACAAATTGCTGTGCAATGACTATGTTAGACTATGTTAGACTCTGGATAGAATTAAAAAAAATAAATAAATAAATAAATATTTGTGCCACTTATGCTGAACACTAAATAAACGAGCTTTTTATTTAATATAATAAATATCTAAAATGTTGACGGAAATCTGCGCTATACGTCATACTTAACAGTTTCCCAACATTCAGGCCAACCCACTACAATTTTCCTAATCTACAGACATTTTAAACAAGGCTTATTGTTAAATACACAACCATAATAAAAATAGTGAATTGATTGACAACTAAAGTACTTAGAAGAAGAACTGTTCACCACAATATTTATGGCTTAGTCAATGTCAAAGGTTATTTGACACCGTTCTTCCGATGCCAACTCATTACACTTGTCAGTAAAATAATACATTACACGACTGGCATTCATTGTTCAAGCCGACAACATAAATCTTAAATTTATTTTAAAGTGACACATGCATCTGAATCAAAATACACTATCATGATTTATTGTTAAAACATACATTCTCACGAGTTTCTGTAGCGTACTTGATATTTTCTTGGTTAATATTTAGAATAATTGGAAACGGTTTAGAGGTCAACAAACCTGGCGGATGATATATTGTAGACGGACATGCGCCCAAGTCCATCCATAGCTCTCGTATGCATAAAGAAATCATCACGAAACACGTATAACGGTATGTACAGGTAGGCATAAATCCTTGTCAGGAACGTTTACAACAAACTACGGTTGATACTTTGCAAAATTGGAAGAAAAAACAATTATTTTGCGCTGATAATATCTGCAGTTGCAACACACGATACGTTTCAATTGCCTGATATCAATGACAACTTCTGTAGGTAGTAATAAGAAACAAACATTATTCTTATATGAATACGACACTACAAACTGATGGAGTAAATTCATCTAATGAAGTGAACGTAACAAACATTATACAGACATTTAAATATTTTTCTTTGTATTTAAAACTAATCTATTTTTGTAAATCAAATATAGATATTCAATTAACAAGAACCGTATATATTTATTTCATTTTACTGGATCAGGATCTCGGTTATACGTACAACCTCCCAACCCCAGTGTTTTGTACTAATCTGTCTATCAACAGTACTCCAAATGTAAAATCTGAGCAGAGTAAACAGCCGTTAAAATATACTGAGCTGTCCACATAATGCGTAACTTCTTCGGGAGGTGAGTCACTCATGTTTCTTTGTGGTATTTATAGAGTCCCGACGCATATATTGGGCGAAAACACATGAAAGCCAAACTTCTGATGACAAAGGACTCCAGATGGCTTAAGTCGAATTACCCAACCGATTTTTAGGTTAGCTTAGGTTTCTAGTTCTGTTTCTGCTTTTTAAACACGTGGGATAAGACTACTCGGTGATCATTACACCTTCATATCTTCCTCCTTTCTGTTGAGAAGCTGTACAAAAATCCCACAATATTTGTATAAGGACAACAGAAAACAAATTACGCACAGATAAACTGAAAGCTTTCTATTTGGAACGCCTTTCTCCGATACTAAACTATCAAATATACGATAATATTTCAAGTGAAAAATATACGACCTAGACTGGGAATCGAACCCAGAACCATTGGCTTTACGCGCCAATGCTTTACCCACTGAGCTATCCTAGTCGCTTCCCAACACAGGGCGTAGCCTTCTCACTTGACTTTACGTTTAATTGCTGCAATTTTGAGTTTCCAAATCAATCACCTCGCATATGCGACATTGAAATTAATTTTTACTCATTTTTCAGCCCTTACGCATTCAATACTTGCTAGTAAAAACGTAAAAGCGGAAAAATCAAATAATTAAAAATATATCAAATATAGTCCCCTTAAGGACTCATTTATAGTGAGTACGGGTTTGGCAATCCCCAAGTATTAAGCTGGATATACATCTTACTTCATATAGTCTTAGGGTAGATCCATCTTTTTCAATGTCTCTTTTAACGATCCTGACGACATTTAGAGTAACCGAGGACTAAGGGTCTTTCTTATTTGCCATTTTCTTGATAGTCGCGAGTTTAAAAACAACAAGAAAAAATACATACTACTTTAAATAAAATTAGATCGGTAAATACAATGAATGACAACGAAAATACCGTTATTGTCTACAAGGGTGAACAACCTAGGAGATAAAATCTCTTAATAGATTTTCCCTTCTTGTTTAAATGCGAAAAACCTCTTAATCACACCGCTATATACATATAAAGAACTTTTAAATTAAGAGCTCTAGCTCTCAAATACTCTTGTAGCGTCAGAGATAGGAAGAGAACAAGAGTGGGTCAAGAAAGATCTGATATAAAAGATGAAAGAGAAGGATCTAACCTGTGTAGATCCGGCTAGGGTCATTCAGAATACAGAAGGTTTAAAAGTTTTTTTTTTTTTTAAGCACGGAGAAAGAGAGAAATCAGATATTTGATTCAGCTATAGCACCGAAAACAGCACTCAAATAGGCCTAAGTTTACTGTTCATCAGAGCTCATCTGTCCTCGATGCCCCTTTGTTTTTCAATGACAACAGTTATGACCTTCTAAAGTTGAACGTGTATACAGTTTTACAAAATATATATTTACTTTACCAAAACAATGTAAATATTTTGTATAATATTGAAATGCTTTTACCGAAGCAAAAACTGATCTTGTAAATTCTGGTTTTAGCCCATCTCAATTTCTAAAATAATTGTAGTATATACTGTATGTCTTTGTATGCTTGAAGTTAATTTTATAAGACTCTAATACGATTTTGAGAAAAACTTAACACACACATCCCTAAAATAAGAAAGATGCTTTCTATTCCAGGATTAACTTTCAAGTTAATGAAAGTCACACCAGTTAAAAAATACATAGTTTTATAATATGGACGAGAAAAAAATACACAAAAACATATATTGATCCCGATATCTCATTAAATAATTATCTTAACAATAATTAGTCTTGTATTTTAGTCAGTGTTGGAAATCAACAATTAATACAAACTAATATTGATAATTTAAAAAAATTGTCAAGTATTATTTTTAATTATAGTATCATATTAGAAATACTTTTCTTTTTTTTTTACACAGGAAGATGTCTCAGTTTATTAGGAGGAATCGAAATTAAGTGAACAGTATAAAAACAACGCTCTCATTTTCTGACACACCCATCTACAAAACCAACAATAATATTTCCCCGCACTCTTCGGTTCATTGCTATGTTTTTACGGGAGATAAGTTGTTGAGAGGAACTCTTCTCTTATCAACTTTTGGTGATTTATTTGTTTAAATATAGTCTAAGCATGCTTCGCTTGTTTTAAAAACTCGACAAGAGCGTAAACAGTATTTGATTGGATGTGTATTTGAATGACAGCAATCAAGGTTTATTTTAGTATTATCAATTAATTGTTCTGAAGAGAATTTTCTTTTACTTGTAATTTGGACCACTAATTTGGGTAATTTATATTCACCATAATTTTAACGATATCTATAAAATCCATTTGATAAATGAGGTCTTTTGGACGATTTTTTTTTTCAAGGATAAATAAAGCAAAAGCTTAAAGTTTCAAATATTTTAATAGTATGAATGAGCTACAATTGTTTCGCCTTGCGGCATCTACGGGCAACTGATAATTTAGTTAATAATCAACTGATAATTTAAATTATCAGTTGCCCGTAGATGCCGCAAGGCGAAACAATTGTAGCTCGTTCATACTATTAAAATATTTGAAACTTTAAGCTTTTGCTTTATTTATCCTTGAATATGGAGTTTCAACAAGAAATATCTGCTATTACATTAAAGTTGATTTTTTTTTTACCGATAATTACCGAACAGGCATTTTTGGACAAATGGCGACTGATTCCAATATTTGATTGGATCCTTAGAAGCTATCAAAATTTAATAATATGGTAGAAATATGTTCACATACCAAATTTGATAAATAGGTCAACTCTTTTAAGCTGTAGAACACTAAACATATAAAACAAACGAAATTCCAAACCCCCTTTTTTGGGTTCAGAAGACCTCAAAACGGATATATCTGCAAAAACTCCACACCGATTTTATAAACAATTTTATACCACAAATGTAAGAAAATTAAAAAAAAATATTGTATCGGACAAAATAAAAAATAATTTCACGGAAAATAAAAAAATAACCTGGAAACAACAATGAATGTAAGTAGGTCTGTAACCCTAATAGAATCAATTTTTAAAAAAGCACACAAACATAATCACTGCATACAAAATTATTCATACATGAAACTGATAACCATGACAATAGTGGTAAAGAGCAGGACGGAATCCAAAAACAACAGCCAGCAGGATGCTCCTCCACAAGGATGTGGTTAGGAAAAGGAAATACGGCGGATAGAAACAGACTCCTACCAACGGAAGTATTACACCTATGTACTTAAGTTTTATCCTTGTGGCTACTTCACATGTTATATGTTTGAAAATTTAATTTCTCGAATACATCTAGAAAAACTTCTGTTGGAATAAATCATATTAAATTGTCACGTTTATAGAGGTTTAAGATTCGTACCATCTTTCAAAATTTAAAAACATATAATGTATGTTACCTTTATCAGAGGAACCAATCTGCGTCTACTTAACTGTAAAAAAGCAACTTTTACCAATTTTTTTTTTTTTAATAAAAAGAGAAATAAAAATATTAAATTATTTCAATGCATACATTTATTCTTAATTTATCCTAAATATAACATATTAAACGGTAGGGGAACTCACACACCCATCTACTAAACCAAAAATAATATTTGTCCGCTATCTCATAAAATATTTTACTATTCGATTTATAGGTAATGAAAGAGAATTAAAATACTAAATTATTTCAAAGATTTGTTCCAAATTATCCGAGATATAAGTTGTAAACTATGCGAAAACATTAAAATAACTTTCTCACACCCATCCATCAAACTAAAAATAATATTTATAGTGATCTTCTAAAAATATTGATATAGTATTTTTAGATAAAAAAAGGGAAACAAAATTAAGAAGTTTAGCTTTGTTTTGTGTTAATGAAGATAGATATCACTCGACTTATTTAGGAAAGTAAAGTCTTACAAACAAAATAGTACAGATTTACATCTTCGGGATATCTATCGTTCAATAAAGGGTTCTGTTGCCACTACTGTGGAATCAAATTAAACACATACACTATTCAACGGATATATACGCTAATGTAAGATTAAGTACCTACAAATATGCAATATTTTAATCACACGCTTATTAAGTAACAAATTATGATTTCTGAAGAGTGCAAATTCTATTTATTTTTATTTTTTTAAATCGATCATAGGACAATAAAAGATAGGGGAAATCAACAAGTGTGTACAGTTTTAATTCCTATAATGTAGTCATGGGTTAGATCCCATTCTTTCATCTTTCCTAACATATCTCTATTGACCAACTTTTGTTCTCTTCCGATCATCATTGCTGTTAAAAGTATTCCAAGACTAAGGGCCGTTATTTTATGTTCTTTTCCCCCTTTTTTTATAAGGCGATTATCACCGAATGGTTTTCGCCTTTAAACAAGAAGAAAAAGAAAATTATCTAGACGAGTACCACACATTTTATGTATATAAGTTGATGGTAGAATTATCACAGCATTGGAGATAATCGTATTTGTACAGAAATAGCTTTAATGAAATAAAGAAGCTTCACTAACCAAAGGACTGCTGTTGATATAACTACTTACAGCAAAAAAATTAATAAGCTTTTGAGATTTTGTGGTTATTTAAACTTAAAAAATTATCAACATTTTTTAGGCTTTATGATAAAATTATACCGTTAACTTTTTACCCTTATATATATTTATAGATAGAACAGATATGTACCAAATCACCTCTAATCGCGAGTCGAAGTGAGAGATCAGGTAATGTTTACATAAAAGAAAAAACTGCTAATTTCGTTGAGACATTCTGTATTAAGCGTTATTAAGCGGGGCAAGTCAGAAAAATTACAGATGGACCAATTATGTAATCCATCTGTATTTCTGGAAGAGAAAAAAGGGAAAACAGAAAAAACTTGGCGGAAGAAAGTAAGAAATAGACAACTATGGAAGGCATTGGGAGTATTGAACTTAGGTTATATTTTAATAATGAAGATCTAATTGAATTTTATGATATTGAAGTGTTATCATTATGGAGTTATAAACCAATAAAAGATATATTTATTTAGATAATAAATCTAAAATGGAACTGCAAAGTTGTTTTTAGTTATGGCTTTTATACAAAGCTTTTTATGAAAGCTTTCCGTACAGGGCATGATTTTTTTATCCACACTTACATGACACTTCCCTCACACCTCTTTAGAATACCGTAGACAGCCATCTTGGATAATTTAATCTGCCTTCTGTGATTCTACTCATGGCGCGTCACAAATTATGGTCGACTAATAAAAATGAAACTAATAATTAAAACAAATAAATGATAGAATAATACGAAACCGCCGTTACCAACAAGGTAGCAAAGTACAATGAAAACATAATTTCCCTATATTATATACATTGTGGGTCACACTAACATTGTATTTCTATTTATATAATGGGAGTACGAAGATGCCGTCTTGACAGTCGATCTCACAAGATAGATGAAGCATTGTCATTAGCTAAACCCCAATCATTAAAATACACTACCGTTCTCATCTGCTACGCCGCTATGCCAAGTCATTAAACACTCCCCACATTTAGAATACCATTTTTTTTTAAAGATATGTGATTATTAATCTCTCTCATATGGAAACGTTACAATTCACAATAGCCTATTGTTCCAACTATTATAACATATAGTCGGTCGCTTTAACAGTTTAGGTAGCCGTCAATTTGTAACCTTCTTGATTAACTGTCTAATTTCTATGCAGGCTTGTTGTGCTTTCAGTTCAGTTTAATTTGGAGATAACAGACAGTCTACTTGTTTAGAATTATCAAAATATTTTATTTTATTTAATAAATACTTTGCACCTGTTTATATAGGACAAACGGTATAAGTAGAAAGCAGTCACTATAAAGTTGGGCCAATCGGAAAATATACGTCTTTCCGTAAAATTCTGTAGTTTGAATGGTTTATATAAGTCAATGGTTAACTACAATAAACGGTATAAGTAGAAAGCAGACACTATAAAGTTGGGCCAATAACAAATAATCACACTAGCCTATTTGCACATTTTACAAATTTTGAATAACAATGTTATGTTACAGACGATTGGGGTATTCAACCAAAAGACAGGCAGATTATGTAGTAGCCGGAAGTTATAATAATATCAAATAATCACACTAGCCTATTTGGTAAAGGTTGCACTTTGCACATTTTGAATAACAATGTTATGTTACAGACGATTGGGGTATTCAACCAAAAGACAAGCAGATTATGTAGTAGTCAAGGTATAATAATAACAGATAGTCACTCTAGTCTATTTGGTAAAGGTTGCACTTGCACATTTTTAATGACAAATGTTTCGTTACAGATGACTGGGGTATTCAACCAAAAGACAAGCAGATTATGTAGTTGCCAAGCTATAATAATAACAAATAATCACTCTAGCCTATTTGGTAAAGGTTGCACTTTGCACATTTTGAATGACAAATGTTTCGTTACAGATGACTGGGGTATTCAACCAAAAGACAAGCAGATTATGTAGTTGCCAAGTTATAATAATAACAAATAATCACACTAGCCTAATTGCTAAAGGTTGCACTTGCACATTTTTAATGACAAATGTTTCGTTACAGATGAGTGAGGTATTCAACCAAAAGACAACCATTATGTAGTAGCCAAGTTATAATAATAACAAATAATCACACTAGCCTATTTGGTAAAGGTTGCACGTTACACATTTTGAATAACAATGTTTCGTTACAGATGACTGGGGTATTCTACCAAAAGACAAGTAGATTATGTAGCTGCTAAGTTATAATAATAACAAATAATCACACTAGCCTATTTGATAAAGGTTGCACTTTGCACATTCTGAATAACAATGTTTCGTTACAGATGACTGGGGTATTCAACCATAAGACAGACAGGTTATGTAGGAGCCAACTACAAATTCAATGCAGGCAAAGTCGAGCTAAGAATGACCATCAAAGTCACAGCAACACGAAGAAAATCCTTTGTCCAAAGTGTATCATTTCAGGACACTTGTATTGTACCATGTCATTTACATGTTTATAAAGAACTTCCTGTCCTGAGCTTGATTAGCAAAACTAAAGGACATTCAACTGTCACGGAGGTTACTCAGCCGTGCTTTGCTTGGCTCTTTCTAGATTTTAACTACTTATATATGCGTACATTCCTGGCATAGTAGCACTAAATCGGTAATTCATTAGCGTTGTTTTCCCAAAACAACCTTTACTGCCAATTTGGGTTATTTAAGACAAACATAAATGTCAACAACTGATTTTTTTTAAGCAAGTTTAAAAAACTTACACATGGCAAATGTATTCAACGAAATAGATGGAAGAAAAATTGTTTGAAATTTTCTTTGCAGTAGAGGGCTTATCCCTTTTAATCACAACTCTTAAAACGGGTTTTTTCTAAGTGTAATATGTCGATTTCGATAGATACAGGTCAATATTCAAAATATTTAGTCATTCAGATCGTCCGTTTTAAAGATAATATAGGACAACGTCATGATCTTGTATTGGACTGTACAAATAAAATGTTTACTATGGGAAATTGTGTTTTCTTTCATTTTGTGACTGAAGGTTCTACAAGTGTTGGTCGTTTTTCACCTTCTTCCAAAATCACCCCACATCAAACATGCAAAAATCAAATTGTCCTAGGATATTGGTTGACAATTATTTATCAGTCTGTAAAAAGTAAAACAATAGAATAGGGGGGGGGGACAGGTTTTTATATTGGCCAAAACCACTTGAGAACTGGTATGAAAATAGAGATAGTTCCAAAATGTATGAACTTTGTTACAAATCCTCCTTTAGAGTGAACTAAAATTACTTAAGAATTTTGGGCTCCAAGTTGGAATTTGACATTCTACATGTCTAGTTACAAGATATTTAAATAATTCAAAATGAACCTACAATTTTGGAAGGTTTTGTTTACTGACCGATTATCACTCACGATATTTATGCCTTTTAACAGTTTTACGGTGTTCAAATGTGACACATCTTTTTATGAAAGCAATATGTTGTGCACACCTGCTAATTAAATATGTGCACAAAACCGATAATAGTATCACGTTTATACTAAAATTATACAAAACTACTAAAATATTTTAAACTTAAAGTACAGCCCTTACATTTTTTTAAATTTTCTTTTCTGTGATACAACGATCTGATAGAGCTCGAATAATTTACTGTGTCATAAATAAGACAGCGTTAAGTCGACGCAAAATGACCCACGCACATCCGGTTGTACATTGAAAAACTGTCTCATTCATAATAGCAGAAGACATTGGCATTGCAAGCAGGTTAGACTAAGGTCAGTCAAACACACCATATTAAACAAGTTGCACAGTTATGTAACGTCTTAGACAATACGTCCCAGGATCATTGCCAATGTCGAGAAGAGTTGCCAATGCCCGCACATCTTACACGTGATGTAACGGATTCCTTGGGTCGTAAGGTTACCACCATTAACATACGTATGCATATGACCTCATATATCCGATCAAATCTTACTTCATCTTCTAACAGTATGTGTATCATTTAACGTGTTCAACATTTAATATAATCCACTAAACGTAAATATGCTTTTATTTCGGAAGTGTTTGGAATAAAGTAAACAATATGAGGAGTATAGTATAGCGATATGAGTAAAGTATATGAGGAGAATCTTTCTTTCTGGTCTCAAAAGAAGGCTACGGATGTACAAAACTATACAATACACACAAAAACCACCTTGCCCACATAATATAAGGCTTAATATATAAACAAATTACCAAATTATATATATTGCGGCTAATAATCAATTACAGTTTGTTGTATAGAATGGAATATAAGTCCAGCAACCCCTCAATATTGTAATGTGATAGAAAGAGACTTAATATCTTCATAAATTATAACCATGTATCAGTATGATAGATGTTTTCTTTCTTGTAAATTTCACAAATTTTACTCTTTTTAAGGGGGTGTGGCAACCCAAAAATTTTAAATTGTAACACCCACTATGTGACACTTCATTTTAAAAGTGTCGAGACAAGAAAACTCGCGTGATTATTTTAGTGAGTCTATAACGACTAATTCAAAATGACAAGAGCGTTAAGGTTGAATATACTGCTGAGTAAATTTACAAATATTACATTGACATACTGAACTTTATAGTAACTAGTAGGTTAGTAAGACAAAATCCTTTCTTTATATTACCCGACTATTCAGCCTAGCATATTATAAACGCTACAGAAAGAGTTTTATTAACGTACATACAAACCAAAACCTTATACTAATTTTAAAATAAAAACCTTTGTTGATAAACAAACTTATAAGTTGTTTAATTGGTCACTTGTAATTTATAGTTCTGTTATTCCATACCAATTCTAATGAAGGACTTATTAAAACTTTTAGCCTCCACTATTTGGAGTGGGTCGTCATACATATTTTATTTCCGTCATTTTTTTTTTTGCCTACATGAGACTTTTAAAACGAGGTGTCACAAATTGGGTGTTGTCATTTAAAATTTACGAGTTGCCTCTTTCAACCCCATTATATCCATCACCACTACAAAATTAGTCAAGGGTTTCAGGACTACTTTTTCATTCTATAATAGCTGGTGTTAATATGCCGAATTACTGACAAATTGTATGCATATTTACGCACAAATACTGGTTGTCCACAATCTAAGGCGGACGACAAATATTTCATTGACAACATTCAAAACACACTATTTGTGAATCAAAATCATAGGAATCTGGTAATTCCAACGATTGCGATGAACATGTAAGATACAAGTTTTATTTAGGAATAATTATAAAATAAGCAATTGAAGAGTGATTAAGTTTTTGTACATTGATCGTGCTGCTCCGACAGTAATGAGTCCATTAAACATAATGATGCTTGCAATCTCGCACAACATGTACTTAGAATACAATGATTATTGCTCTTCACAATGTACAGGGTAGTTTTTCATCCCATAGATTGTACTCTTCGAAACGTTTAATAGCCTTCGGGTTCAAATCAAATTCAACAGCATAATTACAATATGTTACGTTTACTTACAAAATCATTCTCAAATTGTAAATATTTTGCAATTGCAAATAAATTTACGGACTACGAAATTATACTAAAACTGGAATATATTACGTGTCGAACCTGATTTTTCCACAATCTTAGGAAATAGAGAAAGTCCTTTTTGAGATCTTAAACGTCTGTAAACATACTGTGCCGCAGTTAGTGACTTGACTTACTTGACTGATTTCCTTTTATCTCCTATTGGAGCATAGGGCGTCCAGAAGAGGTCTCCATCTGTCCCTGTCTCCAGCAAGTGCCTTCACTTCTTCCCAAGTCTTGTTAACCTCTTTTGCTTCTTTAATAATGGTCCTCTTCCAGGTTTCTCGGGGTCGACCTCTTCTTCTGACACCTTGCGGGTTCCAATCTAGGGCCTCTTTCTCAATGGTTCCGTCTGGCTTCCTCAGTGTATGCCCTAACCACCTCCAATTCCTCTCTCGAATCTGCAGTTTGACCCGAATTTGACCTGTTTCTCTCACCGCCGCAGTTAGTAGGAGGTGAGATTACATTTAAAAAAAATCAATATAAGAGATTTAAGAGAGAATTAATATGGGGTGGTGAAGATGTAAAACTTTATTAGATCAACTAATCATCTTGAGTTCAGTTTGGAGTTTCTTCCAACGACAAAAAGAGCGACAATTTTCTTCAAAAGTTAATACCTTTCCGAATATGTATCCCACCGCGTCACCACTTTCAACAGAATGCACTGCATTTACTTTGTACAGTTAATTTATTGTTACAAATTGTTTGTAAAATATCTATAAAACCTAACCACCTACAGCACGAAAGATATCCACATGCGACTATTGATACAGTTCACATCATTCATTCCTTATTACGATGAAAGTTTCATCATTAAAACCAAAAACATTGGTTTTAAAAACTTTTAAATTTGTATATTGATTCTTTCTTGTTTTCCATTCGAATGTTTAATGTAAACAAATAGAGGTCCAACGAGTAAGGTGATCTTGGAGTGATATGACAATTTATAGCGGGGGTTGTACAATGGAATATTTACTCTTATGGAATAATTTACTCCTTACTGTTTATACTGTCTACAATTTTACATTTTTCTCTTCTATATCAAAAGTAGAGCTGAAATCTACTTAAGTAAGTTATGGAATAGTTACAACACTATACCTACTATTGATTAATGGAACTTTTAACGTTTGTACACTTTCCTTTTTTCAGAATCAATATTAAAAAAAAAGAGTTAATTTTACAAGTTTTCGCTCGTATATCATAACAGAAACTTGAATTAAATTTAATAAGATATGAAATAGTCACAACCCTACACTGACTATAGAAAAATGTTTTAATTTCTACCCCCTTTCGTTTTCCCCAAATTAACATTATTCAAAAAATGTAAATTCTACAATTTTTCGCGTTTATCTCATAACTAAAACTGAAATCTACTTGAGTGTGGTATGAAATAGCTACAACTCTATACGGACTATAGAAATATATAACTTTTTCATTTGTAGGCCTACCCCTTTCCATTTTTGTCTCTATATCATAACAAAAACTGACATATAAATTAATATTAGATGGAATAATTACAACCTAAACCCGACTGTAGAAAACTACAATTTTTGTTGTTTGAGCCATTTTCCGTTTTTTCCAAAGATAACATTTTTCAAAAAAGTTAATATTACCAGTTATTGTTTCTGTCGAAAATAATATTGAAATATACCTATGTATGTTAATGAATCGTTATAACACTATCCCAACTATAGAAAAATACAACTTTTTTTGTTTATGTCTACTTCAAATGTTGCCAAGTTAACATTTTTCAAGTAGTATTGTTGGCAGAGGGTCGTAACTATTCCATAAAATAGATTATAGTAGATTGTAGTTTGATTTTTTGATATAGAATCAAAAACACATTTTTTAACAGTATTAACTTGGAAAAAAAATAAAGAGGTACAAACGACAAAAGATATATTTTAGTATAGTCGGCATAGGGTTTTAACTATTTCGTATCAAATTCAAATATTTCACTATTAGTTATGAAATAGTGACAATTCTATTTTTAACATTAAAAAAAATGTTAACTAGGGAAAAACTGAAAGGGCTACAAACGAAAAACTTTGTATTTTTTTCCCCTTATAGTCGGTCTAAGGTTTAACTATTCCTTAAAATACTAAAGTACATATCAGTATTATTTTCGACAAAAGACCAAAACTTGTGTAATTATCTTTTTTGAAAAATATTAACTTAAAAATAAAAACGGGAAAGAATACAAACAAGAAAAGTTGTACTTTTTATAGTCGGTATAAGGTTGTAATTATTCAATATCGTATCAAAGTAGATTTCTGTTTTAGTTGTGATACAGGAACAAAAACTTGTAAAATTAACCCTTAAAAAAAGAATTTTCTTTGGAAAAAAGAAAAGTGTAGGCCTACAAACGTTAAAAGTTCCATAAATCAATAGTTGTCACAGTGTTGTAATTATTTCATAAGTTACGTAGATTTCAGCACTAATTTCAATATAGAAGCAAAAAGTTGTAAAATTTTACACTTTTGAAACAGTTCCACGCTACAGGGTCCTCAAGTGCGAGTGGAAGGCACAATTTCATCTTTCAGAAGCAAGTATGGAGTTAACTTATAGAAATCTTTGAGCATATGAAAAACCCGGAGCACTAAGGCTGCTATGATACTTAGTCTTATGTGTCGGCTGGAGTTAGAGACTATCTGAAGGCACCATGTCTTGAGTGTACTTATGGAAAACTGTGGCGTATGGATGAAAGCACAGATAGAGGCCGACAGTTAATACGTAACATCATGGTAATTACCAAGCCATATCATGTAAACCAACCCTTACACAAGTTTATTGAATCTCAGAATTGTACGTATCGCTTCTCTCGTGATCTAACAGGTTTCCTATCTCTATTAAAGGGCATCCACTAGATTCGCTCGTCTCGGTAAAACTGACATGTCATCTCTCCAACACGCCTTTAATCAACGAGAGAGAGAGAGAGAGAGAGAGAGAGAGAGAGATAGAGAGAGAGAGAGAGAGAGAGAGAGAGAGAGAGAGAGAGAGAGAGAGAGAGAGAGAGAGAGAGAGAGAGAGAGAGGGGGGGGGGGAGAGAGAGGGAGGGAGAGGGAGAGAGAGAAAGAGGGAGAGAGAGAGAGAGAGATAAAATAAAGACATATTCCAGTCTCCAATACTTTTTGGCCACTATCTTATTTATGTAAATATGACAAGTAACACCACAGACATGTCTAAAATCACTTTTTTGGATTCTTTAAATCATGAAACTAAACATTAGTAAAACAAAAGTCTTTAGGTGTGTTGATTAAAAAAAAAAAGTTCCTAATGCATGGGTTCGATTAAAAACACACTTGGAATCGAACTTTGAGATAAAATAAATTAAAAAAACATGTCACTTGATAAACTACGATCAACCATAACTTACAATCGTGTACCTATTATTTAGAAAGTGGTAGAAATACATTTTTAATCTTTAATTTATCTCAATTATTTTTTTTTAACATGTTTAAATGATATAAGATACACTTTACACACTGTAACAACAATCTGAATTTATTAAAAAAAAAAATAATTTCTCAAAGCGTTATGGTAACCTTCAATCCGACGTTAGAAGAGCATAGAGATTCTGTAAACCAATATGAAGTCCGTTCAGAGTCAATGTTAGAATTTATTGTCTGGAAATAAATGAATTGCTTACAGGCACAAGGTTAGAAATTAAATCTGGAAAGCAGCCAATCTACTACAGCAGTAGCAAAATAATAGTCCTTGGTTATTACTAACCTAACATATAAACGTTACTCTCTTTCCTGAATCCAGGAAATAGAAAATAAAATATGATCAGTTTCTAAATATCTGAACTAATTGTGTCCATATTGAAACCAAAATAAGAAACAATCAAGATATCATAATTTAAATGATTTTATCAATTACTATAATACACGGACAATATATTGTAATACAAATCAAATTCGCTCCCACTTCAAAATCCATTTGTTCATTAGATATTGAAAAACTTCTTTTTTTTTTTTTAAATCGGGAATCTTGAAATAAGTATATTTTCAAAAATTTGAATGTATAACTTCTTTACAACACATATTCTACAAACTTTGGAATTATAACACAAAATAGCCAAAACTATATTATCAAGAAACCAGCAACCAGCACACTCTACCGAACTTCACAAGAACTAGACACATATAAAGAACACTATGTACTCATTGCAACGTGACCACATTCTGAATAATTACCTTATTGTTACTTTGGTAACCAGTCTAGACTTTTCTACATAAAACTACTACAGCAATGACTTGTGTCCCACTTAGCTCTTGTTTAGCGTTCTACATCCGCCAGTAAATATATTCTACCGTTAATGAAAAATAATAAATAAACCAACAAAAAAGTAGTGGTAACGGCCAAAGGGGATTCTAGAAGACGCACTTTTCTTTGTTCAGGATCAACAGGAATGAATAGAAATTGCATAGAGTTATAACTCTCTCAGATTAAGGGAGCTTTCTAATTTAACTCGCATACATCTTCCACTATATAGCTCACTAAAGTTATTCTTGAGCCTTAGATTGCGAAATCTATGTAGTTGAAGTGTTATTGCTTTAATCTGTACTGAATGTGTTCCTATATAAGATAGCCTAAAGCTGAACTAAAAATTGAAAATTTACCAAGCTCGAGAACTGGATGAACATAATTTCACCAGCTATTTCTCATACATGAGCTCATATAATTTCAAAATTTTAAATACATCTAAAATAATCGATCCTACATTGAAAACGGAGCCTATAATATTGATAGACAATTTAATTATCCTCAATTTTTTTTCTTTCATTTTCTGTAATTGATAATACGAATTGGCTAAGTAATGGTCCAATAACTGAGAATATGAGCACACATACATATATTAACGAAATATAAAAAATTCCAAATGTAGAAAATGCATTTTTGAAAGAGAAATCTTCAACGACATTCCTAAGCAAACCACTTTTTAATATCTTTAAAAAAAAAAAGTTATTTATATTAAAAATAGACTTATTTTTAGGATATAATAATAGCAACGACCTGTAGGCTATGTGTAAATTTAATCGGGTATAACTTTGCACACACACACACACACACACACACACACACACACACACACACACACACACACACACATATATATATATATATCAACATATATATATATATACTCAAAAAATAAGTAAAAAAGAAAATGTAAGAAAAATATGCCACCTATTCAAAAAAGGCCTTATGCTATTCGTTTATAATCTGACGATGCATCATTTTTGATACATTTTATGACCAATCCGTTTTGTTCGGAAACACAGTTTCTTCATTTGAGCGAAGCGAAACTTCAAAACCTTAGATTCAATTGAGAAAAATTAAAAAATCGCCGTCAGATATGGCCAGAATATGTCTATATACCAAAGTTGATAAAAAATCAGTTCATTTGTTTGACCCATAAGGACGACAATCAGACAATTATTACCGGCTTAAGATATGGCCTAAATATTCCGATATAAGAAATATGATCAAAATTAGTTCACTTATTTGGGCTATATGGAAGACAATCAGACACTATTACCGATTGTACAATAATATTAAAAATATTATTTCCGTGATAAAAGTAAATTGTAAAGTACGGGGATAACTCTAACATGAAGACTTTTTACAAATCACCGTAGAAAACGACGAAGTATTGATGAGTTTATTTATAGTGTCGGAGTTAAGCGACTTTTATGTTCATCAGCCAACAAAGTTGAAGATTCAGTTTAATATACGGCCGAGTGATATGGCAAACTATTAGTCTATGATATCAGAGTGAACTGACCGATTGGTAAAGTTCAATGGTTTAATACTCCATAAAGATGGATGAAGTCGATCATTGGCCAAACCGCACTGTATTTCGCTGGATTTAAATTAAATTTTGGAAGTAGAAGACTCAGTTCTAACGAAATCGGTCAAAGAAAATATGAGCGCCGGAGGATGACAGGGAAAATAGTTGTTTGGTGTTTATGGATTTGACGTTAATCTCGGACTCCATTAATTCAGATGCAGTTGATCCGTAGAAGAACAGTGGAGTAGAATCATCAACCCTTGTACCGCACTGAAACTATGCAACTAAATAGTTTTTTAAAGTAAAATTGAATCTGAAAATAAGACCAGAACTGCAATAAATCCACAGTTTGAATTGATAACATCCTAAGCAAAGCCGCTGAGTTTCGTGTGGTGTTTTAGCATACCTAAAAAAAGAGATTAGTTGGTAGGATGTTTGGTGTTTTCAAAAGAATATATGAAATTCTTGTTGATCTGAAGCTAAAACAACAAGAACAATGCATACACAGATTATGACGAGTACTTTGAGGTTAGTTAAAACTATTAAATAAATAACGTCTATAACCAGTTGACAGGTCTCAGGAAAGGAAGAGTGAGCACGACTGGCCTAGAGATATTTAATAATTGTAACCTACATAAGACTCTTCAATCTGATTAAAAAGTGGGAATAAGTCATGAAAGGTTGTGGGAGTCGATACCGCGGGTGAAAGGGAGAGTTTCCGATCAATCATCCGTGCTATTTTGTAAATATTATATTTACTCTAGGAGAAATCGTCTATTATAAACTTAACTTAAATTATAAGAGGATCGTTACACAGAGTATACCAACCTAACAATTATTAATAATGAAAGTAAAAGTTGATGATTTTTGTAAAAAAAATAAAACCTTTACTAAAACAACCACTGTAATTTGGGTCACACTTGACTCCCATCCTAGTATTTACTGAGAAAAGATTAAAGATAAAGGGGGAAACGGACCGCCGTGATTGACGATAATATCCTTGATTAAAACAAGTTTATAAAGATAAAATTCCTGACTCTGTAGCGCCCAATCACCCCCGAGTTAATTGATTTACTGTTCACTTTAATTCAACATTCATTATTATTTACCTGTTATTTATAAGTTGTTATTTTGTAAAATAATAAGCGTTTCAATTTTGGTTTCGTCATTAAATGTATAGGTTAACTTGGCATTAAAGTTAAATACATAAGTATTCCTTTGTATGTCAATCTCATTATGGAATTTGATGAACATGTCGAGATTTCTTTAAATTGTAATTTTTTGAAAATGTGTATAAAAGTGCCAAATGTTTCAATTGGTTTCTTATTCACAATAAAATATAAGAATATATACTGGGGGGGGGGGGGGTCCAAAAGTTACAGAACCTACTAAACCAGGAGTGATAGAATACTGAAATCTTAGGAATGTTAAATTATATGTATATTAATTAAATTCACATTACTCAACATTTTAAAATGTAAATTATCTTCGAGTATACCTCATTTAAAATGTCTTGATTAGTACAAAAATATCTGCAAACTAGAGGTCGCTATCTCATTCCATTACAAAATGCGGAAGATCAAATGTTCAATAACTTTACTCTAAAAAATATTCCAACTTACTCTAGAAAAATAACAGAGACAAAATTACAGCAGTGCTCCGAGCTTATATATATAAACGGTAATCATCCCCTAGTAAAAAAAGAACATAAATTAAAGAATCCTACCCCTCGAATATTCTAATAATAACATGGTCGTAAGAGAACAAGAGTTAGTCAATGAGACCTGCTAGGAAAGACGAATGATAGCACTCTAACCCAAGCACTACAAACTGGGTACCTCAGGATTAGCTATAGCAATGACTACATAAATACTATAAGACACGACATGGCCATGTTAAATATTCTACGCTTATTCTTGAGTTGTCCAATACCCGCTAGGTCGCTCTGCTAGAGAATCTGAAGTTGATGTGACTGGCGCTAGGTGGCTCTACGGTCAAACAATGTTTCAGGCGGGTAAGAGAAAACGCACTGATGCCACATATTATGGGACCAGAGATGCGAGGGAAGGTCGAGAATCGCTTATCTCAGCGCACGAACTGACAACACTGACTGTGCTGACGGAAGTAAGTGAGAAGGTTTGTGAGAGAGAGGTCAACAGTTGTACAGTCTCAACCAAGTGGGATGCGTACAGTCAAGCACCTGCTGCTAGCGCTTTCTGATAGCTGTGTGTCAAACTTGTGACGAACAGCACCCGTAAAGCGTAGACTATTTCCCTATCCTATGTCGTGTCTTATAGTATTTATGTAGTGAGCCATCCAGGGGTCAATTATTTTATTGATCTTTAATTTGGTGACTGGAAGTTAACATAGCTCGAACAAAAACGCTGCAACTAAATTTTTCGTGCTCAAAATAGTGTCGTAAATATTTTCTTATGAAATCAATATTTAATTTGAAATATGGAAAACATGTCTTTTGAAGATAATAATGCGTTTTCATTTAAAAAAAATTCCATTTCTTCGAATGAAATTTCCTTTAAATCAGTAAAAAATATATAAAGTATTCAAAACATGTTATTTTTGTGTGCATATTTCATTAGTCTTCTAAAACTGGTCATCTATTAATGTTTCCATGCGGTTTTTACGGGGAGGGGGGATTGCATATGACATAAGCCTATGAATATACGATTATCTCACTTTCAGAAGTAGCATAGTAATAATTGAATAGTAGCTAGCGAATTGTGAGGTACTTAAAATAAAACTTTTGACAGTTTAAGGTCCGACATTCGAAATCCGCTTACGTCTTTATCTGAGTTGGTTAATATTTTCGTACTTACTTTAACACTATTGTACAAAACGAAGTACACACCACACAGTTTGTCACCTATATAGTATACACAATGGTTAAACAAAATTAAGGTTATATCACGACCAGAACGGTATTTAACTTCTACGTTAATTTATGAAACAAATTATGAAAAAAGTTCAATTTTATCTAGTATTGTACAGTTGTAACAGCATAGATGTCCACTGCTCAGCTTTGGTTATTAGTATTCCCAAACAATAGGCTACTGAAATCATAAAATATGTCAACTACTAAACCCGTGTGAACTTTTATATAGAACTTTACAAAGTTACATATTTATTATTTGTAAGAAATGGAAATCCTTTCAGCACTATACGGCTTGTTCGATACGCTGGTTTCATTGACAAAGTAAATGTCAAAACAAAAGAGACCGAACTGTTAACAAAACGCAATTCACAACTGTGTGCTATACAGTTTACGGCTTTGTCTCCAACACACGGCGTAGGCGGAACCACAGCCGACTGTATTAAGTCGTTGTTCGAAAGATTTATGGGTCTCACAAGGAAGCTGTGAAATACTTGGACGCAATTGTTTTTAACGCCACAGTATTTTGCACATAATAGAACAATGGTAAATTATGTTTTCCTGACCGAGACAGCGATCTTTCATCGCCGGTCTTAATTATACCTTAGACGCAGTGTCTTTTTAAATGAACAATTATTATGGCATGGGTTGATCTCGGTTTCAAATCCCTAGTGATTATCTTAAAGCACTTGACTGACATTGCGCCAGACCTTCCGGCGGTTATATGCTAAACAAAGTGTACCTAACAATGAAATGCCAGCTTATTACCGAACGCTAGCTTTAAAGTACTTTGGAAAATTCATTAGCTTGCAAATATATACCGAGGCGCACCGAAACTGGTCCACGAGAATTATAAATAATGCATGTAATTAGCAACTACCAATTATTCTGTTTTGTTTTTGTGCGACCAGCTCGCAGTGCTAATCGAGGGTTTCCTTTGTTTGTTTATCCTATCGGCTGCAGTTCCCATAGCAAAATGCTAACACATAAATTCTAATAACCTACAATAATTCAAATTACCAGTGATTGCAACAACTTTACATAGTTACTGTCCTTCTTTTTGTCATCGAAAGTGTCTCGAGATTGTTCCACTCCTTAATTAATACGCGGTTTTTTAAGGTTCCTAAATTCTCCAACACATGGAACTTTTAAAGGGGTAGATTTAAAAGTAGCTGTTCTTCAACTGAATGAACGAAGTTTAGGTATTCTAGTTGCCGCCTCAACAGAGACAATTTAAGACACCCTCGGTTCCAACAGAACAATTAAAATGTTGGCAATCGATTGAAGGTTAAAGCAGATAATCATGGCTATAACTCACGAGCAATCATCGTTCTCGTCCTCGGCTATGAACCAGTTTCCCCCAGCATTCCTCCGACTATACATTCTTGTTTGTCTTCCTTACACAAATTATACCCTCTTCTCATATCAATTACATGACCGCTTGTTCCATCACGACCGGACATTTCAAAATAAATTAGCCCTGCCTGGCCACACACTTTCCAAAATATTCCGTGGTACATCATCAATTTAAGTATACTCTACGACAATACAAAATTAGGTATATTGGTACGAGTAGAAAGAAATTCTCTTATCAAAATTAATTTAACAACGTGTTGTGTAAACTGGAGTTACGAATAAATGTTAAATACATACATTATACAAATTATTAATAGCTCTGATCCATGTTAGGTTGAAAAATATCATATGTTACGCTGAAGCTTGTGCGCTCACACATGCTCTATCTCCTCAACGAAATTCTCACGGGGGGACATCGTAAAATGAATTTCGAATAATTTTTCAGTTAGTGAATGTTTTAATATGATTGTTATTGTTATTGTCTTTTGATATATGTGCAATTACAATGGCTTACATGAAAAAAAGGTAAAAACTGTCAACTGTTAATCAATTTCCATTGTTTTACAACCTCTACCTATTGTCAGATAGAAATAGAGGTAAAAATTCGTTAAAATAATACACAAAGAACAATAACAATACAATTATTATGTTTTAGATAGTTTTGGGAATATGGTCCCAAACCGCACGTTTATGAACACTACCAAATAATTTAAAAAAAAAAGCATAAACAAAAATATAAATGAAGAAGAGTATCTATTTAGTCAGAAGCAAAATAAAAATATTCAGATCTGTTTTACGTGAACTCCCCCAGTCTCCATTATGATTACAATGAAACTTCTAACAATAAAATTAATTGTTCTACACTTATACTGTAGGTATAATTAAAAAGATTTAATATATCTTAACAAAACAGGTTTGCAATTCACTAACTATTAACGTGGCTACGTTTTAGTATTTGTTTGAAAAAACCAGAGGTAATGTTGAATAACAATCGAATGTTAATTGGCTACACAAATAGGGAAGGATATTTAATAGCGTAAAAGTATTTAAATATGCTCAAAGGTAAATTTGAATATCACAAAAAACAAAGGAGGAGTTTCTTTCATTAAAATGTATATTATAGAAACAACACTTTATATCAACAATCAACAATCTGAAATTTTAATTTTATCTTTAGTTACGCAAAATTGTTTAACAATTAAATTATACAGCATCACCTGTAACTTGGACTTGGAAGAAGTATAGGTTCGAGTCCATTACGACGTTTCTCAGTTTTTCATTAATAAAGACGTTGGCATTAATAGCAACGATGCAGCAATTTAGACTATAAAATTAGTCAGGAAAATGTAACATCCGGATATCCACACGTATTTTAATTTTAGAAAGTTCTGAGCCCAAAAGATTTGTTTAAAGTATAGGTATGCACCACAATTCCTAGATGTGAAAACCGAGTTCTTAAATATCCCGCTGCCATTAAAAGAAGGAACTGGGTCGTATTAATATGTGGTAATTCCACGGGTATTCGGGGATTACCGTATCGAGATCACGGCTTATATATGCGATGCGCGCGCAACGTAGCCAAGAAAAGACACAGTCGTTCACAGTGCGCCGAAGTCAGCGGATGTAAGTTGGGCGTTGTTACTATTTAACCTTTTGATAATAAACCTAAATGACTACCTAAACCCTTAATAGCGGGGTCTGATCGACCCCCGGGTGTTACGTAGTAATTAGTAGATCATCGACTAAAATTGAGAACGAATTATTATGACCTAAAGGCTTAACGTAATTCTCCCATCATGCCTGTCCCTAACCGTAAGTTCTAAACGATAAGTTAAGTAATTATAATAATTAATTAGTTAGTTTAGTAATTAAATTATATCTCATCATAAGCTGGTTGTGAACATAGTGATTAGTTGGGTTTGAGACTAAGCGTAAATTGACGATCCAATATATTTACTGGGTAAATCCTAACACGTTTTTCCAAATACTCCGGAACCTTAAGCGGTTCGAACGTCTGGTCATATCGAATAACGAGGGCTGACGTTCGCCTCAGTCGGTAGCCGAGATGTTCGCCGCAGTTGGTAGCAGAGCGTGGTTACGATCCAAGGACCTCTGGGTTATGGCCCTCAATCATAATTAAATAAATATGTAAACTGCATTCTATTCCGTACTCTGAGTAAAAAAAACTCTATTCGTCTCTTTACTGACGTTTAAGATGAGATATCAATCACGCTAAACCCTTATCCTATTTGAAACTTAAAAACTATACCCATAAGTAGTTGTCGAATCATATCAATAAAGTAACGCAAAAGTTTCGCAGCGATTATCATCAAACTACAAATTAGATAAACTGCCGATCATTGCCGACGTCTTCACAATATTTTAACAGACATTTTGTACTTCTATACTTTGATTTGAATCTTCTTCAGTTGCCTATATCCAGTAGAACTAAAATGTGAATAAGTAAGAGAAATGAAGAACGAAGATAGTAAAAATTAACGCCCACATAAACAGTTTAGTTTAATAGGAATTGAAGGAGCATAGACCTGACATCTAGCGGACAAAAGTAATTGCGTTCAATAATGTAAATTAATTAAACGTAGAAATACAAAGTAATACAAGATGATAAATGTCCAGAACGTGAAGCACGATGAACCACGGCCAATTATAAATGCAACTTGTAACGTTTGTAGAGATGTAAATGTTATACTGTGCTCTGCATCAACCAAACACCAACACTCTTGACTTATAGGTCTTGTGTATGCATTAATAAATAGACGGAAATAACAATAAATAATCTGCTCGATGAAATAGAAAGTTATTTTTAAAAAAGCGTTCTATTCGTACTGGCAATTACAAACGTCATAATTGAAGCCGGTTGTTCTTTGTTTGTAATAGCCATTTTTAGAATAACTGCAACAAGTGTTGTTTATTACTTTGTAACAAACGGACCTAATGATAGTCTTGAAAAATCGCTGTTGTAGAAACAAAATTGTGGTGCTGTCAAGGCACAATAAATCTCAAACTACATTTGAGTACCGATACGAATTTCATCCTAACTAGTTGTGTGATATCTCTTTTACTCCGTTTGAAAGACAGAAAACGGCGCAAAAAAAAATATAGGTGCATCCAATTTTAAGTGAAAGATTGGCAAAAGATGGCCAGTTTTACAAAACGTACAACTTCATACAAGATCATTCAAATTATTTTCAAAGCGAATACCGAGTAAGAAATGTTTCCAATAATAGTAATACATTTAGCATATCAAGACACAAAATTTAGAATATCTAACAGTCTGCGGAGCTCTTACTATATTGAAAATCCTATATTTTATATTTAGCAATATATTATTAATTTAATATGTGCCCAATTTCTATGAAGGACATTTAAACATGCAAAACTTCATGATGCTCCCTTTCAATGATATATATTTAGCTATGTAGAATTCCAAGACACTAAATTTTAATGAAGAAATATTTTAACATTTAGAATTCCATGATGATAAATAGCAATACAGATAAATTTAATTATGTAGAATTAAATGATGCTCAATATGAATGCAGATATATTTATTAATGTAGAATTCCATCATGTCAAATATCAATGCAGATATATTTAAATATGTAGAATTCCATGATGCTCAATATCAATGCAGATATATTTAAATATGTAGAATTCCATAATGTCAAATATCAATGCAGATATATTGATTAATGTAGAATTCTATTATGCCAAATATCAATGCAGAAACATTTATTAATGTAGAATTCCATGATGCTCAATATCAATGCAGATATATTTAAATATGTAGAATTCCATGATGTCAAATATCAATGCAGAAACATTTATTAATGTAGAATCCCATGATACTCAATATCAATGCAGATATATTTAAATATGTAGAATTCCATGATGTCAAATATCAATGCAGATATATTCATTAATGTAGAATTCTATAATGATATATTTCAATCCATATATATTTAATTTATGTAGAATTCTAACGACGCTAAATTTAAATAAAGGAACATTTAAATATACAAAATACCATGATGGGCAATTTCAATTAGAATTTTAGAAGGAAAAAATAAAACGTTTGATAAAGTGACATTTTAAATGACAATAATTGGAAGAGCAATTTCATCTAACAGCGGTGTAAAAGCTTTATCATTGAAACTGGAAAACAGAAACTAAAATAAATATAAAAAATAAGCTCACTCCAGTAATTAAATAGAGTCGACGGAGACCACCAGAGAGCCACGATCGCTCTCTCTGGGAACCAATCGTCACAATTACTTCAACAAATCAATACACAAACATACATACCAGCATGACCCATTCATTTTCTTTGTTCGTGTAATATTATTAGACAAGTGAAAAGCCGGTATTATCAAAAACAAACTTTATGAAACAAGATATCATTGGATAAATGTCTTTTAAAAGTACTATTTCGTTTCTAAAGTTATACTTTTGTAATTTATGTTAACAAACATATTATTATATTTTACTAAATATATAAATCCACTATATTTTAGGCAAAATTAATTACAGAAGTTATTTAAAATGTGTATTAAAAAGTAGACTTGTTATAATAATAATTTAAATGTTCAAAATTTTACTGAAAAATTAAAGGATGTTTTGCCTTCTATTTTGAAAAGATACTTTAGCTTTTAAATGCAATTTAGTAAAGGCGTTTTGCATTCATTTAAAATTAACAATGATATTTTTCTTAACTAAAAATTTGTTCTACTTCTATTTTTATTTATTCAATTTTAATTTTCAAAAATTTTCATCAACTCACTTTTACTATAAAGTAGAAACCTAAATTATAAACATCTCTAAGACCAAATACTAAAATTTTACTACTTCAACTAGAGATTAATTATGTTAGTATAATATATTATTTTATGATATTAATGCAATATAGTTCTAATAGGTATGTACTTGTAAGAAACTGTTATCCTATCTTTTCAAACACATTCAGAATCCAAATTTAAGATTCACATTAGGGAACTCGTATTTTATGCTAATAAACTGTCGAATCTATTTCGAGAGTAAATGGACTGCTACTGTTGTACCCATGTCGTCGGGTGTTGATGAGGACTACACCTGTTCTGCCTGGAGACCATAAATAATGTATTGTGGGCGGTTGCAGGGTGCGAAGCTGAGTAGCAGACCGTGCGGGTACGCCCTCGGACTCCTGCGTACACCCTCCCATACCTGATTTGAAATTTAAATTGTCAGCGTGAATTGAGTCTTCAGATGCATTCGGTTAAACCCACTACGTACGGAATGATTTTTAAATAAATCAGATAAGGACAATTTGGAGATCAATATACGAACAATAAAACGTTACCAAATTGCTTCGGATTAATTAAGTCAGCTAGACAACGTAAACTATTGCCTGGTGGGATTGTTTGTAATAAACTATGACTTGCCTTGACACAAAGCTCAGTCAATGAATAAATGAAAATCGTCGTCATCCTAAACAGAGTACGTAAGTGTTTCTTGAGAAATAATGTAAAAGAAACAAATTAAGTTGTAAGCTATGAAAAGTAAATTATTATAACTAGTGGGGTTGTTTGTTATAATCTGTCTTGCCATCACCACCACACAACTATTATACAGGGTTATCATAATGTTGGGCTTTCATTAATTCATACGAAGACAGTAGAGAAATTTTGTGGTGTTGTATTGGTATCTCTGATAGCCTATAACCCAAAAGTTTGTTTAACAGCTGTTGTAACTCAAAATTAGTTCTTGCATTGTCGTGGTAGTGTGTTTTGTGTTTTCTGGAGTGTGTTCTGTGTGAAGTGTGTTATTATGTTGTCTAATAAAGAAAAAGCAAAGTGTGTTTTGTTGCTAGCTGAATTCAAGTCTGTAATTTCAGTGCAACGTGCATTTCGACGCGAATACGGAAAAGATCCACCACATGAAAATAACATAAGACGTTGGTTAAAACAATTCGAAGAAACTGGATCAGTTCAAAAGAAGAAATCATCTGGCAGGCCAAGTGTATCAGACGTAAAACTTGAACTTATTAAACAACCTGCAATCATAAGTCCTAAGAAGTCAATACATCAACGAAGCCTAGAGTTAGGTATTCCAAAAACAACAATCTACAAATTTTACTCAAAAGACTGAAATTACACGAATTTAAAATTTAGCTATTGCAGGAATTGAAACCTGATGATGGTGCAAAACGTTTTAATCTCGTTGTTGAAATGATGAAAAATATTGATGAAAACCAATGATTTTTAGATGATATACATTTTCCAGACGAAGCTACATTCCAAATCAATGGGTCTGTTAACAGACACAATTCACGCATATGGGGATCTGAAAATCCACATAAAATTTTTGAGAAATACACGATTCGCCTAAAGTCGATGTTTGGTGTGGTGTGATGAAAAAACGGACAGGGCCTTTCTTCTTTGCTGAAAAGACAATTAATGGAATTGTGTATCTCGATATGTTAATCAATTATTGTTTTCCTCGGCTGGATGAACTTGAAAACACTCAACAACTTCATTTCCAACATGATGGCGCATCCCCGCACTTTAGTGCATTTGTCACAGACACTTTGAATGAAAAGTTTGGACATCGATGGATAAGCCGACAAGGACTGGATAGGCGAATTCTTCTTGTCGTGGTACATCAAAAACATCGATACACCATTCTTTAATAATAACCCTGTATAACACAAACCTCAGTAAAGGATTTAATGGAAATCGCAAACGCCAATCTACATAGAGTAAGTAACTGCTTCTTCATATACAACGTTCAAAAGACAAAAATGAAGTTGCCAGTTAGAAAAAGTTAACTATTATATCTAGTGAGATTGTTTGTAGTCAAGAAATTAATGAAAATCGCATTAAGACTTACACAAAGACTTCATCAAACAACACATCCAAAGGGCCCACGCACACCCAACAACAACCCTAATATCTTTATTAGACAGATATGACAAAAAATTTGATAAATACAGACTATCCTTAATCAAATTACCGATATTGATCTCCCATTTGGACCTATAAAACCATGTACTTACTACCTACCCAAGTCTAACTTGTTTGCTTTTTAGCTCGGTTTCAAACCAAAGATTGCATCGCAGCGGCATGAGCCAAGTTGTCGCCACCAGGATGCAGTTGTATGTAGTCCTTTACGCCCTTATTTCAGTATCGAGTAGGCTGTAGAAGTTGTAGTTGTATGTCCTCTAATAAAGTCACTAACAAGGTATTTGTAAGGTAACCCATCCTCCACACCTAGGCTCCTACATGACGTGTCGCCAGGTTTTACCTGATTTGACACTGTCCTAGCCAGGTCTTTACCTCGACCTTAGCGCGAATATATAACGTTCTGCATTTCCCACATTTAGAATCACGTTATCCATGAAAAGAGCTTCTCAGTTGTGTACATGGAAAGAGCTTCTCAGCTGGGTACATGGAAAACTTTTCCTGTTTCCTTGTCCTGCACGATAGGGATAGTAACAGGAAAAAAAGTGGTTTTTAGTACGTAAGAATTACACAATATTTTTACTCCCTTAGTCTTTTGAAGATTTTCCACCTATCCTAGAAAATTTAAAAAAGCCAAAATGATGAGATCTCTCCAGACTGTCTCCGAAGATAGATCTCAACACACAGTATCACTCGGCCTCTATTGGAATCCACCAATTGGACCACTCGGCTGGCTGGTATTGGAGAAAGGAGGAGATACTTACCCGGCGGCCTACTCTCCTACTTGAACCATCCCCTCCCCGTCAAACTTTACACCAACAACCTCCCCGGTATCGATCCTAGAGATCCATACTACATGTATTTCCTTTTAACCTCATATCACCATTCGCCGCAAGGCCCACCTTCATATAAATTCTACAAATCTAGAAGTATTTCACATACTCAAGTTTCATATAACCGTTTTCTACGACAAATGAGCTTTCCATAGGCATATTTTCTTAAAATGTCAGTTGAGCCCTCATATAAAAAAGCCGTTATCACAACGCAGATTTTGCTGACAAAGACTTCGTCGTTAATGAGTGTTCTCTAATTTAAATGCTTCCATTAAAACTCGTTTCAAGCTTATCAAGATTTCATATTTTTCTATATTAATTCCAAACGGCTACCGTTTTAAGAATGTACAACATAAAAACTTCCAGTTTATGCGTTTTTTTACAACATTATTACAAATAAAATTATTTCTCACTCGAGAGGGAATAGGCTACTATTTACAATTCTGTAGTTGCCCCAAAATACAAATTTCTAGGTAAGTCAAAATTGCAATATATATATATATATATATATATATATATATATAATCACTTTTTTTAGTCGTCCGTTCAAAATTTAGAAGTGGTGAAAATTTTGAGACACTTCGTATATTTCAATATAGCCTACAATACATATAATTTGGTAAAAAGTTTCAACCACAAGCCACTTCTAATTTATTAAATATATGAGTGGTCTTCATTCGAGATCAGACATACCTCCCTAGAACTAAGTGAAATATTGGAATCTCCATAGAGACATGTCACCAGTGTGGATGTAGTTGACTAATAAGATAATGGAAGTTAATAATTGTTATTGGTACAGAAACTAGCAAAATGATGGGATTTGTGATAGTGATTGATTATTTGGATAAATACAGTAGGTATACCTTGCACGATTATTAAAAATATGTTCCACAAACAAAATGTTGCCAACACAAAGAAAAAGTAAGTAAATATAACTAATTCAATGGCTTATTTATTTTGTTAATGCAAACTAAATACAATGATCTTCGTAATTTTATATTAATCTCGAATTGTAATTCGCTTTGGATTAATTACATTTGTTTCAAAAATTAATTAACCACCCCATTTTACTGAAATTCGATTTGCATCTTAAGAGTAAATTTTGAGACTGGAGTCAACAGAACTGTTTGATTAAATACCAAATCTAAAATAACTCAAACAAACTTACTCATAAATTCTGAAAAAATGACTACAATAAACAACTAAAATAATAAGACAAGAGTAACTTTTGAAAGATTATAAGACTGAAGGAAGGTTTTCTTTTTGATCGATATGAATTTCATTCAACATTTTTGACGTTAGAATATATCCTGTTGAAATTTTGGTGTTAAAATTAGTTATGAAGAATCTAACCAAAATCTCTTAAGTTATTCTTAGTGTTTAGCTGTGACGAAAGATACCACATTAAAAAACAACAACATTATAATACTTGTTTCTTCAGCCGTAAATGCAGCTAAATAGGTGTAACACAAATAAAGTAACCTCTCATTAAATTTCGAAATACGACTACAGTAAACAATAGAAGTAACAGTATATAACAATATAATACTAATGAAACACTAAATTAAAATCTGCAACTATTTAATTTGTATCTTAAGTAACACTTTTTTAAATAATAATAGAGCACATTTTTATCAGTAAAAGATAAACTATATTAAAATAGGTATAATTTCCAAAAAAAAAAAAAATTATTATTAAAGTAAGCCAAGGTTCGTGCACTATTAACAACTGAAGATGATGACTTTGTCATTGAAACGTCGTCTCGTTGGTGTTTTCTTGTTGTGGAATTTATTATATTAAATTACTTAAAAACATTGAATAAAATTTGTAGAATATCCGCATTTAAGTAATTTAATATAAACGAATATTAAAGTGTTATTAATTGATCGACAAAACGTGAAGAATCTCGACCACGCTAAGCATCTTGACTTAAATGTAAGAGTGACACCAAAGTTTCTCGATATCAGCAATATGTAAAAGTGAAACATTTCAGTTACATAAATCTTTGACTACCATATATTTGATCTGTTTTGCAGATAAGTTTTGTCATATTTTTCATCTTCGAACAGAACTGTAATTAAATTTTAAGTTGGAAGGCTTTGGGTGCCAGTTTTTATTCTCAGAGTTTAATGTGTAGTTAACGAGTTGAAATTGTATCTTACTCAGTTGGAGCTTGAGAACAGATTCAATAAATTGGATGTCGTTGTAAATATAGGTGTCCTTAGCTTCTATAAATAACTATAACCCTGCCTCTCAGTCGCGAGTAAAATAATTACAACCGAGGCGATAAAGGAAGGTCTACCAGATACAAAACAATTCTTTCAGTGAAGAGTAATTGGAATGAATGTTCCTTAAACATTTATTTATTGGCTGAGAGAGTGAAGCACACGAAATATTTAATTTAGATTATTCGTTTTGATTTAGTTGTAATTAATATACTTCTTTCAATTAGAATAGATTATATTTTGGAAAAGGAAAATCTTCAAAAAAAACAAACAAACAAACTTCATTTGCAACAAAACAAAAACAATTCATCATTTTAGGTTAACACGAGTATACCAACGTTTATGGTATGAACTAAAATACAACGCCAAAGTTTTATTCATTCAATCATATCATTTTCAGTAAATACATTAGTATCAATAGAAATAATGAACTCCAAAAGAGTATCCAGAAATGCTTAGCTAAGTAACGTTAATTTTTGACTCAGGACTCGCCGTTGATAATCGGACTTCTAAAACTGTTTTCTCAGATTTAAATTACAAAAATAACTAATTGCGAGAAAGGCTAACTGATTTATTTTCTAATTGGTCTGTTTATATGGTCAAGACGGTTTATACAACTTATTAGAATTAAATTTTACTATATTTAATTTATTGATAAAAATAGTGCCTCCGGAAATAAATTTCCGTTTTAAAATAAATGATAGAAACATGAAAGACTTTTGAACTTCTATACAGCTGCACAACATTAGCCGATGGTACGTTCACCGTCAAGTCTAGATTCCCGTAATAAAAGTAACGCAAACCCGATGTAGCTTGTTTATACTTGTATAATCTAGAATATCCTTCAACACGACACCAGCCATTACAGATATACGTATTCTCTCTGACTTTAATGTTCGAGAAAATAACCTACATAAATATTAATTTTCCGTTGTTGGAAACAACAAAAGTAGGAGGAAAACTAGTATAGTATCGACAAGATGTAAGTCGATAATTAATGTAGTAATCAACATGACATTGTAGATCCTGACTAATCTGGAAGTAGTGCAATAAACTAGAAGAATAATTTCATGTGGACAAGGAGAGCCAGCTATGTGATTTATGTCGGGCGTAGTTATGGACAATGCTTGCATTGCTACAGGCGTGCTCCGTGCGCCATTCCAATCAAGGGCCGCCGCTCGGCATATCTCATAGTTTCATTCCATAAAGCTAGTTTATACATTTATTTTTACCGCTGCAATAATATTGGACTATTGAAATTATTTGTAAATGGACAAATTTAGACATCTCCATGGTATTGGACAATTGGGTGCTTGTTATCTATGAATGTCCAAACGCCCGAGCCTCTTTCCTATAAGCTGGATGTTCAAGCTAAGAAGAGTGTAGGCCCAACAGATTCCTGTAGGACCGCTTTATTTAGCTTCGCTTGTCTTTACTGAATCTCTATTCTGTTACTAAGTTAGTTTGCAGTGTTGAGAATTTTAAATATCGTCATATTTTATGGTTACTTGGATTTGTTCTTGAACTACTTCATTTTATTGAATGTTATACATTTTCCTTCCTCACATCTAACATAAACGTAGTATAAAATTAAATGTTGGGCCAAATATCAATGTCGATTATCAAGCGGATATCCGTTTTGGGGTACCCTGACGCCCACTAGTATACTGATTTAGATTAAATTTGGTACGTAAGCTACACACCTAGAGTGGGTTTTTTTCTCATTTGATCGATGTCAAAATTTGATGGTAGTCAAAGTTAAAAGCTACCACAAAACGCTACGATTTTTTTCAAAATTGGCCCAACAATTTCGTTAAAATTTTGTTAAAATATAGGCTATGGACAAACACAAAACGTATTTCCATCTCTCTAAAAGTGCAGGGTCAAGAGTTAGTTATCGGATAACAATAACAAAATCGACCCTGGAACTGTATTAAAAAAATAAAAAATGAAAGAAAAAGAAAGACTTAATTTTTCTAAATCGAATCTATAAACTACGTTTAAAATTGGATGAAATATTTGGGATTAATAATCTAAATCTGTATACTAATTTATTGTTCAGGAATAATTGGTAAAAATTTAAAAAAAAATAAAAATAAAAAAATTAAAAAAAAATAAATAAAAAATCCTTACGTTTATAAATAATTAAAATTCGATTTCAATCACAACTTAAACGTTATCTATATAAATGATTTCTTTCAAATTATTAAAAATATTAATAAAGTTGAAAAGTGGGGGGCTTCTATACCTCCTATAAAAAATACATGGGGGAAACAGTAATAAAGGAATTTTATTTTGTCTTCCTTTCTAATGATAAATTAGTTACGAGACACTGTAGGAAAAAGCAACTAATTTTATTTTCGTTAGATTTAGGTTTTGTAGATGAATGTGTGAGAAAGTTAGTGGCCGTTTTGCATAGTTTACTTAATAATGTAATATTGTGAGAGCTGAGAAGTTGTCTGACTTTCAGTACGTTATTAAATCTTCAATGAATGGTATCCTCAACTTTTTCTCTTTGAAATCCAGCATTTGTTGCAGTCATACATTTTAGTTTATTTTGTATGTACGTTACAAAGAATTATTATGTTATCTTTATGGAGCGATCGATTTTACGGTTTATTTTGAATATAAATATACGCTTACAATAT
Organism: Aphrophora alni; assembly: GCA_963513935.1. Lineage (NCBI taxonomy): Eukaryota > Metazoa > Arthropoda > Insecta > Hemiptera > Aphrophoridae > Aphrophora > Aphrophora alni. The sequence goes on along the minus strand of OY740769.1, from coordinate 140,009,147 downwards.
AGTTTTGATATTAGCCAACTTTGTATATTTTAAAGAGTGATGTCTATCATGGGCGTCATCGCCGGAGTGGACGGGGGGACGCGTACCCCCCCCCCCCAATATTTGAGATGTAAAAATATGTTTGCTAAAAACGAATGATTTACTTAAAACCTTAAAAGGTAAACATCGGGCTTTGTCTTTACTAGGGTTTTTAACATTACATTTCTGTTACAAACGCATAAATAAATGCATAAAAACAATGTTTTGAGAAGTTTAATTTTTAAAAATTTCCATACCCCCAGACCCCCGGCATATGCCCCCCCCCCCAATAATGAACTGGTGATGACGCCCATGATATCTATTGTGATTGATTGTACGGCTTATTCTGAATATAAAGACATGTTTTGAATATAATTTAGAAATTAGCCTATTTTGTATATTAAATAGAGTGATATCTATTGTGATTGATTGTACGGCTAATTCTTAGTGTAACTATATGCTTAAAATATAATTATTATATTAGCCTATTTTGTATATTTCTAGAGTGAAATCTATTGTAATTGATTGTACGGCATATTCTGAATGTAACTATATGCTTAAAATATAATTATGATATTAGCCTATTTTGTATATTTCATAGAGTGAAATCTATTGTAATTGATTGTACGGCTAATTCTTAGTGTAAGTATATGTTTAGAATATAATTTTGATATTAGCCTGTTTTTGTATATTTCTAGAGTGAAATCTATTGTGATTGATTTTACGGCTAATTCTGAATGTAAGTATATGCTTAGAATATAATTTTGATATTAGCCTATTTTGTATATTTCATAGAGTGAAATCTATTGTGATTGATTTTACGGCTAATTCTGAATGTAAGTATAAACATAGAATATAATTTTGATATTACCTTATTTTGTATATTTCATACAATCTATTATATTTCATTGTAAGGTTTATCCATAATATTAAGATGTGATTAAACAAAGAGTTTTAATATCAGTGTATGTGAAACTTGATCATTTTTCTTCGTTCATGTTTTTGCTATTGTGAGTTATATATATTCTAAACTTGTATTTGATATTAATTACTCTATATTTTCTTTTGTCCTAATAATTTCTAGCTAACTAGTACCCCATCAAATAGGAAGTTGAATATTCACTTCTTTTATCGATTAGTTTGGAGCCAAACACTTCTTTCGAAAAATAACATTATTTAAAACGTTGACGTCATGCATGATACGATATTTCCACAAAATTATAAAAGTGGATTAAAATTTATGTGAAAAGATGAAGATGAGAGGAGCTAAATATCAACAACTCGTAAGAACTGGTTTTGTATTCCCGCCTCACGAGTGTGATTAGTTCACCTCTCAAATATATTTGTGTAAACTGTTTGTACGTTATTGTTGGAGACGTCATCGTTTGGCAAATTGAGAAATTGCTTAGTCTAACAACAGTTATTTGTTGTTGAGATGATGAGCGGACTGGTCATGATTATGCCTTAACAAGGTGCATATTGGTGTGATCCTCTAGATGGATTCTCTTATCGGGTTTCAACCATCACACGACGGGAATGTTGTTGAGCTGCGGCTTCTTTACAACTACCTGCCTAACTACTCTGCCAACACAGAACATACAACTTTTTATTATTTATTTTCACTTAAACTTGGATACCAAAATAAACGATTTTAATTTTCGATAAAAAATGTTCTTCAAAAACAAACAATTACTGGTGGTCTGATTGAGGACAACTGGGTTGGACCGATGTCTAACTTTAAATAAATATTTTCTATTCGCTACCCTCGTGTTGGTGACTAGACCCTGATGAGGTTCATTGATTGGATTTATTTAAAATCTCCTCTATCTTCACAGGCCTCAAAGTTTATCAAATTAAAATTATCTATATACTCCCGTCAATGAACGTACCTTTTGAGCTCTGTCAGCAACTCTTTCTGGGCAATGTTGTTGTCGCGTACACGGAGTGGCTACATCTCAAGTAGCACGCTACCTGCAGTAGCGCCCACACTACAGTAATAAGTAACTTGGGAAATTATTGTGATATCTAGAATTTAAAGGTCACTGTAGAAAAGTAAAAATAATGGTTTAGGTGGGCTGCGGAAGAAGAAATGGGCGAGGAAATTGAGTACGATACTAATTGTAGCTATTTAGGAGTGGTTCTTACACCAACATTGTTGTTTCAATTCCCAAAAACCAGTTATAAATCACGTCTGAGCGCATTATGGGAAATAAAAGCGTTTCATTACCTGCAAAATATGTTTCGTGATTTGTTTTGTGCTACGAGACACAAGTTTGGGATTATCGAGATTATGATACTCTAGAACAGCTACTATGCTTCTTATACAGCACGCACTCCAAACAGAGAGAGGAACTAAGATCATTCGAAATACGTACTTCATTTAGAGGACGTCAAAACAGATATGTCGATGAGCACTGATAAGTGATACTATGAGAAAGTTAAAATCGCATAGACCTCATAACAACTTTCTGTCACATTAAAATTATCAACTCAAAGCCCCCTTAGAAATAATCACCTGTTATTTGCAGTACGTGATAAAATGTACAACTACTTCTATTTTAACTTTAAAAACAACTCCAATAATTATCATAATATGAGCTAACTTATTTGGTATTCTCGTTTTCCAACAACTCAGCTTAAAATAACAATTACATTGTAAAAGATTATTACAAAGTATGACCTTAAGGTTAAATATGGTTACTTATCGATGAGATATGAGACTACGTTTTCTGTGCTATTTAGTTTGAACTACCCGAGAGTTTAAATTCCATTGAATTTACTTTGACATACAACTGTTTCTCTCCTCAGACACCAAGCGCCAAATCGAATGCACAAATACTATCTTTTAAACAAGACTTTCACACACGTTGTTTTAACAATCAGTAGTTACACCGAATTCATTACGGATCTAAAATCTTATTAGTTTGTACATAACACCACTTCTCGAGAGCTTTATTCGATAGACTAATGAAGACGGAAAAACAAAACACTAAAAACAATATGAACCTGCGCAACCTTGAATCGTCTTCCAAGTCAGAGCTGCAGCGAGGTAGACATGCCTTAGTCTCGATATCGTAATCACTTTGTTACGTTGTGTGGTGAAATATATTTCTTCGACTTTATTTTACAATACAGACATGGATAACAATAATATAAAAGATATCAGTAGAAAATATTATACTAAATTTATTAAAAACTCACATTATAAAACGGTTCAACTTACATGCTTTTATCTTATTTTTTTCGTTCTTCAACCATATTAGTAAAAAATGTTGTGTTGCTTTCGAAAACAAGAACCGTTATCAAAAAAATAGTTCTATTGTCTAAGTAAATAAATTCACTTACCAAAGATCAATATGGTGTAGTACACATACCTGAAAAAAAAGAGAACAAACTGAACTATCTGTTTGACATGTTCAAAAGAAAATATTTTAATTATAATGTAACAACAGGTATTTTACCTATTGCCTCAATGTACGTAACTTATTTATTATAAAACTATAAAATAAAGTTAATATTATAGTGTTTTGTATATTACTATCACACCCATAAATAGATCCCCCTTAGGTGATAAAACAGTCATGTCCATTTTGAGAACATGTAAACAAAGTTACTAAATTACGATTAATTCGAAATAAATAAATATATAATCACAATATTGCGTTAAAAAAAATTTTTTTTTAGACGTCTAAAACCAACTATATTGACTTAAATGAAATTATTACTTTCATAAGATACGTTATGAAATAAACTTGTCAAAAATTCTATATCTATTAATTACATATCTTTTTTTAAATAATATTATTGAATATAGTATATAGGTATCACATGTCCCAAAAGTCTTACCCTACCCCCTCTTAAATTTTGAACAAGTCTAAGTAAAAAGATTTCCTTTGGCATATGTTTATAAGAACAAAAAGTTCTTTTTTAGAATGTGGAACTATTTTACCTGCGCCCCCCCCCTATTTTGAGGCGCTACTCAAAAATGTTAGAAATAAACACCACCGAGTGATATCTCAAAAGAAAGGTATTTGCTAAAAGAAGAATAGTGGTGGAAATTAGATGTTTCTATGCTAACTCTGTCCAAAATGGCGGACAAACTTAAAACAGACTCATCCATAATTCCGACACTATAAATGACTTATAGTGGTAAAAAACAAATCTGCCATGTTTTTTCTATCAATGGCAGTCAATGAAAGTGTAAGTATTGCAAATGTTATACTCAATAATTCTGTAAATTTGATGTAAAAGTTATCCCACGATCGGGCCGCCCTTGAGTTATGCTAGAAGATGGTGAGTTAAACCCACATCAATCAGTCCGTACTGTTAGTCTCGATATCGGAATTTCAAAAAGTAGTGAACACAGTGTTAAAAAAATAATGTTACCCGTATAAAGTCCAACTTCATCAGGAAATTAATGATGATGATCCGGCAAAAGACTTCAGTTTCGTAAAGAACTATTACAGCAGATTGATAGTAATATTCATTTTACCTCACAAATATGTTTCAGCGATGAAGCAACATTTTATTTACATGAAACAGTCAATTGCCACAAATCTCGATATTGGTCAGATGAAAATCCACACTAAAATGCAGGAAGCCCACAAGCAAAATTGACAAACTGATTATAGGGGCAGGAATTTTTGAAAATTCTGTAGTTGGGCTATTTTTTATTGCTGCGATCAAACTCTGCCACTACTGTGACAGTAGTAGTAGTAGTAGGTAGAATTCCATTAAGATATAATAAGGATAGATGGTTCTATCTACAGCGACTAAAAAGCAATACATTGCCTTTTAGAAGCAGTGCACTAAAATCCTGTTAATATTAACTAAAATGGTAGTCTATTATAATATAACTAATTAAAGAGCTCTCTCGGCTGTTGCCATACTTCTAGTAGCAATATATATAGTAAAATCGTCAACAAATAGGGAACACTGGGCAAAGTACTCTGCACGTTAGCGGTATTGCTACAGCAAACAGTGACATATTCACCACACTACCCTGAGGGATACCATTCTTTAAATGGTAACGATCAGACAACTTAGTTCCAACACGCACTCTAAAATATCTATTGGTAATGAAGTTTTGCATAAAACCAAGAAAATTATTATTTATACAACATGATTTCAAAGTAGGCCTACATTCAAAATTCTCTTCGCCAAACCATGTCAAAGGCATTTCCCAGGTAAAAACAAACACAGCAATCAGTATCTGACGCAGGAAAAAAGCATGTTGCATGGCAGGTTCTAATGTAACTAATTAATAGATCAACCGACTGTTTATTACAAAGTACCCAGTTACTTTCGAGGTACTAAACAAGGCGCCGAATGACCATTTTCTCTACTAGCTTGCAAAGCACACTAATGAAAAAAATGGGACTGCAACTTCCTTGTTAGTTTTTTTTCTATTAACCTGTTTTTTTAAGAGAAATAACTGTAGCCTCCACCCAAGCATAGGCAAAACATTGTTCCCCGAATATAGGATTGAATATTTTAAGGAGTGAGAGCGTCTCCGAAATTGGGAGGTGTTTTATCATTGAGGCCCTGGAGCGGAATCCCGTTCGGACAACGCAGCAGACTCTAGTTTAAGGAAAATGGAGCATTTAATGGACATTCTTACGATGGATATACAGTGAAAAGAATTGTTTCTTGAGACTTTATATAAACGAAAGACCTTGCTGTAAAAAGCAGTTGAAGAAAAGTTAACTAATCATTAGCAATATTATAATTATTTGGGCCCAAGATGTACTGGGCCCAAGATTACTTCCTACTCTGCTTAAACACTCTCCGTGCTTTGGTAAACATCAAGATTCTCACAAGTAGGTCTTCGGTTAAACTTCCTTAAAGTTTACGACGTAAGCAGAGAGCATTACTAGATTCATGTTTCCACCATGGAATTAGTGGACGTATTGATATCGTTGACGTTTTGCGAACGTTGTTATCTTTTGCTGTATGAAGTATGTTGAAAAAGAACGTATTACTTCATTAATGGGAATATCAATATTGATGATGCAAATTTCTCGACGAAATCTTCTCATTTTGCCTTGCGCAAAATCCATCTTCGAAAAACCCATTCAGAGTTTATTTTACAAGAACTGCTATTAAGAACGTCGATCGTTGTCACTGTTATGGACACTTAAGACATTTTTTCTAACGTAGGGCACAGGTGGAGTTATATGGAGTTAAAACGGGAAGAGAAGTGTTTTTAGTCTTAGAAGCATCATTGTTATCCGGTATACGTTTGGTGAAAATGACCAATAACTCCGATGCTACTTTAACTGTTTTCTTAAGCTCATAGCAATCCTCACATGATAACTTTCTATCAGAAGCTGCAGCAAATATTTCACGAATTGCAGGCTTTGAAGATTTATAAAGCTTTCTGGCATCTATGAAAGATATATTGTCTCTCTACATGAAAGACAAAATAACTTTCTCCTCTTTGAGTCTGGTATAGTTGAAGGAGCGTGCAGCAGAATGATGGCTACCATAATTTGAGATCATTCTCACATCCTTTACTGTTGTGGCTCTGGCATTGTGCAGTTAGAACTCACATGTTCATAACCCTGACATTCAAAGCAACATCGAGATTTAAGGATATATGGTCTAACCACCAGCCTTTGAAGTACTGTCGGTTGCCAAAAGCTAATAAAAACGAAGCATTTGGCACTTTCTTTGTTCTCATTATGTGAGTAACCCCGATTACAGATTGCTCTGATAACTCTGTCTTTATCTCTTCCAGAGTAATATCAAGCAAATCCTACATGTTAACTACTCCCTTAGAGTAATTCAAGGACCGGTTGGATTTACCAATACCCTGACTTGGTCAAGAATAAAATCATTTTCAGTAGTGACAAGCTTTGCTTTTGGCCGCTTGTTTTTACTAAAAGAGTTCCATACTTAATTTACGGATAGACCTTCTCTGCCTGTAATTGGTTTAAAGGAAGAGGGAAACCTTAGACAGGTCCTTCCCTTTCTCCGTATTGCTGAAAACTCAAGTGGTTGAATTTCCTTTTTAGTCTTTAATACCTCCAAGCGTTTAACGGCTCGTTAGGCAAAGCTGAACTAGGTCTCGTTACACTAGTACATTTGGCGTTTATATCAAGTTTCTATAAATGATTTTGTCCGGCGATTCGTGTTAGCCAGCTTAATCAGTAACCCAGGGAACTCGAACTCGAGTTGTAAATTTAAGAAAGACCAAATGCATGTTTTCAGAGCCCCCTCCCTTCCATTTTTTTAATAGTATTTAATTTTACTACACAGTCACTTTCATGACAATGGTAATCATAACATTGGAGTGATTCCGAAAAGTTAAACGCAATGAGTAAAACTAACCAAAATGTTGGCAGACACATAAGTGAATAAAGAATGATCTGTATTATTTCCTCCCTCCTAGTTCTAGCAACTAGTTCTCTAAATGAAACTCAAATCGGACCTGCCCCCTCCCTTAAACGTAGAGGTAAGTTCCGGTACGAAGTTATAGTTCCTCACCTTTAAGTTACTACTAAGTACTCATGGAAAATTATCGACTCAGTCCGACAGCGTCAGTTATCGGTTTCGAACTCCATTAGCCCGACGTACCACCTCTCCTGCGTGGAAATTTAACATTTTTTAAAAAACAATTAAGGTTAGCATTCTTATTACATTTTAACTTCAACGAGCTGTCATTTTGAATAGAGTTAACAAAGAAATCTCTAATTGCACTTCTGTTCTTCTTTTATTAAGACGTTCCATTAGAAGTATCATTTGATGTGGCTTTTAAGATTTTTGAGTTGTTGCAAATTGGGGAGGATGGAACAGGTGAAATAGTTTCATATGCTAAAAAGTACAATTTTTGTCCTTATAAATATACGTAAAAGGAAATCTTCTGTACGATATATATTAACGACCGAAGGTACTTTATAAAACTCATGTTAAATGAAACAAAAACCACAATATTTTGTAACACTAGATAGGTTTGTGTTACGCTGCCTTGTAAATGTCGTAACTGGCGAAACCATGGTCGGGAAGACTCAATACATCGTAGAATTTTATAAAATATTATGTTTTTGTTTAATTTGAAATCTTTTATTTCCACTTATTCAAACTTAAGTGGGGGGGACTTTTTAAACACATTTTATATTAATCAGGTTATTTGTATAAAAAAGAGAAAACATTTTTATTAATTTTTTACATGTTGTATAAAGACGAAAATTTTTTCAGTCATCTCTTTTTGACAGTTTTTAAGCTCATACAACATTCAGTTAAAAACTCATTACAAGCAAAACAGTTTCCAACGGCTGCCAAATAAAATACCTAAAGCTATTACTGCAGATTTAGTTTAATTTTTAGGTTATGTTAAACAACGACTTTTGTTTTCTCTAATTTATAACGGACTTATTTTGTATCGTAGATATCATAGATCATGCAACTAAAACGATATCCCGAATTTTAAAAAAAAAACTAAAATTGACTTTCATTTTGAATATTACCGGTCGATTTTCCTGTTTATCGAACTTTTTCAATAGTCAATGTAACCAAGCTTTCATGAAGTCATGCGACCTGTAGAGTGATTACTGCACATAGGTTATATAACATTATATCAATTTACTTCCAAAGGGTGGGCTCGGAATTATTTCTTGTAGGCGTTTTCATGAGAATAAACGCAAATAGCTAGAATTTGAAATACGCTAATTACCAAGTTGATTATAAACATAACATTTAATACTTAAACTATAGACGTTTTATAACATGTCTTCATGTGATTGATTGCCATAGAGTAACATTTATAAATCTAAAGAGACAATTACAGGTTACAGATGTTACTTATAATATCAAGATAATTAATTGTTTCGAGATATACATTTATTCATGCGCAGTACACCTGCGCATTACAATAATTCATCAGAAAGTTGATCACGACGTAAACCGTCATCATCTTGTATTTCTTTCTCAATTATCTAAGATTTAGGGTGGTCGTGCACATCTCTACAACCTATTGTTTTAAGGGTCAAATTCATGTTGAGAAATATTTGCGATTCTCTATTCCACCAATCTTGATTGAATTGTCCGTAGTGAATACATGGATGTTATCGCGTGGTTTGTACAATACAATGTAGCTGTAACCGCGTCGTTTAATTTCCACGAAACACGTCAATCATCCGACCATCGAGAAAATATATTAGACAGCAGCACCTTGTAAATAACTGCATCGTAAATAACATAAAAATTATACTTTAGTGTATTGCATAAAGTTTGGGGAGAAAAACACACGCTGTCCAAGCACCTTCCGAAACATTTTAATTCGCTCGCCGACAACGTTATTATCGACAAGAATTACAGCATCAATAAAACCACTCTAGACAATTTACGATAAATGGCTAACACTGACTTTTACTTTCTTCTTACTTCTTAAGCCCCACAAAGCGATCGCCTATTAATTTACCTATGTCAACAACAGGACCTTAAAACATACATTCATCATTGGCTCTCCGAAAACACGTGACCTAGGAAATTGAAATTTCACATGAATAGGTGCTTGCTTTGAAAGGTTTTTGAAACATTTAATCACGGAAAGGAATTAATAGCTGTCAAGTTATCAAAACCCAAAAAGAATTATGTTGAATTGATTAATTATAAGAAACCCCTTTTATGAATTGGTAGAAGGCTGGCATTAGTACTACAGCCTGAAAGATGTATAGAGTTACAAATACTAAATACAAATTATTTAAGAAGCTAAACACTGAAATAAAACATTTATTTAGGATATTGACTACCACCTAATAATGCTGGACTGGTGGCCACACTCTAGTCTATTACGTTATAAAAATAAAATTGAAGATGATAACAATCCTACGATGACAAATAGCGAAGTTAAGGTAAAAATGTAATTTCGAATCTTGAAAGTCACGTTATCCGGCAGGGCGAGGCCCAGTAGGGCCGAGACACTGACTGGAGCGAAGCTCTTTTTAACATATACATTTTTACGAGGCCCGTTGGATCTCTATGACGTCAATAAAATAGTGATATAATTAATAATTACGAAGTTCAGAAAACCTTTGTAACAACTGTTTTAAAGAAACTTATTCCAATAACATTAAAATTTAATATTTCCTGCAATGCTCAAGATACCTCCTTTTTGGGCATTACATTTACACTGAAAAATGGGGCTGGGTAAGTACAAAGATGGCGTCAATCCGCTTGTTTTACTAAAGAATTCAATATAAAATCGCATTATAAAGCGTGCGCGTGTGTGTGCGCGCGCGCGCGTGTGTGTGTTTGTGTGTGCGCGCACGTGTGTATGTGTGCGCGCGCACAACCATTTAGGAAATACTGGCTCTCAAAAATGGGTGACATTAAAAGAATTTGCTAACTCTAAAAATTAAGCTTCTCAAACAAAAATGTTGAAAGAATAAAAACTTTATAAAACATTATGTAAAATTTAATTCGTGCACTTTTCAAATTGTTTTTTTATAAACTTTAGGGTTCAATGTTACAAAGAAAAATTATCATTTTACCAATTTATAAAAGAATTGACTAGATGTATGTAATTATTTCAGCTCTATTATATTGTTACATTTTTTTTTCGATAAGAAACTTAATTTGGATTCTAGGGCTGAAAATCTGTAACGGCATCAACATTTTCCAGCCATTTTACGTAACAAATGGCATATTTAAGAAAAGTACAAAAAATAAAATCATGTAAAATGTAATTTCATATTTAAATTCTGTTAAACAGACATAGGTTTACATTTGAACGTTTTACCGTAAACCCAGAGTGGCCCGTTTTGTGTGGGGGGAAAATGTTGGTGTAAACAGAAAGGTATTTGTCTCTGCAATTATTCGTTCGCAAGTAGTTTTCATAATTTATTTAAACTCTGTATTTATATAAAGTTTTGAATCAACGTTTCTATATTTTATATTGGAGGAGTAGCATAACTGAGTTGGGAGTGCGACAGCTCAGCTTCAGAGGTTACGCAAGTTCTAGTTCGGTTGTTGACTTTACGTTTTCCGTGTAATTCTTACTCCTCCGTCTTCATTACTCTGATGAGCATAAACAAAGACGTTTAAAAACGGGGGAAGGGAAGATTCATACGTTTCCAATTTTAAAGGAAAATCTTTCTTCAAAGTCAAAGTTACGTTTATTAATCAATATATTCGTTCTCAAGTTTTATAATTGTGGTCGTAAAGCATCTTTAAAATGTTGATTTCATCAAGTTAAAGCTCCAGTGATATTTACTTTCCCATTATAATCCAAATGTAGATTGAAATCAAACTTGAAGAGATCATTTTCAATTACATCGGTTCATTCAAGTTTGAAATAAAAACGCAAAAATAATTTTAGGAAAACGATCCATGACAGTATTCTTTGATACAGAAGTTCTTTAGGAACAAAATTATATTCTATTACTGTTTACAAATTTATTCTAACAGCAATCACGTTTAAAAATATCAATCACAGTTGATCGGAATTGGATCTGGGGTAATTATGAAAATTGAGGTTTTTTTTGGTTGCACAATTGAAAGTCAAAGTAATTAGAGATCAATCAGAAAATATATCTATCCGCCTTTTTAGATGCACCTTTTGCATAACAAAATCTTTATGTTCCGGCAGTTCAAAATTTGTACATGTTTCAGATCCTATAAACAAAGTCGAAGGAAAGTTGTACCACAATATACATAGTCTTTACTGATCTGTTTAAACCACTAAACCGATGTTATTGCTGTGTTCACTTATCTCTTTCTTTAGTGGTATAGGCCTAATTGTGCAAGAAAAAGTTATTAGAAACAAGATTTATTTATAAAGTGAAAAAACTAAACACAAAAGTAATAACAAATAATGATTATATATTTAAGAGCATTAACCTCTAACATTAATTTGCGTATTTATAATGTAACAACTGTGTCTTAATGAAAATGTTCTTATGGTATATTATTAAAAGAAATTGAAAATTACTTAATTTCAATGCGATTTTTATGAGCATTTAGCTAATTATTAGTCTCTTCTGATAATGCATCTTTTTAATTAGAGGTTATTATTTTCTCCAATTCACAGGAAATAGAAATAACTTTCGTAATCAATGAATGATAAGTGTAGCTCGTAGTGCGGTTTAGATTCAGTAAAGTGTACAGCAATTAACAAAACACCGGTTTTCTGAAGAAAATCAATATTTGAAAATTAAATATGAACAGTCCGGTGTTGTCTAAACATTCAACCATCTAATATCCGATCTCTATGTTGGAGTTATTTCATTAGAAAATGGTTTAGGAAATTGAACAAACATTTGATTAGTTAATCTGAGGGGGGGGGGGGTTAATAAAGCCAGCATGGGCTCAATAGTGAGTACGGAATTGTCAATCCCGAGGGACTCTAGCTGAACCTACACTTTCGCGATGATAACCGAGAGGTTTTCGTTTTTTAAACAACAAGTAAAAAACAGAAGAAGAAAATAAACGATGCTCTTGATCCTAAGCCAATATGTTTATAGTTTAATTGTACCTGTAAAAAAGTTATGATGATGACTTAGTCATTGAAACTTCGACTTTTCTTAAATACAGTATTTATGCAATATGTAATTTAGCGAGAAGTATCATTTTGACAGTTTTTGTAAGCATTAGAGGAGTAGGAAATTAAATAGTTTACATTAACTAAGATATCCCCAAGGTTGTAGAAGACAGATCGCTAACCGAAGTAAATGTAAAAAAAGGTGGGTGATATTTAGTTAAACATAAAAAAAAAATTTCTATAATAACTTTTCCCTTTTAGGCCCTACAAACTTTCACAATAACGTATTTTGTGCAGCTTCTAAATATAAATCCAATTCTATAGAACAAAATTAAGTCAAATAAGAGTAGAAAAATATTTTAAATTATATAACCTCAAACATATAGAGAATACAAAAGCATAATCGCTTTAGAAGCTGTAATATCAGTAGAATTAATCAAATTCTGTGTACTCCTGTTGGCGAGTTAATCACCTATTGGCATTGACAGTACGGAAAAGTCGCGTATTAATTTCCATATGTTAGTTGGCCTTCTGGGTCTAGCTGTGCGTGAAATTGAGGATAACAGCTTGATCGCTGAAACGTCAACTTGGTGGTGAAATATTTGCTGTTAATGTTAGGTTAAATTCAGTTTATTCCCCACAAGTGCAGTTTAATTATGTTTTCATGCTTAATTTAAAGTTTTAAGGTCTTGGGATGAAATCTTGGTCGTTGAAACGCAACTTGTAGTTGTAGGCTATGTTTTGTTGATAAAGTTGACTTAATATTGACGTCATAGCAGAATATCAGTTGGCTATTTTGCATAAGGATCTATCGCTCGATTTGTTGATGACACGTTGACAGGGGAATTGACCTACTCGACCTCCATTAAACCAGCACATAATTAACCATCTTAACGATAGAATAAATTGATTACGTTTAATCCAAGTAATAAACGTGGATTAATAGTGTCAACAGTTTGAGTTATAGCTCAATGAATTACAAGAACTCTTCCTACACTTCACTAGGCTCCATTCTATTGTTCAAGTACTGTATATCTATCTCAAATGAAATCATTTTTATGAGTCTAATTATGCAAATGTATTTAGACAATCAATAACATCTTCAAGTGTAAACATTATCCCGTATAATTTAATTCTTTATATGTCCGATCTTCCCTGTCGCAATTTAACCATTAATTGTTATGAAACAATAGTTTTCATTAACAATAATTTAGGTACGTTAGCAAATTTTTACTGGAAATACGTTTTGTTCAATTATCATCAATTTTATATTTACAACGCTCAGAACCATTATAAAAGCTAGTTTTTATATGATTTTTCTGAAACTTGTATATATAAACAATAACTTGCTTTATGTATATATAAACAATGTAGTTTTATCTATATATGTAAACAATAAATTGTGTTATGTATATATAAACAATAAGTTGTGTTATGTGTATATAAACAATAAATAGTTTTATGTATATATAAACAATAAGTCGTTATAAATCGTGTTATGTATATATAAACAATAAGTCGTGTTATGTATATATAAACAATAAGTAGTTTTATGTATATGTATATAAAATATGGGTAGTTTTATGTTTATATATATATATATAAACAATAAGTAGTTTTATGTATGTATATATATATATAAACAATAAGTAGTTTTATGTATATATATATATAAACTATAAGTAGTTTTATGTATGTATATATATATATAAACAATAAGTAGTTTTATGTTTATATATATATATATATATATATATATATATATATATATATAAACCATAAGTCGTGTTATGTATCCCCTCCCCAAGTTGTTATAATGGCTTTCAAGGTTTAGTCTTGTCTTTTTTAGTATAGTTCTGAAATTTTTGTTCATCAGTGAAGTCGATTAATAAATTAATCCTTTTATAGAAACTTAGTGCGTGAACAAAATAGATGTAACGGGTTTTGATTGATCAGAAGGGCTGGTGGAGGTGCACTTAGGGAGGCCACGAAACTGGTATATCCATGAGAATCTCAACAGAGAGAGGGGACAGTTTGACCTCTTGTAAACCTATATGACTCTTTATTAACTGACGTTAAGAAAAACGTGCTGTTGGTGGAGAAAATACGAAAATTAGCACCATTCGTGTCTTATATTATGTTAAAAATGTGTTTTTATTTAAATAAAATATAATATAACGACTAAGAGAACCATCAATAAATAACTTAGTTTCAGAAAAGTTCAAAACCAATAGCAAACAAGGATTAAAAGGAAATAATATTATACAAAAAAAATAGTTGCGTGATCTATGTTAATTCTTAAACACTATACAGTTAACTAATATTACCTCTAATAAGTTTTTTTTAAATCTATAAGGAAATAAAAACTACTTTAATGCAAACAACTTCATTCAACTTATTTCATACTTTTTGTTACGTCTTCAATTTTGAAATGTTTTTTTTTTTTGTAATGGCCGCACTGCAAATGTAACAGTTAATTTTCAATATAACTACCGTTATGCCAATAAAATCAGTGAATATACCCGACACAAGTATTTACATATTTATGAGTGTGTTCGTGATGTCATACTGTACAGAGTCGTGCCGTGCTAACGCTCGTGTAAATATTACATGTTTTGTCGTACAAACATACATTCTAACAAAAACAATATTAGTAGAAATGAAAGTGGATGTTTTTATAATGGTGTTGACAATTTCTGTCATCTTATGTCTGTTTGTTTTCAATAAACTGGACAAGGAACGATTTTTCGTTAGTCATCGTGTGGGGTGAATACAGATGCTGTTTTCTCCTTTACTTTCCTAGTATTAAAGTAAGTATTAGTTCAACAACAAATTAGTTTTTTTTATATTTTCACTAGATTTTTAAGTTTAACAAAAAGGTTTTCTCGAGAATCTACTTGCTGTCTATCTGCCTAACGCACTAACCAAAACATTTTGATATCTTTATTACTATATTTTTTTTTAATATCTGAAGTGTATTTAGATTAAATGTTTTATATAGTAAAATTGCTAAAGTTTAATTGTAAATTATAATAAGTTTTTTTTTATTTTTTAACTAAACAATAGTGTTTTATTCACTATTGTAAAATAAATTATTGAAAATTGTATAATGTTTTTTATATCGTATAAGAATGATTGTATTATATTGTAATTACTTGTATAATTATTGTGCTACGTAATAACTAAAAATAATGTATCATATAATATTTATATTTACTTGTATGTAGGTATGAATGTGGATGTATGAAAAAATATATAAATGAATATTAAAGGCGAGTAATTTTAATTTTAGAAGTTACTTATATATATATATATATATATATATATATATATATATATATATATTATTATTATTATATTATACTCTTTGTTTAGCAACATATGTGTTATAAGCAAAGAGAGGCAAGGGATATTTTTTAAATTGTAATTGTTGTGATGGTATTTCCAACACAAGGCTTTATAGCAGAGTGTTTATTTTACAGAAGATCATAAAAAGAATGTCTTTGACCATTTAAAGTTATAATTTTATTTTTGTACTTATATATATATATATATATATATATATATATATTTATTTATAACAAACAGACATATAAAGTCGGTAAAGCTTGGACTGACTGATAAGTGTGTTATCTTAAATTTAAATTTGTTCAAACCAATCACCCTATTGGAAACAATGGTTAATTGAATTTATTTATTATAATAAAGTTGTTTTTACTAATGTTTATTTTGGATTAATAAAGCCATTATACAATTTTTAAGGATAATATTTTGGTTATATCTCAAAAAATCAAATAAAACTATTTTCGTATATTTCCCTCCAACAACAAAACATATTTTATTTCATCGCACTCAAAACAAGATGACGTAACTTTTAGTTCAGTTACATAATTATAGTTTGTGTACATTTAATAATCTGAAGATGTTTGATTTAGTCACTGAACGCTATTTTATCCAAAATAAATTTCGTTGTATAAATTTGTGTTTTCCTCATTTGGTGATGAATTTTCCACAAATGTTGCTCATTTCAAGTGGATAACTTTATATTACTTATCTAGCTATGACACCCCGCCAAGAAGTGCTATTTGTGTTAACCTAAAAAAATAACAAATTTTAAAAGATTGCAACTTGGAGTTAACATGAACCTTTGATTTAGTCGGGACAAGGCGAGCTGTCTTGTATCTTATTGATTGTTTCACTAGTTACAATACTCACGTGGGTAGTGGTCAGTGTCACTTATACAATGTACATAGATCCACTTCAGATAGACTCTGGTAATAGTTTACATTCCTAACCCAAGTTGCAACTGTTCATTCTTTGCTATGTTTAATATTCAAGGCACGTTTATGCACTCATTTAACCTTCCTACCATCAACCGAGGGACTTAAACATATTTATATGTTGTCTAATGGTGGCAAGAAAATAGCAAATATTCCATAACACTGCCAGCAAGAGAGTTGCATAATCCTGGGAAAACAAATAATGTTTTTAATCATTTCTCACTTGAGGAATATTTAGACAGAAACTAATAAGATATTTGAGAGTTTATTTTAAGCAATGAAGGGAACTAAGTTTTATAAGAAGCATCGTTTAGAAACAAAAACGACTAAAGATTTCCCCAGATTTTGTTACGTAGTATCTTTCCCTTAGTAAATCCCCTTCCTATATACTTTTTTGAAACTAAGCAAACTATTTAGGTTTCGGCCATATTGGAAGTGTTTCATAGATTTTTTTTCAGCGTTCAAATCCATCTAAGCCATATGCCAGTGGAGTAGTTATGAAAAAAAAAGAAACGCAGGTAATGCAACACACTATTTAATATAGAGGCAATATCAAAGATTCATCAAAATCGGAGACCAATTTTCTTTTAAATGTTTACAATTGTTGTTTATTGCTTAAAACGAAGCAAAATAAACTATTTACAATTCAAAATAGGAAACTTATACGTAAGCCCATTCGCAAAATGATTGTTCTAATTTCATTGTTTCTTATCAATGTTCATTAAAACCTATTCAGTCACAGAATCCGCCACAGGATGAAGCTAGCTCTGCCAATACCAATCAAAACCACATGCTAATTCAGCACAGACATGCTTGTATTAAACAAATGAATTGTATCTAAATTTATCAGATTTTAATGAAACTAACGTCATTTGAAAGGTAACCAAAATCCGAATGTGATGATGATAATACTTTTATAAGTGATCAATTATATATTTTTATGATATAACTTAATGCGAAGAGTGTCATAATCATGCCTATTGCTCAGATTTGTAGAATATTCGAATACAAAATGTTTAAAATATTCCAAGAACAACAGAATCAATAGCTCTGAAATTTGGTTATAAAAATTCAGAAGAATGGGAGAGAGGGATTTAAAAAATCGCAAACATGAAAGTTCATATTGAGAAATGTTTATTAGCGTGTCATAGGGCCTACATTCTTAGTGTCATTGATAAGAATGCCAATAACACAAAGGCTGAAAACATGATTGTCTAAATAATTAGAGTGAACAACCCAAACCGAAATCTGGTGCTATATTTTATAAAGTCATATTGACGTTAAAAATACACCACTGTTATATGTTGACATTGTTATTATTATCTCTCTCTCTCTCTCTCTCTCTCTCTCTCTCTCTCTCTCTCTCTCTCTCTCTCTCTCTCTCACACACACACACACACACACACACACACACACACACTTCTTTTTAGTTTATTAAATTTATGTTTACAGTTTATTTAAATTTCACTAATTTAACCAGTAATTATGTTTAGATATAATTATAAACATTTTCGACTTCACCAAAGAAACACAATAAAGTTAATAGTAACGTTTATGTAACCGAGTTGTGAGACGTAATTAACATTCTATGATTACGATTAACTTATTCGGAATGTATAATTGACGTATTTAGAGAAAGGTAATACCAATAACATCGTGATTCTTCAGAAATTTGATAATTTGTTTTCAGGTTTTCGTTTAAAACAAACCCTTATTTTATTCACTTTAACTCTTCTTTGTAGAAATCTGATCAAATTTCTTCTAAAATTGTGTTATATAATTTATATTCCATAAACCAGACCAGATAGTGTCGCAAACAGTTTTTCTTTATGAATGCTATCACTACAGCTGTTGAATACATTCATTTAAAGATTGAAACCAAAATAAAACTGATGTAATTTACAACTTATTTCATTCAATTCAAATATTTTTCGTATTAACAATACCCAACTCTCGGAATTTCCATTGGCGTATTTCGTGATGTTATTATAGCCGCGCAGACTCCCATATTAGTGTGCAATATATTATTTGCACCGTCTTTTGCTTGATTTCGCACACTAGATAGTTGATACAACACTGGACATTCACAGACTGTATTGGGAAACACCATCTAGATTGTATTGTGATTTAGTTTTCCCTCTTAAATACCACTGCTTTTACCTTTTTTGGTTAGGTTCTGATAACTTGTGCGATATTAATGTGCGCGAGTTTATCACAAAAAGCGTAGGTTTGCTTTGCCCTCCCGCCAGTTCATTAACACTCAGCGCGTTAACCGTCGCAGAGCAGTCGTATAAAAAAACTGGTCTTTTTACGACAAAAAGACCAACTGTTTTGGCAATGCAACAATATTACCGGTCAACTCTGAATGAAACCCAAATTAATAACGATATATGTGACTGTCAAATCAAAACGCCCAAGGATTAAGTCCAACGAAGGTTTGAATAATGGTGGTAAGAAACTTTGTCTCCAGTATAACTTTACAATTCTGTGTTCACATAAAACTGATCTACTTCTAACGGGTTTGCATTGATTCGAATAAAGTAAACGTCGAAGCCTATTACTTCCTCAAATACATAACATTTAGAGTAAGTAGAGATGATGAGGTGTACACATGGGGAAAACTATTATGATTTGTTAGGTGCATCAATTAAAGAAACAAATATTTACAAAATATATCAGATCGTAAACAACCATAGAATCTAAATGCAACGATTTTTTTTCTCAATGTCTGGAATTTCAAAGGTCTTGAAAAAACAGGATAACGATTGTATTTAAAGGATATCAAAAGAACGTTGTATTCTTAAAACATGTTCCAATCATTTAAACTAAATTTTATTTACTAAAGTAAATTATTCACTTATTAAGGTCCAATTATAATTAATTACCTCTTATTTAAAAAAAAATATCTATATTATAGATCCTAAAACAAATATTATTTTCACAAAATATAACCACGGGAAAATATTTCAAAATAAAAATGGTAATAACATTTTTAGAAATGTCAAGGTCAAAGACTCAACGATCTTACAAAAAATGAAAACTTGGACATTATTGGTGAATACGTAATAAGTCAGGAATTTAATTGAGAATTGCTGTAGCCACTAATTTTTTAAAATTACAAATCAAAATATTAGTAACAATCTAGTTAGAAATTCTAGTTCGATCGAAAAACTTATGTTTGTAAACAAATTTACATATCTAAGTAGTTACAACGTTTCTTTTAATTGCAGTTACTTTCCAACAAATGAAAGTTTTTGCATTAATTTAATTTTAGTTTTAATTACAACAACTGAGTTTATAAAATAATTCCATAGCCAAATCTTCAAATTGATATAAAAATCAGATATATTCTTTTAGTGCTGCCAATCAATAATATGGTATATAATTCATTGGGGTTTTTTGAAAGATGGCGTCTAATACGTATTGTTTTGGTCCTTGGAGCGAAATTTGGGTCATATATTGGAACAGAATTTAATCAAAATCGTTTGAGAAAATCGTAATTTTGTGTTTCCCCCCCCCCCTTTTCCCTTCTTACGACAGCTATTCCGAAATTCATCAGTAAAATAACAAATAACAATTCCCGAGATATGCTAAAATACCAAATTTGATTAACATCTGTCCACGAGTTTAAGCTGTAGAACACTGTACAAACGGAAAACATAATTTCAAAAACACAACTTTGGGCTCAGGAGGAAAAAAAAAGACTCAAGATAGATTTTTTTACCTATCATATTACTTTGTCAATATTTCGTATAAGGTAAAAAGAATGATGATCAGTCTAAACAAAGAACAGGGGCTGTTGCATTTTGATTTAAACAAAGCAAGTAAATTTAAGTTCCTGTGTTTGTTTAGTAAAAGTGCACTTGTATGTAAGAATGAAGTAAGATGAGATTTCAGACTAGAACAATAAACGGTATAAAACATCAAAACCTCTGTCAATACTAAAAAAAAGAAGGGTTCCGCACTAAAGGAGGTCGGATATAAGGATCACGTTTACACAAGAACCGCTGTTACAAAGCTACCGCACACAGGTGTACAAGCCTTTACTCAATGCCGCAGCAAGGAGTAGCAGATTTGCACAACAAAGAGATAAGGTAAACAACACATAACTTACTTCCTCTACATCTACAGCACTAGTTACTGCTGTCTTGATAACACAAACTTTATAACAATTCAAGAATTACTATCGCAAATTTGTTCATGGACTCAATAACCCTGGAAATACTGTATCTTATCAAAACAGGAAATAAAGAAAATATACAAACACTTTATTTCAATCAAGACAAGTTTTCATTAAGTAAATCAACAACTTTAATTGTTACATGTAGCCTACACAAATTTTTACGCAACCAAAAGTTTTCAGAAACACCTGAAGATGATGAGATAGTCGTAGAAACGTTGCCTTATTTCAAATAAAGTGTATCTTGTGAAAATTTGTGTTTCATTTCATTTCTCACAAGTGTTGCTCATATTAAGTGAACAACAAGCATATTATACATTTTATTCTTCTTTTATCAAGTAATTTACTTAAATGAGAAATTAGTTCCAAACCACATGTTGCGAATTTTCTTAAGAATTTGTTTTATTTAGGGATTTTAAGTGAAAACGTTATACTAGATTTTTTATAAATGTGGTTTTAGATAGGTCTTAAATGAAAAGTAACTACGTTTTTTAATTTATTTAATGATCATATTATTTTTAATGTAGTCTTCAAACTTTCAAGAGAGGATTTTGTACTGCAAATGCTGCATCTACAAATAATGAAAACATTCCCTCTTAAAGTGCAATGAATGTTATTGGTTTCCAGATACACCTAGAAATGTGTTCCTACACGTTACTTTCTTACAGTATTTACTTCACGTATTTGTATAATTATTCCAGATAAAAAAGGGTTTTAAGGGAAAATCCTATTTGTTTCATAACAAACAATCTGATAGATGGCAAAGTGAACCCTGCCATAGATCCATAAAACCTATTCTACTTGTAGCGCTCATTCTACGACTCAACTTTGGCGGGCATGGTAATAATAAATATATTGCGAGGGCGGAGGTTTTTAGCTTTTAGCTGGCTGGAACATCCAGAATAACAGGATTTGCATAGCCGGAAAGAGCACATTGTTTAACATATTACAGATGTTCAATCTGTGCCCCACGTGTCACTCAAAGCGATAATCGAGTTCTGTCCAAACTCTTTGAAGAGTGTCCACACCATCACCGAACTGCTGTTGTTATCCATTGTCTTAACTCTAAGAGATTTGAAGGCAGAGGAGGAACGAATACTTTACGTTAATTATTTACGAAAGCTACTCAATTTAGATTTTGTTTTCGTTATTTTTGTACTACATACCTATTTCTATAAGAATAATAACTTTTTGTGGTGAGCAATGTATTCCAAGGAAAAAACCTAATTTAAACTTTTCTAGGTTAAGGTCAAGTAAGTGAATTAAGCGTTAAAATCTGTTTGTATGCGAATTGTTTTTCAAGTCAAGTAAGGCGGCTATATGTATATTTATAACCATCTGACCTGACCTACGCGTACAAAAACGAACGTACGGTATAATCGGTCTTACCTTAGCATTTTGGCGAGTATAAAGCCACAAGCAAGAAATGGTAAAATCTAATTTCACTTGTATATCGTCGTTTGAACATCCATTCGACTAGACATCCAACGAAATGCTTGATTTGTCGACCATATTTTGGAATTTGATCGCTAATATCTTCCATCCACGCTCCAGAGTGTTGGTGTGAGCTCCACTTTCGAGATTCATGAAATTACGTGTGGTTTATGATAAGGAGAGTGAAACTGTAGACAGTAAATTCTTCTTTTTTAAATATTGTGTCGAACATAGAGTTCTTGTATATCGGAATCATTTAAATTCGCGACATCGATTCAACGTAATTCCCAATACTCTCACTGCATGTTCACTGTTAAGTTGGTGTGAACAACACTAATCCAACATAGCAGATCAGTCAAAACATCGTGTTTGCCATCTCTACTTCACCTACAATACGTTATTGGAATACAAATTCGAAGTTAAAAACTTTGCTGCTCACAAAAAACTGTTATTATTCTTATGAAAACAGGTATGTAGAACAAAAATACAGTTATTGAAAAACGTTTTTATATCAGCTTGTACAAAGCATAGAGATAAGATACTTTTGTGACACCACCTGGTATATTTTCTGTAATTTAGCTTTCAAGTCTCTGGATCAAAAAGTTACAATTTTTAACGACAAAACACACTATTAAAAACATAAATATTATTTCTGGTGAATTCGACTGTTAAAAAAGCCACAACAATTGAGTTTGAAGAGCGTAGTAATAAAGTGTTTATTTTGAACATAATATAACCTGGTATAAGCTCAGAACCGAATAAAAAACATACTTGTCCTCCTGATGTTCATTGATGTCCCTCTGTTAGTAAACATTCAATTGTATTCTAAAACCTCTACTACAAAGATTTATTATTCCCGACGAGTGAATCGATTTAGGGATTTAAATGAAGACGAAACTTCTTGTTGCGATACAGGAATAGACTACACCTCATTACAAGATATGTACATAGTCACGATTGTGGTTTCCTACAAATACTAAGCCTTCAGCGGTTTTGCTTGTCGGCTTGGAACGCTCTTCTACTTGTAGTTCACTTCAAACAACGAAAATGAATCACATAATTTATCGACGTGGTGTTCTCAATCTCAAATACACAATGTAAACTGACATTCACTTAAAATTGTACAACTCGTTCAGTCTTCAATATTCTTTAAAAATAAAAAAATAACCAATTTATGGAACAAGCGAAGTGCTGTTTGGAATTTCGTCTGTATATTTGTGTGTCAAAACTTTTATTATATTCTCCAATATGGCTGTAGGTACTCCGACTAAGCGTAGAGCGCGCTCCAAAGTGTTAAAAATAATGGCGTGTAAAGCAGTTGTAAAAACAAAATTCATATTGAAATTATATTTGAATTGTTTTCTAAGACTTCCTAACAGGGGGTATTGCCTGATCAAACAATAACAAATTTCCTCAAATACTACTTTTATGTTTTAATTTAATTTAACTCAAATTTAATGTCTCTGTGTACAGTAGCATCATTGTTCACTGTTACGTCTGAATATGGTTGCAAGTCGCGTCGCGCGCTAGACATTTTGACCATATTCGGTTTTCAGAAAACAGTCAGCAACCACGGTGTACATCGATGAGTACAGTAAATATATACTTCTACTAGTTATGCCAATAAATGGTAAATCAATGTCCCTGTGTACAGTAGCATCATTGTTCACTGTTACGTCTGAATATTGTTGCAAGTCGCGTCGCGCGCTACACATTTTGACCACATTCGGTTTTCAGATAACTTAGTCAACAACCACGGTGTACATCGATGAGTACAGTAAATGTATACTTATACTAGTTATGCCAATAAATGGTAAATCAATGTCTCTGTGTACAGTAGCATCATTGTTCACTGTTACGTCTGAATATTGTTGCAAGTCGCGTCGCGCGCTACACATTTTGACCACATTCGGTTTTCAGATAACTTAGTCAACAACCACGGTGTACATCGATGAGTACAGTAAATGTATACTTATACTAGTTATGCCAATAAATGGTAAATCAATGTCTCTGTGTACAGTAGCATCATTGTTCACTGTTACATCTGAATATTGTTGCAAGTCGCGTCGCGCCCTAGACATTTTGACCACATTCGGTTTTCAGATAACTTAGTCAACAACCACGGTGTACATCGATGAGTACAGTAAATATATACTTATACTAGTTATGCCAATAAATGGTAAATCAATGTCTCTGTGTACAGTAGCATCATTGTTCACTGTTACGTCTGAATATTGTTGCAGGTCGCGTCGCGCGCTAGACATTTTGACCACATTCGGTTTTCAGATAACTTAGTCAGCAACCACGGTGTACATCGATGAGTACAGTAAATATATACTTCTACTAGTTATGCCAATAAATGGTAAATCAATGTCTCTGTGTACAGTAGCATCATTGTTCACTGTTACGTCTGAATATTGTTGCAGGTCGCGTCGCGCGCTAGACATTTTGACCACATTCGGTTTTCAGATAACTTAGTCAGCAACCACGGTGTACATCGATGAGTACAGTAAATATATACTTCTACTAGTTATGCCAATAAATGGTAAATCAATGTCTCTGTGTACAGTAGCATCATTGTTCACTGTTACGTCTGAATATTGTTGCAAGTCGCGTCGCGCGCTACACATTTTGACCACATTCGGTTTTCAGATAACTTAGTCAACAACCACGGTGTACATCGATGAGTACAGTAAATATATACTTATACTAGTTATGCCAATAAATGGTAAATCAATGTCTCTGTGTACAGTAGCATCATTGTTCACTGTTACGTCTGAATATTGTTGCAGGTCGCGTCGCGCGCTAGACATTTTGACCACATTCGGTTTTCAGATAACTTAGTCAGCAACCACGGTGTACATCGATGAGTACAGTAAATGTATACTTATACTAGTTATGCCAATAAATGGTAAATCAATGTCTCTGTGTACAGTAGCATCATTGTTCACTGTTACATCTGAATATTGTTGCAAGTCGCGTCGCGCGCTAGACATTTTGACCACATTCGGTTTTCAGATAACTTAGTCAGCAACCACGGTGTACATCGATGAGTACAGTAAATGTATACTTATACTAGTTATGCCAATAAATGGTAAATCAATGTCTCTGTGTACAGTAGCATCATTGTTCACTGTTACGTCTGAATATTGTTGCAAGTCGCGTCGCGCGCTAGACATTTTGACCACATTCGGTTTTCAGATAACTTAGTCAGCAACCACGGTGTACATCGATGAGTACAGTAAATATATACTTCTACTAGTTATGCCAATAAATGGTAAATCAATGTCTCTGTGTACAGTAGCATCATTGTTCACTGTTACATCTGAATATTGTTGCAAGTCGCGTCGCGCGCTGACATTTTGACCACATTCGGTTTTCAGATAACTTAGTCAGCAACCACGGTGTACATCGATGAGTACAGTAAATATATACTTATACTAGTTATGCCAATAAATGGTAAATCAATGTCTCTGTGTACAGTAGCATCATTGTTCACTGTTACGTCTGAATATTGTTGCAAGTCGCGTCGCGCGCTAGACATTTTGACCACATTCGGTTTTCAGATAACTTAGTCAGCAACCACGGTGTACATCGATGAGTACAGTAAATGTATACTTATACTAGTTATGCCAATAAATGGTAAATCAATGTCTCTGTGTACAGTAGCATCATTGTTCACTGTTACATCTGAATATTGTTGCAAGTCGCGTCGCGCGCTAGACATTTTGACCACATTCGGTTTTCAGATAACTTAGTCAGCAACCACGGTGTACATCGATGAGTACAGTAAATGTATACTTATACTAGTTATGCCAATAAATGGTAAATCAATGTCTCTGTGTACAGTAGCATCATTGTTCACTGTTACGTCTGAATATTGTTGCAAGT
This sequence comes from Aphrophora alni, assembly GCA_963513935.1. Taxonomy (NCBI): domain Eukaryota; kingdom Metazoa; phylum Arthropoda; class Insecta; order Hemiptera; family Aphrophoridae; genus Aphrophora; species Aphrophora alni. Next base: position 139,982,863 of record OY740769.1, on the reverse strand, counting down.
CGCGTCGCGCGCTAGACATTTTGACCACATTCGGTTTTCAGATAACTTAGTCAGCAACCACGGTGTACATCGATGAGTACAGTAAATATATACTTCTACTAGTTATGCCAATAAATGGTAAATCAATGTCTCTGTGTACAGTAGCATCATTGTTCACTGTTACATCTGAATATTGTTGCAAGTCGCGTCGCGCGCTGACATTTTGACCACATTCGGTTTTCAGATAACTTAGTCAGCAACCACGGTGTACATCGATGAGTACAGTAAATATATACTTATACTAGTTATGCCAATAAATGGTAAATCAATGTCTCTGTGTACAGTAGCATCATTGTTCACTGTTACGTCTGAATATTGTTGCAAGTCGCGTCGCGCGCTAGACATGTTGACCACATTCGGTTTTCAGATAACTTAGTCAGCAACCACGGTGTACATCGATGAGTACAGTAAATGTATACTTATACTAGTTATGCCAATAAATGGTAAATCAATGTCTCTGTGTACAGTAGCATCATTGTTCACTGTTACGTCTGAATATTGTTGCAAGTCGCGTCGCGCGCTGACATTTTGACCACATTCGGTTTTCAGATAACTTAGTCAGCAACCACGGTGTACATCGATGAGTACAGTAAATGTATACTTATACTAGTTATGCCAATAAATGGTAAATCAATGTCTCTGTGTACAGTAGCATCATTGTTCACTGTTACGTCTGAATATTGTTGCAAGTCGCGTCGCGCGCTAGACATTTTGAACACATTCGGTTTTCAGAAAACTTAGTCAGCAACCACGGTGTACATCGATGAGTACAGTCAATGTATACTTCTACTAGTTATGCCAATAAATGGTAAATCAATGTCTCTGTGTACAGTAGCATCATTGTTCACTGTTACATCTGAATATTGTTGCAAGTCGCGTCGCGCGCTAGACATTTTGACCACATTCGGTTTTCAAGAACGATTTGATTGAAAGTATAAAATCTTCCAATGAGCAAGATATACTGTTCACAGAACTACTTAGTGTCAGCAATAATTAGTGTCCAAATTAATTAAATAATTAATTAATCTCTGAATCTATTTTGCGAATGTTGATCCTCAATTAATTTTGCCGGCAATCTGACAAGTTTTTTTGGTTTATAAGCCGACAACACAGGGGACATGGGAAAGACTATTTTGATGTTGGCAATGTGAATGAGAAGTCTTGTCAATGTAATTTTATCTGAAAAGAGCCGCACTTAAAGGAGTTATCCTTACATCCGGTACCGGCGGTAAGAAAAGATCTTTCTTACACAAAGCGATCCCACCTCCCTGCTTCACTGTCGGCTCAACTTTGTGCTAAATGACAATGTAATTTGATCGATTAAATTATCGTCTTCTATTGAAAGTCCAAGTGTACCTCAAAATTACAATTTGCATAACCCGTTTATCTCGGTCATGTATACCTAGTTTTATTATGGGTCATTAAATAGATGTCGAGATTTTCGCAGAAATATCTGTTTTAAAGTTTAATAAACCACACTAAATCTCTTATAAGTTGTCTGTGCAGTGATAAAAACTAAAGGTCCGATTTCGATTAATTTTAAATATTGACATTAACCTTATTTCAAGAAGGTTTTTTTTTATCTCTTCAATAACTTAAATTCGTTGTGAGTAACTGCTATATATAAGACGAAAACTCAAAATTCCAATCAAAATTTTGAAAAGGGAAAACTTTTAAAACATTAGAATTGCAATTCTGTCAAGACACAAAGACAAATAAATGTTTATTTGTGTCGTTAAATGCAAATTAAATACCAATGCAACAACGATGACAAAGAACAGCTTTAAAACAATTTCAAATTTGTGATCTACGAGATACAGTATTTACATAATTTAATTAATGAGTTTGACCTATAAAAAAAATGATTGACGCAAATTAAATACGTTATTAAAAGCAGAATAAATAAAATTTCCAGTGAAAAATAGATATAATCAGAAAGAATTGTTAGTCTAAACAATTGCTAATTAATAACTAGAAAGTCAAATTAGAATAATTGAGACAAATACAAAGTGGGTTGTAATGTTAAAATAGCTGCATAGTTTGTCTCCATACAATGGTATTGGCAATAACAAAGTATTGAACGACTACGATAATTACCAGTATCAAAGTAAAATACAGTTTATTGTGTGTTGCTAAGGAAAGGAGTGTTTCGCCGTACAAAGGTGTAAAGAAATTCCAGCTGAGGTGAAGTAGTGAATAAAAGACAAGTGCAATGGAATAAACAAACTAGATTCTAGACATGTACAACAAACAAAAATATTCACCAAATACTATCAAATTTAAGAAAGCAAGAACGAATAATAAGGAATAAGTGTTAAATATGTTGGTGTAATCGATGCTAGGAAATAGTTACAAAAATTTTACAAATACAATTTGAACGGTTTTCTAAAACTTTTAAGCAGGAAGTTTTTACTTGAAAAAAAATAACCTCACTCACTGCTTTTTGGTGTTTTAATTTATATTAATTACAAATTTTCCGAGTTTTATATGGTTAATAAAAGACCATTAACATAACAGTTACACTGTTTCGTTGCCTTCCAAGTAACTGAGCAGATAAGACAGCCAGCAATGTTTACATCACTATGATACCAATGAATTTGAAATCACTACAATGCAAGGTGTAAATCCCATTTTAAAACTTTTTTCCCCCTTTAAGTGGTGTTTTGTTCAAGTAACTGCGATATTATTAAATGTTATATCTTACCCTAATTAACTGAAAATTACTGGATTACGCAGATGATATGTGCCTGCTTTCGCAGAGATACACGGATATGCAGTTTAAGTTGAATGCGCTGAAGGAAGTAGCTGAAGCGGCAGGACTCAAGATAAATCATCGGAAAACTAAAGTTATGAAGATGAATGCAGAAAACAGACAAGCTCTAAACTGCGATGGAGAAGAAATAGAGGAGGTCAACACTTTTTCTTACTTGGGAAGTGTTGTTTCAACAAGTGGAGAAGCTGATGATGATGTGAAGACTCGCATTAAAAAAGCAAACGCCGCCTTTGTACAACTGTACCCGATTTGGCGAAATCGAAACATCTCAAAGAAAACGAAGCTTCGCATCTTCAACACAAATGTTAAGTCTGTTTTGCTGTATGCAAGTGAGACGTGGAAAGTTACAAGTTTAATTACGTCTCGGCTGCAAGTTTTCATCATTAGGTTTCTTCGCCGTATCATGAACATTCATTGGCCTGAGATCATTACAAACGAGGATTTATCGAGAGAAACAGATCAAATTCGGGTCAAACTGCAGATTCGAGAGAGGAAGTGGAGGTGGTTAGGACATACACTGAGGAAGCCAGACGGAACCATTGAGAAAGAGGCCCTGGATTGGAACCCGCAAGGTGTCAGAAGAAGAGGTCGACCCCGAGAAACCTGGAAGAGGACCATTATTAAAGAAGCAAAAGAGGTTAACAAGACTTGGGGAGAAGTGAAGGCACTTGCTGGAGACAGGGACAGATGGAGAGCTCTTCTGGACGCCCTATGCTCCAATAGGAGATAAAAGGAAATAAGTCAAGTAAGTCAATTAACTGAAAATCCCATTGTACACCGCACTGGAGTATACAGTTCAAAGAACCATTAGTGAAAGTAAGTGTTCGAAACCAAATTATGTTACATCTGTTTTCAGTGTTTTCTAATTGGTGAGGTTTAACTGGTTTTAATCAGCTACTCGTATCAGGCGATAAACCCATTATAAAGGCTTCTGATCAAATTACAATGGCAAAGGAGGTTTTGACAGTAATTATGATTATCGATGAATAAATGTGAATGTTTATAAATTAAAGGCACGATATTGTCAGTAAGATTTCTATATAAATTTAAGATGTCGTTGAATATGAACGAGTAGCGTAAATCTAGTAGGCCTAATTACAGTAATGTCTCGAAAACCAATTATTAATGACATATTTCAATTTATCTTAATATCATTGACTGTGCAACAGTGGTAAAAATACTCTAGGGGTTCATTATCTAGTAAAATCATAATTTCTCATATATATATATATATATATATATATATATATATATATATATATATATATAATATATATATTTATTTACAGTGACCCCAAAAATCAGCCTGATTATTCCCATATGTAGAATCGGTGGACACTGCATAAGATTGCAGATTGCAATTGCTAGAATTTTTATATTACAAATTCTTTCCAGGGATAAAATTACACTTTAATAGATTAACAGTTAGGATTGTAAATTTGTAAAATCATTATATATTTTAAAACAAACATAAGATTATAGGCTGTAAACTAACAATATTAGGCAAACAAACTAATATAGCTCATAGATAGTGTAACAAAACTAATGGATTTTTAAAAAGTCCAGATTTCAGATACTAATACATTTTGCTTCAAGGTATTCCCTACTATGGTAACCACCTGAATTTCTAGGCCATGTTTCACTTCATCAGTGACGGACAAAATAAATTTACATTCAGACATTAATAGTGCCGGTCTACGAGGTTCCACCCATTACCTCATAGACAGCGTCGCAGCCACTTCGGTCAATAGCAAAGTTTGACGAAATAACGAACTTTCCCTTGACACAAAGACAAAGTTTTTTTTCAAATCCCGTTTCTGCAACTTGACGAGAATCATCTGTTTTAGTACTCTTTCAAAAACAAATTATACAGGGTGACTTTGAATCCATATGAACAAACTTTGTCACGTTATTCAGCATGTCAAAAGAAACAAAAAATGTAATATAACATGTGTCCTATCTCTTCCGTTTTTAGTCTATCTGTCTCAATGTCACTATGTAGCTCAAGATTTTGTACAACAATGAGTAGGTTGTTTACTTGGATTCAGCTATTTATGTAACCAAAATGTATTTTTTTTTAGTTATACTTCAGTCAATAAGAATAAATTTACATAATTTTATTTGTCTTGAAATTCTCTAACTTTTTTGTGTCATAACATTATTTAATAAAATTTGTAGTTTATTAATTATTTAACTTTGAATATTTTGAACTGCCGCCATCTTGAAACGGAAAGTTGTATGAAAACGAAATTTTATTGGCATTTATAAACTACCCACAGTAACAATCATACCAAGTATCATGATTTTCCCTCAAATAGTTTCAAAGATATTAAGGTTAAAATAAAACACACACACACACACACACACATACAGACAGATAGACCGAAAACGGAATGAGATAGGACACATGTTATATTACATTTTTCGTTTCTTTTGACATGCTGAATAACGTGACAAAGTTTGTTCATATGGTTGCAAAAGACACCCTGAATAATTAGATTTAGTTGAATGTTAGGAAATAATTGTATAATGTTGAACATTTATCTCATTGTGTTTCTATTCGTATCTGTCAGCTATTGTTGACTAGTTCTGATTATTAAGTTGAAAAGTAACTGAAAAAACTCGTTTCAATTAACTTGGTCGGGATTTCTCATTTGGTCTTAATTCTCAATTAAAACAATATTATTAGAAAGAGAGAATAGTCGGTGTAACATTTTAATAAAGATATAGCGTTGAGTAAGATAAAAATAGGAAAACTTTCATAAATCTTATATGGTAAAATTTCACTACGTACAATGATGGAAGTTGATCCTAGCGTGTCTGACTTTAAATAAATGTTTTAGATAATTGCGTGTTAAAATTAATTTTACTGATTAACAAAATTATGAAATTGTAATCTGGAATAACTACTAGTTTTGATCGAATTAACAAAAATATTAAAATCTTTATTTAACTAACTTTATTCAGTAAATTTTGTAAATTTTTCATCCAATTGACGTACAATGATTAAACTTTACATATACATTTTCTAATCCTGTCACCAAACAAGGTTCTAAATATAAAAACATTAATTTTTAACAACTCAAAAAATGTAATAATCTTGCCTCTTAAAATGCAAATTGTTTTCAAATTAGTGTCTTTTTGGAATATAGTTCTAACTGCATTAATTACAAATTTCATGACATGTGATTTTCAGTTGTAGCTTGTTTAAACAAGCAAACTAACAAATTGTTTTTATACAGTTAATCTGGTACAAGATTGCCGCATAAAAAATTAACGAGTCAAATTTTACTAATTAAACAATGAAGTGAACAAGCTAACTAAATTTTCCAACATTTAAAAACAAAATGTTTTCATCGTAATAAAATTTGTTTTATAAAAATTAACTCTTTAAACTTAAATTGACAACATAAATTGTATAGAATATCTTCACTGATAACAAAAACTTAATTAAAAACATGTCCTTTAAATACTTCTTAATTGTGTATATTTAAAAAAATTGTAAATACTGCATGTAGATTTTTAAAATTCTAAATAAATTCAAAAACAGATAAACACACACACACACACACACACAAGAAAAATTATATATAAAAAAAAAATAATAATAATAAGTAAAATCAAACTTCGGGTTTGTTTATTTATTCATTAAAAAAAAAAGGAAAAAAGGGGGGAAAAAGGAGATATATAAGATAAAATGTTCAGTTGGGGTAATCAATTATCAATATTTATGTTTCAGCCAACATCGTCAAAATTCCATTTGGTAAGTTATATATATATAAAAGAAGAAAGGGAGAAAAATAAATTAAAGATAATTTAAAATAAAACAAATTTTCCTTCATATCTAAAATTCTGTAAAATAAATTTATATTTCTTCATGTCAATATTCTACAAAATCTTTTGCTTGTTAATAAAATTGCAATTTCTGCTTCAAAAATACTTCAATGACAAAATAATAGATCACTAAATTCTTCACTAATGATAATAAAAGTTGTCTGAACCAGAAAACTGTTGTTGGAGTTTTTCTTTGAAGTCAAACCACATTAGACGGCGATCCTTGTTGTGGGCCTAGTACTTGAACTGAGAGGAAGTTCTTAAATTTAATTGATAATTATGTTTTTCCTTTTTTGTACATTACAGCTGTGACAAGGTGACAAATAATTTAATGGACTGACAATTCATTCACACTAATTTTTCAGTTTTTCCATTCGATGCGTCTAGTTATTGACTTTAACAATTCTCCGAAAGAACCTTATTTTTAGAGATTTACGTGTTCAAATCACGTCTTTCATTTTCCGCTACTGGAAATAAACCATGAGCAATTCTATCATCATTATACTTTAAATATCATAGAATTGTTAATTTTTGTTTTTAGCCATAACTTTCTTGATTTTTACTGTAGAAAAGTGTGTAGAATTATGTTATTTATTTAAAATCTGTATAAAATGAGCTAGTGTGTGACCTTATATACCGTACAGAAACAGAGTTAAGGAGAGAATAATTTAAATCTGTAGCCATTTTGAAATTTACCACACGATTTTCTATCAGATCATCCTTTAAATATTTAGTGTCAATCGGATAACTCAATAATTAGTAAAGGAAGGGATAATCTTAGATTTCGTTACGACTCTACAATGTACGATGCGTAAATCAACAATAGTAAACATAAAATACAAATAACTCGTTCAATAGCGATTACAATAAGTAACTATTGTAGGTGACATAGTTATGTGACCATGTTTGATTGCAATTAATTACAATAGTCGAGAATTATTTAGTTACATTCAAATCCATAAGTTCAATAAATACAGCTGATTAAACGTGTAGCGTGGGCTCTCCCGCCCCCACAGTGAATCAGCTTAATGAACTTCTATTGGATTGGCCGGTTTCACTTGTTGAAGCTATGATTTAATGGTTCACGAGTGAAACCAATTGGCCGTGTCAACTCGCCTATTGTCAAGTCCTACTCATCATTGCTTCAGTAATTGTTTTCTGTGTAATCGAATCTGATACACTTACAATCGGATTACATCTTACATGCTTGATTACAATGTCTTTTATAGTTTTCATTCTAAATCACCAGCGTTAAGGAAGCGAACAGTATAATTATGTATATAAAAACGGTTAATGTCTAATTTACAAAACTCCCCCCCCCCCCCCCCGAGAAGAATAAAAATTAATATTACAAACTATAATGTTTACCTCCATAAACTCTTTAAGAAACTAACCGTAGGAAGTTTATTTAATTTTAAAGTTAATGGTTCATGGTAACTCTACAACTTTCATATTTTACAACGATTCAAACAGATGGTTTTTACCATTTGAACACACATATATCAATCCAACTGATCGGTTGTTAACAATTTAATGACTTATTTTAAGGTTATGTTCAGTACGTAACTCAAAACGAATATCCAAAACTACTGCGCAGTCTAAGCTAGTTTTATAAAGAATCTCCACAGTTAGGACGTCTTGAATATTAATACTTTTGGTTTCAATATGTTGTAAACAATCATATTTTGCAAGTAGTGGGACATGTCATAACAAAGAGGCAGATATTGCTTTATCTACATTCTATACAGAATAAAACAATTCGAACAAGTTTCACAATCTTTCACAACGGATATTTTATTAAAAATTAACGAATGAAATCAAAAAACGAAACTATATCAGAAAAATAGAGCGGAGACACAAAGGAGACGATAAACATCATGAAAATATGGAGTATGTCCTGAATATACTAGGATTGTCCCTCTCCCCAAATTATTTTTATAATTTACATTATATACCTGACTCTTCGTACTACGTTTTATGATGTTAAAATTTTTGGACCCGTATTGAATTTGATTAATTTTTTAACACAAAATAACATTTTAAAATATGTTATAATTGTAACTAAATTATATAGGCTATACGAGAATAAATTTTGTTGTTGTTGTTTAAAGGTAAACAACCTTACAGTCACCATTGCCTTATAAAAAAAGTAAGAAAAGAACAAAATAAAGACCAATAGATCTCCAATACTCTAATAGCGGCAGGCTCGTAACATAACAAGTGTTGGTTAAGAAAGACTAGATGCAGACCCGACTACAGTAGGCCTACCTCGGGATCGCCACGCATAGGTGAGCCCCTGAGGATTTAAAGTTTGGTGGCGCAATCATTTTTGTAATAACTGTCTCCTATCTCTAGCTATTGACGAAAAACCATCTGACATTGTTACCAAAGCCACATTTAATGTTTTAATCCTTTTGTAACATATAATACTGCCTAAGACTTCTAGGTTCATCTCAATAGTGGAAACGTGGGCAACTTGCATTAACCACTATCCACTATCCTCCCCTACCTGCACCTGGTTGTAATAAGAACATAATGCACACCTAGCCCAAGTATATGAAACCGATATACATTCAATAGAAAGACAAAATGTTCTACCTGGCTCCTTTTTTGTGCATAGTTTTATTGAGTCTTTATAAATATAAAAGCAAATGTCCTGACTGATACATCAAAGTCCAGTCCAAGCCCCTGGATCTAGAAACATGAAATTCGCTGATTATATTCCTTCCACAACGTAAAGACCCACTAAGAATTTATTTTTAAGAGGTTGAAAAGGGTAAAATTAGCTTTGATGCACTCCTCAATATCGCTTAGGCTCGATGTGATATCCACTTGGTTCTTGCTTCCATAGGTTAGGGCCTAGCCATGTAAATATCGAAAAAGAGAATCCCTATATAAAATCAAATGACTAGACTGACTTCTTAACGTTAAGCACAAACCCCTGAAAACACTTAAAATTTTTTTGTTTTTTTAATTTGACCCCCAAGGAAGTTAAAAGGAGTAAATAGATTTTATGGATCTCTCAATATCTCTTAGGACCGACTTGGTTTTTGCTTACCTAGGTTAGGGCGTAACCATGTAAATATCTAAAAAGAGAGTCCCTATATATAAAATGAAATTACTTGACCGACTTCTCAAAGTCATGTACAAACCCCTGGACCTACTAAAAATCAATGTTTTCTTTTATTTGACCCCTAAAGAAGTTAAATTAGTAAATAAGTTTGATGTACTCTCAATATGTCTTAGGACCGACTTGGATTTTGCTTCCATAGGTTAGGGCCTAACCATGTAAATATCTAAAAAGAGAATCCCTATATATAAAATCAATGACTTGACCGACTTCTCAACGTTAAGCGTTAATTGACTTCTTAAACCCCTGGACCAACTAAAAACTAAAACCCCTGGACCAACTAAAAAGCTATTTTTTAAAAATTTGACCACTAAGGAAGTTAAAAGGAGTAAATACGTTTTATGGATCTCTCAATATCTCTTAGGACTGACTTGATTTTGGTTACCTAGGTTACCCATACAAATCTCTAACAAGCCCTAACCAACCAGTGCAACGTTGGGTATAAACAGCTATTAAGAAATAAAATATATAGGCTACTTGATTAGTTTCGGAGCTTAATATTCTAAGCCAAATGTGTAAAAAATAAGTTTTTCTTGATATTTTGGAAATTATTGACTTTATAATTCAAACAGAAAAATATTATAAAATTTTCTGTCTCTCAATTGGAAAAACATTGATTATCTGAATCAGTATTAGCGGGATTAATACAAGGATGTAAAATATTGTTAATATAGAATAACAAATGGGGTGGGGCACATTAAATTTTATTCATCTCATAAAAAACACTGTGGATTTATAGAACAAAAGTCATTTCACTGACAATTGTGTAACTTATAAAACAGCCAGATTAAACTGGAATTGTTTGAACATGGATAACACAATGACGGGAATTAAATAAATAGAAGGAAAACAATAAGTGTGTGTTCCTTTCCCCTCCGTTTATATAATATTACTGTATAACGGGTGTCCCAAAAGTCCAACTTCCCTTACTCCAAGATTTAAATGAGGGATTAAAACATAATATTTGTAATTGAACTTTACAAAAACAAAAAAAGTTTTACAGTAAACTTAGTAGAATCTACAGTTTTAATTTTATATTTTAGTATTACAGGTCAGTTGTATTATTTGTGAAATGTAAAGAAATGGAAGCCGATTAACAATTGTTTTTATAATTGTTTCTAATTTTTACTTTACGAAAAATAAAGCATAAATTAATATACTTTTTTTAAATATTTGTTTACCCTATTCAATTAATCCTTAAATAATACTATTTTAATTTTGTTTAAATAATCTGCAATTGTATAAATTAGCTTACACTTCTTCCGGGCGAGACAGATAAGTTTTTTCCTTTATTAACTTTATATTTTACTCAATAAGGATTACCTTTAAACAAATTTAAGTTGTACGACACAAATAAAATTTCGAGGGTGGAAGTCTTATATAAATAAGTCTTACAAAATTTTCTGAAATTTTTTTTATATTTTTACTCATTCAAAATTTAAAGAGGACAGGGTTCATGGGGTTTTAGCGTAGACATAGAATTTCAACGAATGTCAATAATAAAAAAAGGACAATAAATAGCTAGTTTTAGTAGAAAATGTCACATCAAGTTATTCGTGTAAAATAAACGGTTAAATTTAACGCACCAAACCGTGTCTTCAGGGAGGAGTGGAGGGATTTGGATGAGTGACATAATCCTGTCTAAACAATACTAGAAGCAAGACTGGCAGAATTATTAATTAACGGGGTAAAGTTCCCAGACAGGGTGACACAAATGGTTAGATTTATTACAATAAAGCCAAGTGGTAGCATTTAATTGACTAGACCAAGTGTGTGTTTATAATAATATTATATTGGGGATCGTGTGCATGTAGCAGTGTCACATGAGTGCTTGTACCATGTCAACCCTTGCAATTAAAGTGAACACGCAAGCCCATTGTTCTCACCCGCACTTTCACGACAACTCACATCAATTTATTAACGGAGAAATCGTGAGACCAAAAAAAATGCCAATTTTCTTCGGTGCAATCTTGGAAATCTGTTGAATATTTATTATCGAGTGGGGGGTATATACTCATTAACCAAAGATTTATTGACTTAAGACAAACAACAAATTTTATCACTGATTACGATCCTTCCATAAAAGGGACGACTTAATTATACGAGACAATGCATTGTGAGATAACGGAAAAAAAAAAACTTGTCCAAACCCAAATCACGTTTCTGTATTATTTATTTACAAGTTTACCAACGGGCCGATAACGCGAGGTTCAAGGTTTTTAATCGCTACTCGAACTTAAGAAGCCTGAATAGACCAAAGAAACTGCCAAAACCGTTCCAGGAAATGTCGTTACACAGACACCTCTTCCATCGATGTCTGACATGTTTTATATGAACCAACAGAGACACTTGTTCACATTATTAATCTGCAATTTGCCACTCTTAAAGCGTAAACTTCTTTATCATTTGCAAGTACCAACAAATGTATATTTTAGTAAACAAGTAGCCTATATCCATTACAATACATCATTACAAGAAGACAATCATTAAAAACAAACAATTGATTTTATAATATTACAGAATAACTACAACAAAGCCAGTCACGTTCACAACTGCAGAGTGGAAATTAAATGATAAAAGTAATTATATAACAATATTGTCTACAAAGTATAACTTTAAAGATCATTTAGGGCTGACTATTTGTGAGATTCGTTTACATACTCGAATAAAATAATATAAATGAAATATGAAGTTCTGTAAAACTTAATGCTACCGATGTAATGAAATCTTTACGTCATGAGCAGTTATATAACTAAACGCATAACAAAACAGAGGTATAAAGGGTTCAAATTAACAACTTATAGTCAAGTACATGGACATTAGGTATTAGTATAAACAACAAACTTTTTCAGAACATTAAAAATAACAAAGTACGTCAAATATATGTCATGAGACATTAGAATTAACAATGTACGTCTATTAGACGGATCACAGCAGTCTTGGGGAAATTTGAATTAACAAAGTGCGTCAAATATATGTCATGAGACATAAGAATTAACAATGTACGTCTATTAGACGGATCATAGCAGTCTTGGGGAAATAGAATTAACAACGTACGTCAAATATATGTCATGAGACATAAGAATTAACAATTTACATCTATTAGACGGATCATAGCAGTCTTGGGGAAATTAGAATTAACAACGTACGTCAAATATACGTCATGAGACATAAGAATTAACAATGTAGGCCTACGTCTATTAGACGGATCACAGCAGTCTTGGGGAAATTAGAATTAACAACGTACGTTAAATATATGTCATGAGACATTAGAATTAACAATGTACGTCTATTAGACGGATCATAGCAGTCTTTGGGAAATTAGAATTAACAACGTACGTCAAATATATGTCATGAGACATTAGAATTAACAATGTACGTCTATTAGACGGATCATAGCAGTCTTGGGGAAATTAGAATTAACAACGTACGTCAAATATATGTCATGAGACATTAGAATTAACAATGTACGTCTATTAGACAGATCATATCAGTCTTGGGGAAATTAGAATTAACAACGTACGTCAAATATATGTCATGAGACATTAGAATTAACAATGTACGTCTATTAGACGGATCATAGCAGTCTTGGGGAAATTAGAATTAACAACGTACGTCAAATATATGTCATGAGACATTAGAATTAACAATGTACGTCTATTAGACAGATCATATCAGTCTTTGGGAAATTAGAATTAACAACGTACGTCAAATATATGTCATGAGACATTAGAATTAACAATGTACGTCTATTAGACGGATCATAGCAGTCTTGGGGAAATTAGAATTAACAACGTACGTCAAATATATGTCATGAGACATTAGAATTAACAATGTACGTCTATTAGACGGATCATAGCAGTCTTTGGGAAATTAGAATTAACAACGTACGTCAAATATATGTCATGAGACATTAGAATTAACAATGTACGTCTATTAGACGGATCATAGCAGTGGTGGGGAAATTAGAATTAACAACGTACGTCAAATATATGTGATGAGACATTAGAATTAACAATGTACGTCTATTAGACGGATCATAGCAGTGGTGGGGAAATTAGAATTAACAACGTACGTCAAATATATGTCATGAGACATTAGAATTAACAATGTACGTCTATTAGACGGATCACAGCAGTCTTGGGGAAATTTGAATTAACAATTTACGTCTATCAGACGGATCATAGCAGTCTTGGGGAAATTAGAATTAACAACGTACGTCTATTAGACGGATCATAGTAGTCTTGGGAAAATTAGAATTAACAATGTACGTCAAATATATGTCATGAGACATTAGAATTAACAATGTACGTCTATTAGACGGATCATAGCAGTCTTGGGGAAATTAGAATTAACAACGTACGTCAAATATATGTCATGAGACATTACAATTAACAATTTACGTCTATCAGACGGATAATAGCAGTCTTGGGGAAATTAGAATTAACAACGTACGTCTATTAGACGGATCATAGTAGTCTTGAGGAAATTAGAATTAACAATGTACGTCAAATATACGTCATGAGACATTAGAATTAACAATGTACGTCTATTAGACGGATCATAGCAGTCTTGGAGAAATTAGAATTAACAACGTACGTTTATTAGACGGATCATAGCAGTCTTGGGGAAATTAGAATTAACAATGTACGTCAAATATACGTCATGAGACATTAGAATTAACAATGTACGTCTATTAGACGGATCATAGCAGTCTTGGGGAAATTAGAATTAACAACGTACGTCAAATATATGTCATGAGACATTAGAATTAACAATGTACGTCTATTAGACGGATCATAGCAGTCTTGGAGAAATTAGAATTAACAATGTACGTCAAATATACGTCATGAGACATTAGAATTAACAATGTACGTCTATTAGACGGATCATAGCAGTCTTGGAGAAATTAGAATTAACAACGTACGTCTATTAGACGGATCATAGCAGTCTTGGGGAAATTAGAATTAACAATGTACATCAAATATACGTCATGAGACATTAGAATTAACAATGTACGTCTATTAGACGGATCATAGCAGTCTTGGAGAAATTAGAATTAACAACGTACGTCTATTAGACGGATCATAGCAGTCTTGGGGAAATTAGAATTAACAATGTACATCTATTAGACGGATCATAGCAGTCTTGGAGAAATTAGAATTAACAATGTACGTCTATTAGACGGATATAGCAGTCTTGGGGAAATTAGAATTAACAACGTACGTCAAATATATGTCATGAGACATTAGAATTAACAATTTACGTCTATCAGACGGATCATAGCAGTCTTGGGGAAATTAGAATTAACAACGTACGTCTATTAGACGGATCATAGTAGTCTTGAGGAAATTAGAATTAACAATGTACGTCAAATATACGTCATGAGACATTAGAATTAACAATGTACGTCTATTAGACGGATCATAGCAGTCTTGGAGAAATTAGAATTAACAACGTACGTCAAATATATGTCATGAGACATTGGTAATAGACGGATCATAGCAGTATTAACAAAATAAGAATTAACAATGTACGTCAAGTATATGATAAGAGACATGGCATTAGAGAGATCGTACTAGTATTCGGGAAATTAGAATTAACAATGTACGTCAGGTATATAAGAGACATGGTATTAGAAAGATCATAGTAGTATTCTGGAAATTAGAATTAACGATGTACGTAAAGTATATGATAAGAGACATGGTATTAGAAAGATCATAGTAGTATTCGGGAAATTAGAATTAACAATGTACGTCAAGTATATGATAAGAAAAATGCTATTAGAGAGATCAAAGAAATTCGGGAAATTAGAATTAACAATGTACGTCAAGTATAAGTTATGATAAGAGACATGGTATTAGAGATCATAGTAGAATTCGGGAAATTAGAATTAACAATGTACGTCAAGTATAAGTTATGATAAGAGACATGGTATTAGAGAGATCAAAGAAATTCGGGAAATTAGAATTAACAATGTACGTCAAGTATAAGTTATGATAAGAGACATGGTATTAGAGATCATAGTAAAATTCGGGAAATTAGAATTAACAATGTACGTCAAGTATATGATAAGAGACATGCTATTAGAGATCATAGTAGAATTCGGGAAATTAGAATTAACAATGTACGTCAAGTATAAGTTATGATAAGAGACATGGTATTAGAGAGATCAAAGAAATTCGGGAAATTAGAATTAACAATGTACGTCAAGTATAAGTTATGATAAGAGACATGGTATTAGAGATCATAGTAGAATTCGCGAAATTAGAATTAACAATGTACGTCAAGCATACGCCGTAAAGCATTAGTATTATAAATCACTACGTACGCAACAGAGTATATGGATTAACGATGTACGTCAAAAGCATTAGATTAATCATTAGCCTACATCCTCTTCAAGGTATAAGAATTAACAATGTACTTAGAGTATACTCCATAAATTACTATTGTAAATCCTACAAATAAAATTGAAGAATTAGGTATATTCGTCTACACAATCTTCTCGGTAAATAAATTATCTATTGTTACTATTAGTAGAAACAAACACATCATGTACGAAATTAACGGGTAAATCTTGTGCAATAATTTGTTTAAAAAAATACATTTATCGTAAGTTTTCGTTGAGGTATAATTGAGTTTTGTCATTTTGTCAGATAGTGAAATTAAATAATGATAAAAGGTGAGGTAGATTGTTCACCAAGTTTGGAGTATGTTTGAAAATGTAAAGATACAAATTGCCAGAGCAAATTGTCATATTATAAAATGTATATAGACTTAAATATACTATGTTGAAGAAAACTTCACTTAATAATATTTAGTAGATTTTATTTTTTTAACTGAGCACGGAATACAGAATTAAAGAGTTCCTATTCGGTCGTAACAAATATTTTCCAGCTAAATCAAGCAATAAAACAAAAAGCTTATCAATTACCAGTATACTGACTCCCTACCCGCTTCTAACTTGTAACACTTACCACCTGTGTTTTGATTTATTTTGTATGGGGAGGGGGGGAACCCTCCTGCAGGCTTCCAATCGCTTCATTGCATTCCACCACAACACCTTAGCCATAGCATTGGCAATAACATTTTACAACCTAACCATTTCAGTATAACGAGACAAGAACCATTTCAAAAAGCCATATACGATGTTATTTATATACTTTACAATTCCAACTTTAAACTTGAATTCTCAAACTGTCTATAATTATAAAATATTGTTCATTACTTTCAATGGCAACTTATTGCAAAGGTAAATAGTGGAACGACCGCAAAGATCAATAATTACCCTATATGTCCTCTATCCTTTATACAACAATAACTAATCACGAAAAAGCCCTTCATAAAGAGTCCCATTAAATCGTGAGCGATCAAAGTCAAAATTAAAATCAGTTCTCCAAAATGTTAAAAATCTAGATTCACTATTATCTGACTTGTTCTAACAGATGCTAACAGAGAAAGATAGTGAATATATGAACCCGCACCACTCCCAGGCCCTTGGTTACTTATTGGAAAATCGACCACATGAAAAATATCTGATTGTACACAAGGTTTTTTTACAAGGCGCGATTAGAGGTTACTGGTCAAAATATCGACCACTTCACATTAGGCTAATTTTTGTTATGCTAAAGCAGAGTTCATTAGCACCGAACCCATTCCATGGCTAACAGGAAGCCTGATAATATTACCTCGTATTAAGTCAGTATATACGGCTCTCTATAGAAAGAATTATGAAGAAGTAGTTAATATTTCAACCATTAAGCGTTTGGTTAATCAAACATGTGCTATTAGTGCATTCTAGTTAATATCAAATGACGGATTAGTAAAATATTCTGTTTGAATGTAGCATCATGTTTATGTTGTTTTAACTGTTACTTATAACTGAATTTATTTGTTTTCAATACTCTATTTTATTTTTAATTAAGTGCTGTTTGCTGTAGTTATGGGTAACTTTAATAACAACATGTAGGTAATAAAAAAATTGCAGACAAAATTCTATCAACAAATTATTAAAAATACAGTTTACGTTGTATCTTGGTTAAATAAACAGCATGTAATAAAAAAAATGCACACAAAATTCTATCAACAAATTATTAAAAATACAGTTTACGTTGTATCTTGGTTAAATAAACAGCATGTAATAAAAAAATTGCACACAAAATTCTATCAACAAATTATTAAAAATACAGTTTACGTTGTATCTTGGTTGAAGCAACAGCATGTAATACAAAAATTGCACACAAAATTCTATCAACAAATTATTAAAAATACAGTTTACGTTGTATCTTGGTTGAAGCAACAGCATGTAATACAAAAATTGCACACAAAATTCTATCAACAAATTATTAAAAATACAGTTTACGTTGTATCTTGGTTGAAGCAACAGCATGTAATAAAAAATTGCACACAAAATTCTATCAACAAATTATTAAAAATACAGTTTACGTTGTATCTTGGTTGAAGCAACAGCATGTAATAAAAAATTGCACACAAAATTCTATCAACAAATTATTAAAAATGCAGTTTACGTTGTATCTTGGTTGAAGCAGCAGCATGTAATACAAAAATTGCACACAAAATTCTATCAACAATTATTAAAAATACAGTTTACGTTGTAACTTGGTTGAAGCTACAGCATGTAATACAAAAATTGCACACAAAATTCTATCAACAATTATTAAAAATACAGTTTACGTTGTATCTTGGTTGAAGCTACAGCATGTAATAAAAAAAATTGCACACACAATTCGATTGGTCGCTATGTTGGATAGGATGAACGTAGAGACCTCTAGTTTACGTCATTGTTCTTATTTTTAAAAGACCTTTAAAATGAGGTGTCACTCAATAGGGGTTGCTATTTAAAAATTCTTGACTTATCCCCAAACTACCCCATTTTGGGGTAAGGGTTGAAAATGTTGATACTTCAAAAAAACTTCTCCTTTGGTTATCTAAACTTCCCCCAAAGCAAATTTGTCTATTTCCATTAATAAAAAAAATAATAATAGGGGGGTGGGACTTTTAGGACACTTGGTATATAAAGCGTATAACTTAATAAGAGGGTACGAAATCAAATAACTTAATAAGAGAAACAAACTATAATTGGATTGTTCAAAATCAGCTGTAACATTCCAGAACAATTTTTTTTCTTAAATGTAGCTCCTAAGATCATGATCGTAACAGACGGTCATAAACATTCTAAAAACCACTTTTAGTCTCAAAACCTACGTTTCCAAAAAAAAAACTAAACGTAATTTGTTTGCTTCATTAGAAAACTTCATACCAAGTATATGTGGGGCGAGTCGGCACTGAACTTATTCTTAGTTTAATATATTAACATATTTACATACATCTGTGTCAAACATCTCCTCATATACGACTGAACTCGAGTTTTTAATGACAACTGTAAAAGTAAAACTCATTCATTTTTGACCAATCGCTCAGAAACCTTAATTTTATATTACATGTAATTTGGCAAACTGGTTTATTTGCATTTCATAAAAATTTTAACGAAATTTATACGAGCCTTTTAAATAGCTTTAAATAAAGTAAACGTTTTATAACAACTCTACCAAGCCATACACTTCCCCCTCCCCCTCCCTTATAACACCCCAAACGTATTTGATAAAAATCTATTGAGTCGAGTGGGCATCTTAATATCCCACACAAAAATTCCAAATCGTTTTTTGGTCTGTTATATAAGTTTCCTAAAACGTACAAGTGAGAAAATAAAAATATCTTATACGGTAATTTGTTACAGATTAATTGTAGTTACTCACAACTCTCAAAGTTGAATCGATGTTCACACTGTTTTATCCAGACTCTGTACACTTGTAAAAGTATAATTTTAAGTTGATATTAGAATCGAAAATATATTTTTTATTTAGAAAGTACAGAGTTAGCGAGTTTTTATAAGAATATTGAACATATCAAAAATTGAAGTAATACAATACATTGTTTCGGGGTTGTTAAACCAGTTAACTCAACGCGTCAAACTGGGACAATCAAGTCAGTTTAAAGTCATTTGGAGCGAAACTATTTTTCTTCATCTAATAGGGGTGGTCGACAGTAATGGCTGACTTAGATATATGTAGGAGAGGAAAGAAGGACGAAACAAATTGTATGCCTTTTCACTATTTAAAGTTTCTATGTTGCGTGCAATACTGTTAAAATGAATGCCATTTAATATGTTAACGGGTTCTTGTTTATGTCCTGTGTTTGAAAAATATTAATACGGTAAATTGGAAAAAGTTGATAAAAATTGTTTATTAAATTCTACAATTGACCTTAAGCCAGCTATACAATTGCAGGAGAATAATCTATTGCTCACCCGCCAGGAAAAGTATACAAAGTACAATTAATTGTTGGTTTTGTTTTAAAACCACATCTGGTATAGTCCACATTAAATTAAAATTTTCTGCTAACCTTGTGTAATTTTCGTGTAAAGAAAAATCTGTTTAACAAGTACAATACATCATAAATCTTCAAAAAAAATTACCAATATATTACGTTTAAAAAAGCTATTGTTTAATTGTATTAAACCAGTCTATTAAATTTGTTAATTTACTACTTATGGTTGTATTTGTATTTAATTTATAACGATGCTTTTGAATGATTACATCCAAAAGTAAAACAGACCAAAACTGTGTTAAAGGTAATATTATATTTTTAATGCTAAACTGTAATTAGACTAGTAAATCTCTAAATAACATAGTACACAGGCTCATAGAAATACAAGTCCTTAATAGTACAGATTATAACGAGTCTTTCGCCTATTGGGTCACGAGCAGGGTGACCAGAGGAAAACTTTTAGGCATTTAGACTAAAAAAGAGGACATTTATACAAAATAAGAGGACAATGTTAAATACACTTTATACATTTTAAAGAAACTTTTATTCGTAGTATTTTCATACAAAACGTATTAAAAATACATGTTTATTGTGTAGAAATGAATATTAATTAAGTATTCTTACAAGGAATGAAAAGAAAATTTAACTCTGCTTGCTTAAATTATTATACCAATTATACCTTAAAAATAACAAAAAAACTTTTAAAAAACTTTGGAGGGACTGGACTGGAGAAAGGCACCGTGCAGTGAAGGTGGGGGGTACGGTACGAAGCGCAGGCGCAGAAACATGAAGACGAGGGACAAGACGCCATGGCTGCAGAATATCTCTATCACAAGAAAGAATGACATGATTCTGCTGGTTTTCGAATAAAGCCGGACATTTTACATAATTTCAAAATCCGAGGGAACAGCAGGACAATCCGGAGCCGCAGGACATGTCCCCCTAAAGCCGGACGTCTGGTCACCCTGGTCACGAGCCACCACTAGCAGTGATCAAAATATTAATTTTCTCTGATAAGAAAAATGACGATAGTTTTTTTACTAAGAAAATCAGAAGGATTATATACTGACTTCACAGAAGTGGAATCGTCCAAGAAACTCTGAGATGCTTTAGAAATCCCGTAACTTGATGGATTTCCGTGTAACGATTTTTACTTTTTGTCTAACAATTGATGATTTAGATCATACTATCGGTTGTCATTGGTCGTTGATTGATGTAAATCAAGCTAGCAGGTTTTAGCTGTAGGGGGTCAATTCGCGCCTGCTGTTTCTTGCAATTTACATCAGCCTAACACGATATCACGACATCGTTTTATTACAATCACTATTTATTACCAGTAATTGGTTAGTTAACTCAAACTACTATTATTTATAACGTATAAAACTAACTTACAACAACTGCACTTTAATAGCACCCCAAGAACGTAAGAAATACGTAAACCGCGCGGCGTTTCCATACTATATGATTGTATAGCATTATACTTTATAGTCGAAATACCTTTCCCTACTACATACATCGTAGAGAGGAAATTATGCAAGAATAAGCCAATTTGTATATACGTTAACCAGCTGCGGCTACGCTATTGTCTTGCAAGTTATTCTTCTTGTTCGTTATCATTATTAAAAATAACTTTCAGTCACACCTCCAATTTTATACCAAATTTTAAATCGAAAGTAGTTGCAAACAGCCAATCGTAGAAATACTTTTTACGAAACATGAATAGGAGACTTCTTTAAAATTTAGCATTGTTGGCTTGTGTATAAAAAGTATTAACACTTGAGTTTTTAGACAATGTAACAATATAGATGGAACAAAACGTTGTTCTGCCGATTTACCCCACGGTAATGGGAGGTATGAACTTGGTAGATGGTGTTCAAGACGTATTTCGCGAATCTGCTTTAGTTATTAACAAATTGCCTCAAACCAAGACTTGGAATCTAACAACTCCCGCCTCGTAATACTAGAAGTTTCCAGTGTAGGCTAAATACGTTTATCTGTATAATACATTCTTATTGTAAATAATATTTTTACATTATTCAATAACTGTAAACATAGTAGTATCTATTTCCTGTTTTAATGGAGGAAGTTGAAGTTTTTAAACACTTCTTTATGAGGAATTAGAAAATTTAATTCTGATATGTTATTGACAGACATATTATTATTATCTGTCAATAACGGGAGGTTCGAAACGGGTTTTGAACACCATCAACCAGGTTCTTGTTTGTTACTTATGAATACGCGCTACCACAGATTAAATTAGCTGGGCGACGTGGCGTCACATATTACAGTTTCTAAAATAATGATTGTTACAACTTAAGATAATAATTTTATACACCAGCTAGCAACACAAAATTTGACAAGAATCTCCAATTTATAATTGTTAGGACAGAAACTCGTTACGACGATTTGTTGTTTTCAACTTTCCCTCAACTTAGAGTGGCGCTATCTTTCCTATTTAAACATCGGTAAGATATATAGCCAATTTAAATGTGAATTTTCTAAAAATTATAGTCTTGATGTTTATAAACAATTTTCAGCCAACATTATATCAATTATCTTTAAAATACTATGAAACAATGGTAACACTGTATTATCGTACCCTTATTAAAGCATTTACACCGGGTGTAACGAGTACTCTCACAATTATCCGCCATGAGTTTGTTTGTAAGAATCAACTTTCTTACGAAGGAATTTTTTTAGACACCGGAAGAGTAGGATTTGACACTATTGTAGTTTATTATAAAGTTAACAGTTTAAATTTATGTTAGTGAATATTGTTATTGATTACTTTGACGAAAAAGTAATAACTCTATTTCGCTGTGTTAATCATGGAAAGAGCATAGTTTTTTTATCTAGTTAAAATTGCTGTCAAAGACAGGTTTTTGAAATGACTGGCATCAATGTTTAACTATCATCATTCGATAAGATTTTTGTTTTTTCTGTTTACTTAACGTTTTTACTTTATACCCGTTAAACTAATGAAGACGTAGGAGTAGGTAACATACAGAAAAACCCAACGCCATCAACCAGGTACGAAATGGCTAAACCTGTGATTGTTGGAACTGCAGCGACATACGCGAGTGCTCTGCCAAACATTATATCAATTATCTTTAAAACACTATGAAAAAAATGGTAACATTGCATTATCGTACCCTTATTAAAGCATTTACACCGGGTGTAACGAGTACTTTCTTACGAAGGAATTTTTTTAGACACCGGAAGTAGGATTTGACATTATTGTAGTATTATAAAATTAATAGTTTAAATTTATGTTCGTGATTATTGTTATTGATTACTTTGACGAAAAAGTAATAACTCTATTTCGCTGTGTTAATCATGGAAAGAGCATAGTTTTTATCTTGTTAAAATCGTTGCCAGAGACAGGTTTTTGAAATGACTGGCATCAATGTTTAACGATCATCATTCGATACGATTTTTACTTAACGTCTTTACTTTATACCCGTTAAACTAATAAAGACGGAGGAGTAACATATAGAAAACCCCCAACGAAATGGCTGTGATTGTTGGAACTGCAGCGACATACTGAGCTACACTGCTTCCCAAGATACCAAAACAGTTCGGGATAAATAAATTTAGCGTCTTGATTTCAATATGACAAAGACTTGAAATCAACTAATAACCCAAGTAATTAGAGAAGAACGTGACAATGAAGACACCACATCATGTATACTTTTATTAGAATGAGGATAATTAATTCAGCAGGGCAACAAGAACCGCCAACACACGACTGTTCCGAGGTAATTGCATTTTACTAACTCTAATGAAGATACCACTCGGTCTCTATTTATTACTACATAACGTCGAACAGTGTCAACAACGTACTGTTGGGAAATAATGTGATCATTTATATACAGACTTGCTTTATGAATGTTAAGCGTTATCTCTAAGGAAGATCTAAATGAAACGGCCGATGTCCGAGGGAAATTAGGTGTAACTGCCGAGCACTCACACAGACTTTCAATTAGTGGAGACTTACGACGATCTCTTTTATATTCAATTAAATTATGTAATCTGATTTCATCGGACAATAGTGTTCTACGATCAAAGATTGTACCATCAACAAAAGTAAATCGCAATTAGGAATACATAAGTTGACGGAGAAATTCCATCTTTAACAGACTAATAGATAAGTTCATATAAAGGATTCACGTTTGACAAATAATACAATAATAGTTACGAAACACAAACCCTCCAGCGAGGTTCTTCAAGCAATTGTAATACAGCATCCTCAAGGTAGGAATGTGTCTGGGGTGGAGGCCCCCATACTTTGTTTGTTGCTTTTACTTTCAGCGGTACAACCCCAATAAAACAATATAGACCTCAAATGCTTCTGTAAACACGTAATTTTCGTTTCTTTTATCAGTGTAAATAAGAATAAAACGTTTACAAAAAATTTGTCACGAAGATGTAACTTTAGGAATTTAAATGTAGTTAAGCAGTAATTTGTGTACCTAGTTTTCTTGGAATGGGTTGTACTGTCAAGTCAGGCTAGGGAAGCAAGTAGAGGGGAGGACACGCCCCTTACACCAGATACAATCCTAGTCGGAGGGTACTGTACAGACATTTAGCTGTGAAAGTGACGTAAACTTATCTTTCCATTCTTTTTGTGCAGTTTAATTTAAATGAATCAAAATCGTACTTTTTCTTAAAACAAGAGTACCTACATCTACATGCCTATATGCTATATAGGCAGATTTTAAAATTTATTTTTAAGAAGGAAATGATTCACGATGTTTGTGATATGTCTTTGGGTTTTATGTACGTTCCAAGACTGGAGAAGGGTTCTTCTTAGCGCATTTCTGCATCTGCCCTACCACCCTAGCTTCGTCACATTACTCCTGCTTAACTAGTTTCAGCTAACTTTGAGAAATACCATATAGATCCCTAAGATCATAATATGGCTGCTTTGTTTCAAATTTCGTGAAACTGCTGCTCGCCGCAGCGAATGGATTACGTAATTCCACTTTCACATAGGATCCCTACAGAACTGGAATATTAGATTACGAATCATTAAACAATGTAGCAAATATTACAATCTACTTCATTTTGTACTATGTACTAGATAATTACTACTCAGAAAACCACCAGTCTTGGTTGGACTATGAGTGTTAAACACAAATAATGTCAAGACTGCTCTTCCATATGAATTAATAAAAATGGACACAAAGATTTGTATATTCAAACGATCAATATACATATATATTATGTAGACTATCTATTTTCTCGGGTTTGTTTTGACCTTAACTAAACATGTAGGCAAACGCCAATTTCAGATACTTTCGAAGTAATAAACAATTTTGTCATAAGTCTTTCAAAAACACATTTTTTTTTATATCTTCAAAAACAAAAACAATAATAATTTAAGGAGACAGAAATATTTAAATATGTCAACAAATATTATTTCTATAATGTCAAATATTATGTTTAACCATTACAATATGAAAAAAATAATAATTTAAGGAGACAGCAATATTTAAATATGTCAACAAATATTATTTTTAACCATTACAATATGAAAAAAATAATTCATTGACAATTAAATCAAACAAAAGGGCAATTTCTACTTATTCATAGATCGCTTACAATGTATGAATCTTAATAAAAAAAACAAACACTATATATCATAAAATCAATTTGTTTCGACATAAACATAACGAAGAAACAGATATACATCGTTCCTTAGGTACATCTTCAATAGTTGGTATTACAATGTTGTCAAGTCGTTGGACATGGCCTTAGGCTATGGTAGATCCCATTTTCAGAAACATATATCTATTCTGATCCATTTCCCACACTTTGTATATTACCACATATTCCTCTCTCTTTACTGAATTTGTATTATACACTCAGTAAAGTACAATAAGCAGATTACTGTGCTCATTTTTAATCTATTTTAATCCCCCCCCCCACTATAGTATAATCAAAATTTGCTGTTTATAAATAAATGTATAATAGTATTAAATTATATTTTTTTATTTTATCCTATAACATTCTTTAAGATTTTTTTATCTGTTTTTAGCTGTCTTTCATATATTTTCCATGTAATTTTACTTTGATTTCCGAGTTCTTCCTTCTTTACTTAAATATAATGCTTTATCTGTTGTTCATACCTTATAATTTTACTCTTTATATTCTTTTCAATAGTTATACCTTTAAAAGCTTCTGTACATTAACCCCTAACTACTCGTAACTCATAATAAGTATTGAACAAGTTGAGACTGTTAAACATATTCCATACAATATCCCAACATAACAAATATTCAAGACCTGTATAAGCAGAAATAATGTTATTGAGACGATATATGAACCAGAAAAAATAACATTAGGCCCTCTGATATACTATTCAAATGATATAACAATTTCACTTTACATAGACCATACAAAAATTTCTTGAAGACATATATGCGAGCAATCAAGCATGAAGTATATTGGAGCTTCAGAATTTAGCATTTTCTCTTTAGCCTTTTATAATTTTTCCTTTTAGAATGAATTTAAAAACTACATAGGAACCACATGAAGTATCATCATTAGATATTTCCTCTGTTGTAATAAAATTAGGATAATATATTTAAATTGTCTATTCTGAAAAAATTGTCTGAGTATAAAAAAAATCAGCCATGTATGAAATATTTCAAAATATAGTGTATTGAATAGCATGAATATATTGGAAAATAATATTCACTAAATATAGTTAAAAAGACACAAAATTAAAGTCTTCTCTCCAAGTGGAGGGTACAAAATTCCTGCTTTACTATTGCAATTAAAAGTATAGTCCATTAAAGTGATGTTTTAAATAATTTATAGTTGACCACATCAAAAATCGAGGAAGTGGATACATTTTGTGTTGACAGCACTTTTCATTCCTCGAAATACACTAGAACAATATTTGATACTACACTTGAATTTTTTTTAAAAATATTGATGGGTTTTGGGATGTGCACAAATTAAAAATGTTTACCTATTTTCTCTTAATGTTGGTCAAATATCAAATTTCTTTGTAAAACACAGTTTGGCTAGAATTTATGTCGAATAGACTGACATAATCTTTATCTAAACGTTAAAAATAGAAAGAAAAATATTCACAAAAAGAAGAAAATAAATAGCATATTTAGCATTCTAGGGATTACTGGGAATGATAGACAATTCAATGAATTAGATAAAGAAACAAAACAAATACATGATGTAGCCAGTCTATAACTTTTTAATTACTTAGATAAAAACCAAAGTCAAATTTGAACTAATTGTTTTAAAAACAGTAATATTACAAGATTCAACAACATCGGTAAATAACTACACATTTTCAAAATGGTGGGTTTATTCTGAATTCTTGGGTTTTAGATTTGTATTAAACATTGTTAAACTCAAATTTAAGAAACAACAAAATTGCTGTTAGAACTTTATAAAAAACATATAAACATGTATACATATTGTGGGCAAGAAATAAATACACAGACAGAAACTTTTACTAGGAGACACGATCCACATATTCAAATCTTTAAAATCATTTTATTACTAGTTAATTGAATAGTAAGATTTTGTCAGTAATAATTTGTCTGGCAGCAATAAGTTTTAAAGTTTTATTAAAATAAAACTGCTTGTTCACACTTGTCCATTTAATTAGACCCTTTCAGTGATAAACATGACTGAGGTAAACAGCCTTCTATTTCATTATGATTTACATATATGTTTCCTAGGCCTATTATGCCTCAGGTGGTATGTGATGCCACTGTGCTACTGAACTGAACTAATCATTTCCCAGGTAGAGTTATTACCTTACTTGGTGGTTTGTAACACTATAATTTGAATAGAATAATTTTTAATGGTTGGACAACACTCTACCATTCCTAACATTAAACAAAAACTCAAGTTTATTTAGTAATATGCCAACTTTGATTTGCACATTAGGATGAAATATTTTTAAAACGTGTTAAATAATATGAATAACTATAAATTATGCTATTTTCTGAGAAATAATTCTGTAAAAGTCAAGTTTATATCTCACTCTAAAATTAGAAACAACAATTTTATACCAAATCTATTACATGCTGTTAACTTAAGGAGAAAACTTGCTTTACCCATTAACCAATTTGGCATCTGGCCTTAGATGTAAGATTTAGTTTTTTTTTTAATAGAGTAGAACCCCTTTACTTTAAACCCTCATAATTCAAACAAAAATTTAGAATATTGTTCAGTCCAAAAAATGTAGCGACGAAAATAAGTTTATGGTTTTAAATAAATTAAAATCACAAACCGTGGCGTTTCATTAAAAATCAAAAAATTAAAATTAAAAGAAAACATGCAAAACAAACATCATTGGCACATTAACAAATCAATGAGCATCATAAACAAAATCATAAACAAAATGACACATGAATTCGAAACATTAAAAAACAAACACACATATTTCATTGTTCTTTGATTTTTAAAGATAATGAAAGATAATGTGATATGATGAAAAAATAATGAAATGGATTTATATTTGCATTTTATATGCAGTTATAGTTTAGTTATTGTAGTTCACATATCACTGAGGAGGGCAACTTTCTCGTTGAAACTCGTTTGATTATGTTAATATATTTTTTTTGAGATTTTGTGTTAGAGTTTTTTTCTATTTAA
This sequence comes from Aphrophora alni, assembly GCA_963513935.1. Classification (NCBI taxonomy): domain Eukaryota; kingdom Metazoa; phylum Arthropoda; class Insecta; order Hemiptera; family Aphrophoridae; genus Aphrophora; species Aphrophora alni. Next base: position 139,954,103 of record OY740769.1, on the reverse strand, counting down.
TATTATCTCACAAGTCAAGTTCAATATTTATATATTAAATGTATTTTCATAACAAATACAAACAAAGACTGAAAATACATTTACAAATTCAACAAAAATACTCTATTATATTCTTATTATAAAGTACAGTAGTTCTTGCTTCAAACTCATGTGGAAATAACTTTATTTACATAACAATGTGTACACATGAACTTTCTAAACACTACAAGAATGCCAGTAAAATGTCACATGTCATGTTCGTGCAATGATTTTAGATAATCAGAACATTTAGAAATCCAAACAGATTCTGGTCCTAATTAGTTTGAATAATCGGTAATATAAACAGTGACAGTTTAGTAAGTAGACACCCTATATATTTTTTTATGTATTGATTATATGAACCTGCAGTGTGCAGCATTTATATTTTGAATGTGTGGGACACCTATTTGACTGCTGTTATCTAATGCCCACCTTTCCAAAAGGGGCAAAAGGACGGAGGGTCAGTAACTTTTCAAATAGTAAAATGACACCTTATTTTAAAGAGGATGAAAAGAGGATGATTGGCGAAAATAAAGTTTAAAATTCTCACCTCGTTTAGAAATGGGGGTGAAAAATGTACCAAATTAGAAGCAAATGAGGTTGTACAATGGACAGTGTTCTAAATCTTTTTTTTTTTTTTTTTTTGATGTTAACTTCAATTGAATTGCACAACAAATTTGAAAACAAACTAAGAAATCTGCTAAACAGGTGCTTCAAAGACCAGTGGCGACTTGTCAGAAAAAAGCAACTGAAGCCGGGCCTCTAAAGAGTTTATTAAATAATTAAATAATAATATGAAATAACAATTAACTGTTTAAATAATATTATTTAACATACATGTGCAAAAAACACAAGAAACTTTTCAAATAAAGTTTGAGCATTAATAACACAAGCATCAACAATAATAAAAGTTTTATATTCATTGCAAATGTGCCCAAGTCACGATGAAAATAACTAGAATGTATTTCCGTCTCTGTGACTTATTTATTATGTAGTAATTCCATGTAGTAGTTAGTGTGCGTTACGTATGTGTTTTAATATGTGTTAGTGTGTTTTGTGTTGTATGTTGAAATCATATTTATTGTGACAACCTCCAATGAGCGAGATATTCTGAGGATGGAAAAAAATATTTCCGAAACGCGTCATAAATGTAAGTAGAATTACTACATAATAAATAAGTCACAGAGACGGAAATACATTCTAGTTATTATAATAATAAAAGTGCTAGAGGCTGAAATTTTTTGACCATCTACCACTCTAATACTTGTCTGGTGATGTAAACTTATCTGACTGACGTAGGTGGACTGGAAGGGTGATATTATAACCGTTGTGGAAGATTGATATGTCAGTCGGCCTCTCGTGTTAGTTCAAAGACTATTGTTTGTATGTTGCTGTGTCTGTGGTTCATCGTATATTCGCGCATATCTGTATATTTATTGGATTGTGTGCAGTTGTGGGTAAGGTGACACAAAGAGAGTGTTACCAGGGTGCCGTTCTTTCACTGGCTCTGTGGAACCTAGTGACAGATGGTCTGCTCATGATTCTAATTAAGCAAGGTGTATGCTCAGAGGTATCCTGATTATTTTGTTATACTAATCAGAGGGAAGCACCTGGACACCTGCTAGGATGTTATGCATACGGCACTAACCATTGTAGAAGAACTGTGTAAGAAGGAAGGACTTTTGGTCAATCATCTAAAATCTGTCATAGTGCCATTTAAAAAACATAGACCTGTAGAGTGTACTGAAAAACCAGTCCTTTTCGGCAGGCGGATCCAGGTGGCTAGAGAAATCACATACCTAGGAAAATAAGGTTGGATGATATATTGACATAGAATAGCAATATGACAAATATCAAATAATTATGTATTGATGAGGTAGATGAGGAAACGGCTCAACACATAGTTTTGGACAGCAAAATATTTGAATCCCTATTCACTCTATGGAGTGGAAGACAGATAGAGAACAGGACATCATACCTGATGACTATATTGATAAGAAAGGTCCTGTGAATTAGAGTGCACAATAATAAACCTGAAAGGCATATCCAGGACAATGAATCCTGGCCCTTCTATTAATAAAAAATACCCTCATCAAGCCAAAGTTACTACTTTAACATACATCAGATTTATTTTAAATTGGAAACATTGTAAGGATACACATTACTATAGGATATGCTTAGGGAATTTTTCAGAAATCGTTTAGTCACAATAGCAATAAATTAATTACTTAATGCATAATTAATAGAGTCACATGGCAATGTTTTATGGATTTCAGAAAAAGTAAATAAACAATACATTAAAATATTGTTTATTGTAAAAAAATACCTTGTGAATTACAATTTTCTCATCATTATTACAGTAGCAATTTAGGTTCGTAGATATTATTATTTTATGAGATTAAATAATCCACGATGGAGTCAGGATATGCCGACATTTAAAAGATTTATAAGATATTTCTCTTATTCACTGTTATTATTTTAAAAAGGCATAAATTAATAACTTAAAAAAAAAACTGTACATGTCATAATAAATTTAACCACATGTCATAAAAGTTGTCAACATCTAAAACAAGTCTGAGAAACTTACTTGACACTGAACAAATCGAATATTAAAGGTAAATATCATTAAAACAATTTCTATTAATTAAAAAAAAATAAAGTATCAACATACTAGGTAACGATATGTCTTGTACAAGATAACCAGAACATGCAAGCTACATCCAAGATACAAGAACATACAAATATTGCTTGTACACACTGACAGAGCCAGACATAACAACTATAATCCATCCAGATGGAGAAGCATTGAAAAAATATACATATATTTTTACATGGTGCTTGCATAGCATGCAATAAATTTGATGGGAAAAGAGATATATCAGACTAAAAATATCTCTGATTTGTTAAAATTATTCAGAGTAATAATACCATATGATTAAAATGGATTTACAAATAAAGTAAGAAGTAAAAATTAAAGAATTTCTGATGTGCCATTTCTCTGTAAAAGTTAAATATTAAATACATCCTCAAGTTCAAATTAATTTTCTTTTAATAATAAAAAGTGTATAAAATAATCTAACGTGTCTCAGACATTATTTAATTTAATAACTCAAACCGGCTACTTACTCTGTTTCATTCCAGCACTGTGTTATCCTATAGATTAATGTTTAGCCCAATTGATTAACTCCGATTTTTTAATTTAGGACTTGGAGATTTCCAAACAATAGTCTTGCAAATCTATTTTTTAGATTCTTACCAATAACTTAAGATTTAGATTTTTTTAAAGAAACCGGGTTTTAAAAGAAACATACTTCTTTTTGTTATCATATCAGACATTCCAATGAACAAAGTATAATTTTAAAGGTCAAATTCTTAGTTTTTACAATCTTTACTTAGAATAATATTTTACTTCTCTGTAGTTGGTTTTACAGTTTTAAAACATAGAAAAATAACAATATTGGTCTTAAATATGATTAATGGTCCAATATTGATATCAAGTCGTACATACATATAACACAAATGAAAAAATTTAAAAAGTGAAATATATTAATTACTGATTTTCATAGAACTTTTAAAATACTAATTTTTGAATGTAATGTTAATTTTTTGCTTTCAAATTATATAAAGTATATAGTAAAGAAAGTATTGTGATGACGTGAAATGTTTTATGATTACCAATATTTTGTAACACAGGATTTTGAGAATAATGTGTCTGTCATTTTGTCCGCCTGTGACATTTTTTTAATGCATTGTTTCAAGAATAGGTGGTTTGAATGACTTTAAATTGTAGTTTGATGTCGGGATTGGCCCATGGAATGATTACATTTTAGACAAAATTACTTAAAAGGTTGTGGGGTGAAAATAGAGGGAGGATGTAAAGTAACAGTCATACATTATATGATGAACAAATAATTTGAATGACTCAAAATTTTACACGTTCATGCATAGTAGGTTGTCCCATGGTTTGATTAGTTTTGTCAAAATCATTTAAAGAGTAGGAAGAAATAGATCTGTTTAAAATATGTTATTTTGTATTATTTTATGTTTTTGATAGAATTTAAACTAATATTTATATAATTTAGAACAGTAAAGTAAGTACTGACATTGGTTTTTAAGAATCTGCACCTCTTCCATTCTCTACTTATAGGGTTGGGTTGAATAAAGTGAAGATGAAAAGTGAGGCTTGCACATTATAGTGAAGAATAGTAGATATAAGTTATAAATAAAAGTTAATTGGAATTAACAAAATCGTTTAAAGAATGGTGTTAACTATAAGGTTTGGTCCTAAACTCATGAATATTTTTATGAACCCAATGACGATTAATCATATCATTACAAGGCATAGCGTACATCAAGATTAAGCATCATGATGGATATTGGACACAAAAGGAAGTAAGTCTTCATTATAGGATTGTTATATAATAACAAAGCAATCGTGCCCATCTCTTTCTTATTTGTATGTGAACTAGTGGCATGATTTTTTTTCAAGTATAATTGATATTTTTTTTTACAATAATTGTGAAGTTTAAGAACCGTTGTATATGTATGAGGTGCTATCAGAAAGTACCAGGACTGTACTCATCATGGCTCTTGGATATGGCTCTTTTTGTAATCGCGTGTTAACGTTCATTAGTGAATTTTATCAAGCGTACATCAAATTTTGTTTTAAAGTTTGTAAATCGCCTACTGAAACTTTTCCAATGCTTCAAGAACCTTTTGAAGAGCATTTCCTAAACAAAACACAGGTTTTGAGTGGTATGTTCATTGCAAGATCACCAGAACTTCTCTTGAAAATGATCATTGTTCAAGACGACCATCCACAAGCAAAACTGATGACAAGGAAATTGCTTACAAATAGATACCATTCCAAATAGGAGTCATTGAAAATGAACAGCAGATCAACTGGCTAACCACTACTCTAGACCAACACCTAACTTCCAACGTAATAATTATTGCCAAAACTTTTTTTTTTTAAGAGCCCTCGATGTTAGAATCAGAAGAAAGTCACAAAATATAAAAACACAACTAACATAGCAAAATCTTGAGAAAAAATAAGAAAGAAATCAGTGGTACACTTCCAAAGGAACACTGAACATTAGAGATATGTCATGAATTTGCAGGAACACATTATCAAGATGTCATGAACACATTGCAAAAAGTACAGTGTACTATGCAAGCCAACCTAAATATTCCAAGGTGGTAGTATTCTAAGCATTACATGGTCTTGAATAACGAAAAAAACATGTTAAATTACCTTCAATCTAAGAGGGGAGTCTAATCTATTCACTTTCATTTTGAAATGTATGATGTGTGTTGTAAGGAATGTGGAATGCTGTTCATGTATTGATAGATTAAGTCAATTCTGTAAATATTTAAGTATGATTTTGGATAAAAATTTAATTTGGAAAATGCACATCACAATAAAATCCAATTTAATGAATAGTTTGCATATATTTTTCTATTTAAAGGATGTTGTTCATTGGCATGCTTTATGTAAAATCTATTTTTCCATGGTTCACAGTAGACTAGAATACAAAATCTGTTGGTAGGGAAGTAAATATTTTACAAATCTTAATCCTCCGATTGTAGTTCAAAAGTAGTTTATATGAATGATTATACAAAAAAATAGGAGGGTTTCACCATTGTCCTTGTCATTATTATAACACCTATCTTTACATTACCTTTTGATGTTAATATATACAGTTGTACAAATATTTTTAAAAGCACTAAACACCATATCAGTGTTGTATCAGAAACAGAAAAATCCTGTAACAACGCATCTCTAATGGACAAGACTACTTGGCAGCTCATCTCAGCAGAATCAACATCTTCCTCTCAGATGTATCAACAACTCAACACCATTATAAATAAAGACCACTTTCTTCAGTATAGAAACTGAACCCAAAGAACAGGGTCTCTGATAACGTAAGTATTGGTAAGCGAGAAAACTAATAGAGAAATTCTTAGAGCTAGGCATAGAGAAAAAAATAGTTGATTTAGAAATTGGTTTAGGCATTGTCAGGAGTCCTAGCAATGAGGAAGAGTTTCCAATTGACAAAGTACACAGAATTCTCATATACCCTTTAGAAGAGTCCATATTTCTCGAAAGTTAGGAAATAATATTCTTCATAATTCTGTAGTAACGAGTTCTGGGATAGGATGGTAATTGAGGCTAAGAATTATAAAAAACAATAAATTGAAAATCCTGACAAACTACAGGTAAAATCCGATGAAAATTGAACGCTGGATACCAGGGATGAAATAAGAAAAGAAAATCATAACCAACAATGTTGGTGAAACCATGCCAGTTAGACATTTTTTGGCAACATCTAGATTTTTACATTTCTACGATGTAGCTGTGGGAGAATGACAATGAAGGTAAATAAAACTCAGGCCTTTTAATAAAATTTCTTGGGATGAATTTCTTATAAAACTTTCAGCAGATTGGGATCAACGCAATAAAATGGGCCAGATTTTGAGTACAAATTTTAAAGTTTGAGAGGTGTCATTTGAATACTGTTTTATTTCATATTTATATTTGAAAAATAAAACTATTAATGATTTACTTGCTAGTAAATGTGTGTTGATTCAATTCTCTTATGGTTTAGGTCAGTTTCTTTATTTAGGTAATTGGTTCAAATCTAAGATTAATTTTTTTTTTTTTTTTTTTTTTTTTTTTTTTTTTTTTTTTTTTTTTTTTTTTAATGATAGATATTCAGTAGAAACAGTTTAAAAAATACATAACTTAGTTCAAAAAATAAAGCAGTAATTATATCTTTAGATCACTCAACATCTTGGCTGTAATGAGGTGGGATCGTAAGGTTTAGTGAAATTGTATGGTTATACAATATAACAATACAAAATAAACCAAAAATTTTGAACTGACTGATTTTGATAAAACAAATATAATTTTTTACTTGTAAGGTCCTGAGTTCGAATATGAATATATTTTAATTTTGAAGAAACTTTTAATATTAATATTTTTAAGATGTTGACTTTTTTTAAAGTAACTAAGTACGGTCAAGTACCAGCCTCAACAAAATTAATTCTTATCTCACTATATCCACTTCTGTAGTGTATTCATTATTATCATCATCAATAATTTATTACTTTCTAGAAAGAAATTAATAGTCTTCTCTTTTCTTCTTTAATAGTCCTTAAACTACTAAAAATGTTAAACTTTGTAAAATAAAATAGTGTTGCTTTGATGCCAACTCGCTTGTTCTATAAGTGTGTATTGAACATTACTCGCTCACTAATGTATAAGTACCCTTAGGGATTAAAGCACATAATGGTTTCTTTAATTGCAAAGAGTATGAGCACAAATCAACAACTAAAGTGTTGGAAGATGACTCATCTTGAAACATATTTAAATAACTTGATAAATTTAAATTATTACCGGACAAAGTAATAAACCAAAACTTGCCAAACCTGATTGGCTAAAAGAAAAATCAATAAATAAAATAGAAATAATTTGAAAAGTTTATTTGAATTATTTTCTCCTACTTGTTATGTTTGAGTTATAGTTGAACTGGTTGTACCACTCCCTGCAATTACATTCAATCATACGGTATAAATATGCAGTGTTGAAATGTTGCACTATAATTGGAACCTTGCCCATGTTCAGTCCATGCAAAATATCAAATAATACCGGCTCATCATGCCCATTGTAAACATCACACACAATTAGGAATTAAACATAGCTATTTGTAGGAACTGAAAATATAAAACCTAACTCATATCTATATTTATATTATTTACTTTTGTTGTAGCTTGAAAGCATTTTAGAATATGACTCCTAATGATTTATTCTCCTCGTATTCTTGTTTTAGTTCTTCTTTTGCTTTGTTACATATTAGTGTGGAATTCGCTTTATTTTCAAATAATAATTTATTTCACTTAGGTAACTACAATTCGGCACTTGCTAATTAAATTAAGAAATAAGAGTAAACTCAGAAACATACATAACAGAATTTTTCCCCCTTTTGTTAAAAGGCAAAAACCTTTTGTCATCATTGCCTAATAAAAAGAAAAAAGAGCATTAAATAAAGACTCCTAGCCTCGAATACTCTAATAGTGTCAGGGTCGGAAGAGAACAAGAGTTGCCAAAGAGAGACCTGATAGGAAAGATATAAGAGGAATCTAAAACTACATGAAGAAAGTGGTAGATCCAGCTAGGGCCTCGGGTCCGCCACACTCACACTCACTATGTGTGAGCCCCTGATGGTATCAATGGAAAAACAGAGTCGTAATTCCAATTAATTTAATTAAATGCAATATATATATATATATATATATATATATATATATATATATATATATATATATATATATATATTTTACACATTACTTCAATTGCAGGATTGGTGGACATTTTATGATCTCAGTTGTCGGTATCTTTATGACGGTGATCACAATAACAAGAATTGCTACATTAAAAATTTGCAAATAATAACTATTCTCGAAACATATTGGTTTCATTTAAAATAATTACAATTAAAATACATCCATATTTTCCAACTTTTAAAAATTAAATCAGAAATTCGTAAAAATTTGCAACAATAAAAGACTTTCATCAGCTTTCGAGAACCTAACATGTATAAGATTCATGGCTAGATGTCTAAATAGTTTCTCTCGGCCAACTATTTACTATATAAATTACCAAATTTTGTTCGGCTGTTTAATATTTCTATCACAATGGAAAACTCACCTAAATAAACCACTGGACAATTGACACAGGGAAACACCAAATTACTCAAGTTATTTCAGTAAATTTTCTTGGAATAAATAAATATAGATGAACAACAAAACTGGAGGAAGTAGAAGCTGAGAACTTTATGTAAAGTCATTAGCCATTATATTGTAAGAAGTATTTATTTTGCCGAGTTCATTTTCTACTTAAAAATGGTATAATTCTTTGGAGAAAAACTCCAAAAGCAGAATTCATTTTTAAAATACAAAAAAAGTAATTACAAATATAAATATGTCCTTTACAGAACATCAGGTTGGTATTTTTTAAAAACCTTAATACTCTACTGATGCTTTATATATATAAAGTATTATGTTTGAAGGAAAAATACAAAATGTAAGCCATTTTCAAAAGAGTTTGGATGTTCATGCACACATCACTAGAGAAAAAGTCTCTGGCCATAATTCTTCTCACCAAGAATAACAGAAGTTTGACGGAATGAGGCTGAAACTTTTCAACAGGTTACCACAAGTCTTCAAAATGAGAAGTGGCCTAATTAATTTTAAGTTCAAGGTTAAGATTTTTTTCTCTAAAAAAAATTATTGTCCAATTTTTGAGCATTTGGAGGAGTTCATAAGTTACTGTTTCATTGTATTTTTAAGTTATCTTTGTGCATTATGAAGTTGTTTTGTGTGTTATATTGTGACAAATCCGTATATTTAGTAAATAGAAGATGTAAGTAAATATTTTAAAAAATGGTGCATAATATTCAGCAAATCAATATTTACCAATGTTGGAAATTCTTAATTTTCAGATTTTCAAGTACTTTAGGATAAATATGTCACACTACACACAAAATTATCCTCATATTAGGCAAATCAATTAATTAATTTAATTCCACTACATAGAACAAACATGAAATAAAAATAAGAATATATTGAAAGTAGTTAGCATTCTTATATTGTTATTTTTCTAGGCTATTGAATCTATGTGAAAATATATTAATTAAACTGAAGTATTATACAAGTACACAATTTCTATTTTGAAACACAGTTGGAATTTTAATATTCTGTAATATTTATTATGAAACCAATTTTGGAAAAAAATTGTTGTTAAATTGGATTGGTTTTATTCTCCTCAACAGAATTGGTTCACTTCCTGCCAATTTAACATATTGTACTCTTTTAAAATTCAGTTTAGCTTTCACTGCTCTTAACAAAAAAAAATATTTTAAAATACTGTCCCAAGTCCAGTAGTTCAAAGCATGAAAACTATCTTCAGATTTTATTATTAGATACTGTATTTGCATAACAAAATACTTGCATGTAAATTTCCCCATTACAAAGTTTGTAAACAACGTTTGAAATGAGAAACATTTGTAAAAACTTCAATCATTAAATGAAAGTTAAAACAATTTTCAACAATAAACACTTCATCTGTTCAAGGTGATATTTCAATGACTAAGTCATCATCGTCAGTTCTAACATGTACCAATCTCTTTGGCACTGAACAAAACACTACTCCTTCTTATAAAATAATATAATATATAACTTATTAGAAATATTAATGATCCTTCTGAATAATAAATTCTATTATATTGTTCGTCAGATATGAAGAAGTATATTTCTAAGTCCCGTGATATACAAACGGTTCTTCATAACTTGAACTACAATTCATGAAGAAAAATAGCTGTGGAATACCTCAAATAGAATTGTACTTTCTCACATGTATACAGTAGAGAGAAAGTTATGTAATAAGTAAAAAACTGGTGTCGAGTTTTTCGCTAAATTAATAGTTTTGTGGTACTGAATTCAAAAAGGTGGTCTTGGGAATGATGTCCGTATGTCATCTGTTTAGCAACTGTGCAGTACAGTAAATATAATTTTATGTATGTGGGTGTAATGTGTGTCATAGTCAGTTACAAAGTTTACCTATCTAAGCTTGCTTCCCACATCCAAAGTTACAAAGTGTAAACTCATTTGATAATTTCAGTATCTTATATTGCTCCATCATCCTAATTATTCTATTCATATATGTACATGGAAGTAGAGCAAAATGTAGGAAAACAAAAATGTATGTGTACATGAAAGTACTCTAGAAGTTCTAAAACAAATTGTTAAACCATTCACTTTTGTACATTCTTTTACTCTCATAACAATTTTTGAATGTTACTACCACATTGCCACTGATTTTGAACTTAAAAATGGTTAAAAGCTTGAAACAAAACCACAGCTTAACCAATATAATTGTAGATGTTAAGGTCACCATATGTGTGGTTATTTACGGTAAGTGTATTGAGACATGTACAAGTCTAGGCCAACAGATGATACAGATAAACAAACAATATTCTACATACAAGAATCTGAAATTATGTGAAGCTTGTAAAACAAATACATGCATGCTAAATTTATTTATTTTTACCTGTTAAGTGGCTTCCAGTAAACTCAAAGTCATCATCTTGATCCCAGTGCTTCAGGGATAACGTACTTAAAGGTGTTGCATTGGCAAATTCCAAGTTAGCAAAGTGCCAATCTAAGATTTGTCTATCCCGCGACGACAAGTATACATCACTGAAAAAATAATAAATACATGTTTTACGTATAAGCAAATTATTATTTTGTTTAATTTATCCATTAAAAGTGTTTTTATCTAAAGTAGTGTAAGTAAATTATGCAAATTGTAAGTTATATTATTCTAAATCTTAACTCAAAAACCAATTTATATGAAAATGAAGCCCACTTTTAATGGAAATGAAAAAAATATAGATCTTCATGAACAAATATTTTATGTCATAAATATCCAAGCTTTGAGGTGTTTGATTCTAGGCGTTTTTAAAAACATGCAAATAATAATGACGCTAATTATATTTTGAAAATACATTATTTTCGGCTCTAGAGTCAAACCTATAAACTTAATTCTTCAAAAATTAAAAGAATAAAATCATAATACAATTTTTTTTCTTGATGAGCACAGTATGAATATTTTTTAATTAAATTTTCTTCATGAAGGTCCAGAGCAGATTTCAGAAAAAAATAGGCAAAATTTGATTTAAAACAAACTGACTTAATTTGACTTAAATTGTTTGATACTGTATATTTATTCTATATAATTTTTCAGTTGGACATAATATTTTGGCTGTATGGTTGAAAATTAAGTTCAGACTCTCTTCAATCCAACGCCTAAGGGACTGAAGCATTGTCGGATTTCTGAGAGTGTCCAGACTAAAGAAGGTCAAGAGGGAAACAATCATTGTATAGTACATTAGTAGGTTTACTTTAATACTACAGTAAGGCTTAGGTTATGACACATTATATTATACAGTATGTGTTAGAGAAAGGGGAATACAGTAATTGAGTAAAGCAAATTGTAATGCTAAAACACTTTCTACTGCACTAAATTCAAGATTTGAAATAATCAATGATTGTTTTTATTTTAAAAGCAACAATCAACACCTCTCTCCTCAGCACACCACAACAAACAGTCGTCACATTTGATATTAAACTTCTCAGTGTTTCTTTGAATTGTATAGTTTAGTCTTTAAACACTAAACTAGACTGGATAAGAAGCAGTAACACATGAAGTGAAACAATGGCAAAATGAGAACTGTATGGGAACTATGGTGTACATGTTTTGACAGGAAACAGTGTGTAACAAAGTGTTTCCGATTAATGATGGTGTCGGAGTAGCAAGTATCGGATTAGAGAGAATCTACTGTATTAAAAATTTTTTAAAAATGAGTATCTTAAACAAAATTTTTAAATAACAAGACTAAAATCATCTAAACATTTGGTTTTCTATCAAATCCAAAGATACAAAAATATAGGTATAAAATTAAGGCTTTCAACTTTCATTCACTTCCCTATTTCCAGTCAATAGTGAATTTCTTAAAATTTAATTTTTAATATAAAAAAACCAACTACTATATTAAAATTTCTGGAATTGTGGTATAAATTGAGCTTCTATGGACAGTCCAATATAGTAGATGTTTTTAAAACTAATATTAAAGCTATTAGTTCATGCAAAAATTTAATAATTATTTAATTTTAAAACGCAGTAATCATTACAAATTTATCTACTCGTTTAGATAGTACTACTCGTTTTATGGGCTTTTATAATACAATACTGGTTCCATAAAAAGTTTTCAAATGGGTAAATATTACGAGAAACAATGATCACTAAAAACAATTTATCAAGCAGTGAGTCCAACACCATACAAATGTAGATGTAGCTCATATAACAATTTGCTTTTGAATTCAAGAGATGAATATAGTACACAGTTTGTTGATTTTAAATAATGCTGCAGTGAGTCCAACACAATACAAATGTAGATGTAGCTCATATAACAATTTGTCTTTGAATTCAAGAGATGAATATAACACACAGTTTGTTGATTTTAAATAATGCTGCAGTGAGTCCAACACAATACAAATGTAGATGTAGCTCATATAACAATTTGCTTTTGAATTCAAGAGATGAATATAGCACACAGTTTGTTGATTTTAAATAATGCTGCAGTGAGTCCAACACAATACAAATGTAGATGTAGCTCATATAACAATTTGCTTTTGAATTCAAGAGATGAATATAGCACACAGTTTGTTGATTTTAAATAATGCTGCATTGAGTCCAACACAATACAAATGTAGATGTAGCTCATATAACAATTTGTCTTTGAATTCAAGAGATGAATATAGCACACAGTTTGTTGATTTTAAATAATGCTGCAGTGAGTCCAACACAATACAAATGTAGATGTAGCTCATATAACAATTTGCCTTTGAATTCAAGAGATGAATATAGCACACAGTTTGTTGATTTTAAATAATGCTGCAGTGAGTCCAACACAATACAAATGTAGATGTAGCTCATATAACAATTTGTCTTTGAATTCAAGAGATGAATATAGCACACAGTTTGTTGATTTTAAATAATGCTGCAGTGAGTCCAACACAATACAAATGTAGATGTAGCTCATATAACAATTTGCCTTTGAATTCAATAGATGAATATAGCACACAGTTTGTTGATTTTAAGTAATGCTGGAATGAGTCCAACACCATACAAATGTAGATGTAGCTCATATAACAATTTGCTTTTGAATTCAAGAGATGAATATAGCACACAGTTTGTTGATTTTAAATAATGCTGCAGTGAGTCCAACACAATACAAATGTAGATGTAGCTCATATAACAATTTGTCTTTGAATTCAAGAGATGAATATAGCACACAGTTTGTTGATTTTAAATAATGCTGCAGTGAGTCCAACACAATACAAATGTAGATGTAGCTCATATAACAATTTGCTTTTGAATTCAAGAGATGAATATAGCACACAGTTTGTTGATTTTAAATAATGCTGCAGTGAGTCCAACACAATACAAATGTAGATGTAGCTCATATAACAATTTGCTTTTGAATTCAAGAGATGAATATAGCACACAGTTTGTTGATTTTAAATAATGCTGCAGTGAGTCCAACACCATACAAATGTAGATGTAGCTCATATAACAATTTGCTTTTGAATTCAAGAGATGAATATAGCACACAGTTTGTTGGTTTTAAATAATGCTGCAGTGAGTCCAACACAATACAAAAGTAGATGTAGCTCATATAACAATTTGCTTTTGAATTCAAGAGATGAATATAGTACACAGTTTGTTGATTTTAAGTAATGCTGGAATGAGTCCAACACCATACAAATGTAGATGTAGCTGATATAACAATTTGCTTTTGAATTCAAGAGATGAATATAGCACACAGTTTGTTGATTTTAAATAATGCTGCAGTGAGTCCAACACAATACAAATGTAGATGTAGCTCATATAACAATTTGCTTTTGAATTCAAGAGATGAATATAGCACACAGTTTGTTGATTTTAAATAATGCTGCAGTGAGTCCAACACAATACAAATGTAGATGTAGCTCATATAACAATTTGCTTTTGAATTCAAGAGATGAATATAGCACACAGTTTGTTGATTTTAAATAATGCTGCAGTGAGTCCAACACCATACAAATGTAGATGTAGCTCATATAACAATTTGCTTTTGAATTCAAGAGATGAATATAGCACACAGTTTGTTGATTTTAAATAATGCTGCAGTGAGTCCAACACAATACAAAAGTAGATGTAGCTCATATAACAATTTGCTTTTGAATTCAAGAGATGAATATAGTACACAGTTTGTTGATTTTAAGTAATGCTGCAGTGAGTCCAACACAATACAAAAGTAGATGTAGCTCATATAACAATTTGCTTTTGAATTCAAGGGATGAATATAGTACACAGTTTGTTGATTTTAAGTAATGCTGCAGTGAGTCCAACACAATACAAATGTAGATGTAGCTCATATAACAATTTGCCTTTGAATTCAAGGAATGAATATAGCACACAGTTTGTTGATTTTAAGTAATGCTGCAGTGAGTCCAACACAATACAAATGTAGATGTAGCTCATATAACAATTTGCTTTTGAATTCAAGAGATGAATATAGTACACAGTTTGTTGATTTTAAATAATGCTGCAGTGAGTCCAACACCATACAAATGTAGATGTAGCTCATATAACAATTTGCTTTTGAATTCAAGAGATGAATATAGCACACAGTTTGTTGATTTTAAATAATGCTGCAGTGAGTCCAACACAATACAAAAGTAGATGTAGCTCATATAACAATTTGCTTTTGAATTCAAGAGATGAATATAGTACACAGTTTGTTGATTTTAAGTAATGCTGCAGTGAGTCCAACACAATACAAAAGTAGATGTAGCTCATATAACAATTTGCTTTTGAATTCAAGGGATGAATATAGTACACAGTTTGTTGATTTTAAGTAATGCTGCAGTGAGTCCAACACAATACAAATGTAGATGTAGCTCATATAACAATTTGCCTTTGAATTCAAGGAATGAATATAGCACAAAGTTTGTTGATTTTAAGTAATACTGCAGTGAGTCCAATACAATACAAAAGTAGATGTAGCTCATATAACGATTTGCTTTTGAATTCAAGAGATGAATATAGCACACAGTTTGTTGATTTTAAGTAATGCTGCAGTGAGTCCAACACAATACAAAAGTAGATGTAGCTCATATAACAATTTGCCTTTGAATTCAAGGAATGAATATAGCACAAAGTTTGTTGATTTTAAGTAATGATGCAGTGAGTCCAACACAGTACAAATGTAGATGTAGCTCATATAACAATTTGCTTTTGAATTCAAGGGATGAATATAGTACACAGTTTGTTGATTTTAAGTAATGCTGCAGTGAGTCCAACACAATACAAAAGTAGATGTAGCTCATATAACAATTTGCTTTTGAATTCAAGAGATGAATATAGTACACTGTTTGTTGATTTTAAGTAATGCTGCAGTGAGTCCAATACAATACAAAAGTAGATGTAGCTCATATAACAATTTGCTTTTGAATTCAAGAGATGAATATAGTACACAGTTTGTTGATTTTAAGTAATGCTGCGGTGAGTCCAACACAATACAAAAGTAGATGTAGCTCATATAACAATTTGCCTTTGAATTCAAGGGATGAATATAGTACACAGTTTGTTGATTTTAAGTAATGCTGCGGTGAGTCCAACACAATACAAAAGTAGATGTAGCTCATATAACAATTTGCCTTTGAATTCAAGGGATGAATATAGTACACAGTTTGTTGATTTTAAGTAATGCTGCAGTGAGTCCAACACAATACAAAAGTAGATGTAGCTCATATAACAATTTGCCTTTGAATTCAAGGGATGAATATAGTACACAGTTTGTTGATTTTAAGTAATGATGCAGTGAGTCCAACACAGTACAAATGTAGATGTAGCTCATATAACAATTTGCTTTTGAATTCAAGGGATGAATATAGTACACAGTTTGTTGATTTTAAGTAATGCTGCAGTGAGTCCAACACAATACAAAAGTAGATGTAGCTCATATAACAATTTGCTTTTGAATTCAAGAGATGAATATAGTACACTGTTTGTTGATTTTAAGTAATGCTGCAGTGAGTCCAATACAATACAAAAGTAGATGTAGCTCATATAACAATTTGCTTTTGAATTCAAGAGATGAATATAGTACACAGTTTGTTGATTTTAAGTAATGCTGCGGTGAGTCCAACACAATACAAAAGTAGATGTAGCTCATATAACAATTTGCCTTTGAATTCAAGGGATGAATATAGTACACAGTTTGTTGATTTTAAGTAATGCTGCGGTGAGTCCAACACAATACAAAAGTAGATGTAGCTCATATAACAATTTGCCTTTGAATTCAAGGGATGAATATAGTACACAGTTTGTTGATTTTAAGTAATGCTGCAGTGAGTCCAACACAATACAAAAGTAGATGTAGCTCATATAACAATTTGCCTTTGAATTCAAGGGATGAATATAGTACACAGTTTGTTGATTTTAAGTAATGCTGCGGTGAGTCCAACACAATACAAAAGTAGATGTAGCTCATATAACAATTTGCCTTTGAATTCAAGGGATGAATATAGTACACAGTTTGTTGATTTTAAGTAATGCTGCGGTGAGTCCAACACAATACAAAAGTAGATGTAGCTCATATAACAATTTGCTTTTGAATTCAAGGGATGAATATAGTACACAGTTTGTTGATTTTAAGTAATGCTGCAGTGAGTCCAACACAATACAAATGTAGATGTAGCTCATATAACAATTTGCTTTTGAATTCAAGGGATGAATATAGTACACAGTTTGTTGATTTTAAGTAATGCTGCAGTGAGTCCAACACAATACAAAAGTAGATGTAGCTCATATAACAATTTGCCTTTGAATTCAAGGGATGAATATAGTACACAGTTTGTTGATTTTAAGTAATGCTGCAGTGAGTCCAACACAATACAAATGTAGATGTAGCTCATATAACAATTTGCTTTTGAATTCAAGGGATGAATATAGTACACAGTTTGTTGATTTTAAGTAATGCTGCAGTGAGTCCAACACAATACAAAAGTAGATGTAGCTCATATAACAATTTGCTTTTGAATTCAAGGGATGAATATAGTACACAGTTTGTTGATTTTAAGTAATGCTGCAGTGAGTCCAACACAATACAAAAGTAGATGTAGCTCATATAACAATTTGCTTTTGAATTCAAGAGATGAATATAGTACACAGTTTGTTGATTTTAAGTAATGCTGCAGTGAGTCCAACACAATACAAAAGTAGATGTAGCTCATATAACAATTTGCCTTTGAATTCAAGGGATGAATATAGTACACAGTTTGTTGATTTTAAGTAATGCTGGAGTGAGTCCAACACCATACAAAAGTAGATGTAGCTCATATAACAATTTGCTTTTGAATTCAAGGGATGAATATAGTACACAGTTTGTTGATTTTAAGTAATGCTGCAGTGAGTCCAACACAATACAAAAGTAGATGTAGCTCATATAACAATTTGCTTTTGAATTCAAGAGATGAATATAGTACACAGTTTGTTGATTTTAAGTAATGCTGCAGTGAGTCCAACACAATACAAAAGTAGATGTAGCTCATATAACAATTTGCTTTTGAATTCAAGGGATGAATATAGTACACAGTTTGTTGATTTTAAGTAATGCTGCAGTGAGTCCAACACAATACAAAAGTAGATGTAGCTCATATAACAATTTGCTTTTGAATTCAAGAGATGAATATAGTACACAGTTTGTTGATTTTAAGTAATGCTGCAGTGAGTCCAACACAATACAAAAGTAGATGTAGCTCATATAACAATTTGCCTTTGAATTCAAGGGATGAATATAGTACACAGTTTGTTGATTTTAAGTAATGCTGGAGTGAGTCCAACACCATACAAAAGTAGATGTAGCTCATATAACAATTTGCTTTTGAATTCAAGGGATGAATATAGTACACAGTTTGTTGATTTTAAGTAATGCTGCAGTGAGTCCAACACAATACAAAAGTAGATGTAGCTCATATAACAATTTGCCTTTGAATTCAAGGGATGAATATAGTACACAGTTTGTTGATTTTAAGTAATGCTGGAGTGAGTCCAACACCATACAAATGTAGATGTAGCTCATATAACAATTTGCCTTTGAATTCAAGAGATGAATTTAGCACATATTTTGTTGATTTTAAGTAATGCTGGAGTGAGTCCAACACAATACAAATGTAGATGTAGCTCATATAACAAAAAATTGCCTTTAAATTCAAGGGAGGAGCCAATTTTTCAAACAAACCATATTGAAGAGGTTTTTTAACACCTGAAATGCTTTTATCTGGAAATCTTGTAATAAAAAATATCCACTTTTGGTATAGAACTTATAATCAGTCTATACCAAAAAATATGGTAATAATTTGGCCATTCAGAGTATTAATTATCTTTTCAAAAACCTATTTGTAGGAAGTGTCATTCTAACTGTCTCATTCACTAAGTTTCTGTGAACATGGCATCTCTCCCATTTCGTTTAACTATTCCATTTTTTTGCCACTCTTGAACAAAACTGTCACTTAATATTGTGATATCAACTACAAAAAGTATGGATTTTCTTTTTACAGTATCATACATCAAATATTTTTGTCTATAAAATATTAAATCAAATATCAGCCTTTGGAAGTATAAAAGAAAACACTCCAAGTAAAAATTAAAGTCTAAACTCATGAGTCTGATAACTTGCTGCACAATCTTGTTTTCACCACCCTACTCCTCACTATCTTCCTCGATTGACTTAAAAATTCTCAACAGTTTCTGGTTGACAATTAAAAATAATATCAATAATCTCACTTCTTTAATTCCACCTGGTACTAGACACTGTTGGGAGATGACTTTTGCCTTTTATTTGAAAACTTTGTGAAAAATGAAGAAAACCCTGACACCAATTGAAAAAATAATTTCCATTCTATAATACAGTGACCAACTGATTTCTCTAAACATATTTAATTCTATTTTATGTCATTTTCTATAATGTTACCACAGAACACCATGTTCCTGAGCAAAAGGCTCATGTTAAATTTCATTTTAATATAAAATTTCCTATTTCCATATCTACTTTTACATAGGATATATAACAATTTTAAGATTAAGTAATATGAATAAGTTAGAATTAAAAGAAAAACAAATACAACGCAATAAAGAGATGAATAACACTATAAATATAACAATGTTCTTTATTTAAACAAGGTATCTAATTAGTAATTAAATAAAGTAATATTGAAAATGACGCATCATTATAATGTTCAAATGTTTAAGTATCATAAACCAATAAAAATTTATGTTTATTTAAAATAACTTCAATTTTTCATTTACCGAAACAAGGGAGGTTCTGTTTTAAACTAAATCATTTATTACCATTTCCTAACGTTACAACAGAAAACATTTACTATAATGAACTAATTTTAAAATTTTTACAATTTATAAATTAAGTTATTAAAATAATTGGATTTCATTATGGGATTTGTACTAACCCAAAATCAATTATGTCTGAAAAAACTATAAATTTCATTCTGAAATGGTGATAAAAAATTTAGATCTAGCTTTGTAAGATAAAGAATAATACATAACTGTACCAAAAATCTAACTAATACTTTTTGAGAATGTCATTTGACAATTTTCTTATGAAATTTTGATCATTATAGTCCTTAAAATATTTTTGTAAACTTACAAAATAGTCAAAGCTAAAATATTTTGCTACAAGCAATATTTTAGTTTATTGTCATACTCAGTAACCATCTTTTATCATTACCTTAATTATTTTTGAAAATGTTTAATGTGAGTAGGGAATGTTTAACTCAGGAGCTCAACCTTGTTATAGTTGACCACCCAAATGAAGCAAGAAGAATTAATATGGTTTGTTATTTCTAAAACTGTAGAAAGATGTGGTGTACTTCCTTCACTTAGTACACGCAATAAAATTTTGTAATAATGGCTAAAAATAAAAGTTGGTTGTACAAAAAACATTGACTTGAACTTTTTTAACCAACCTCAAATAACCTAAATTAATAATGGTAATAAATATCCGAAGATGGATACTAGAATGGAGTAGAAACTATAGTATGCGGATAAATTATGGTACTGGATCACAGAATGATGATCAGATATTGATTATCATTACTTAATTATTAAAACTTTTGCTGTTACACTCACCTTGGCGGTGATGCTTCTAATTCATATAACTTTTCATCGATTTCCTTTTGCTGCTCTAATAGCTGATCCCATTCCTGCAGCAATCAAGACATCAATAAATGTACATTTTATTTCAGAATAATTAAAATTAAAAAGAAAATTTCAATGATATAAATGATATTCAACTTACTTTACACGCAATATTGAGATCACGCATTTTAGAGCGCATCACAAACTCTTGAGTGATATCACGAGCAGGTTTGTTCTCTTGTAATTCTTTGTATTGTTTATTAAGGTCGTCTATGTATTCTTTCATCGACAACATCTGTTAAAAAAACATAACACTAAATTATTATAAATCACAAATATACACAGCTTAGTAATAAACCTATAAAAAGTTGACCACACCACCAATTTTATTATTATAGTCCCCATTAAAAAAAAATTTTTTTTTTAAATACCCTATAAAAACTTTTGTTTGGTTTTCAAATCATTTACTGAAAATTTCTTGGAAACGTTATCTAAAAGGGCATAACTGGTACATTAATCTCTGGTACGTAATCTCCAGAGAGATATAAGCAAGGCTCCTAAATAATTAATTTGTTGAAAATTATTTTATTTTGGACAGTGTGATATGTTGGACAAATATATCATCAACCATTTAAAAACATTTTAATTCATAAATGTGTTCCAAACAGTGCAAAATAGACAGAGGTCAACAGTCTACAAATAAAAATTACACAAAATATTCATAAATACAGTAAACACTCTCTGATCCGGATCTCTGATATCCGGAAACTCCGATATCTGGCCGTTGTATGCCATCGTATAAAAAATAATAAAAATACAATTTTCTATACAAAAATAATATTTTTGGGCTGAATAGTAGTGAACGATGTTTTTGAGCTGGGCACTGGGCAGTAGTGTGGTTCTGATTCTAAGAAACGTTCCCGGTTGTGACAAAATAAACAGTGATGGTGTGAATGAGTGGATGAAGGAAGATGAGTTTACTGACAGTGAAATGATTGACTTGATGAACACAGAGCCAGCACCTGTCGAAGATGAACAACAAAAACAAATCATGACTCATTGCGAAGCTTTTCAAGCACTTGAACAGCTGATAGACTACGTGGAAGAACAAGAAGAATCCTCACCGGCAGATCTCCTTCTTTTTCGTAGATGGAGAGATGTTACATCTAAGAAGCGTGTTCTTCAAAGAGCCAAGCAAGCTACCATTACATCTTTTTTTAAATAAAAACTGACGTGAGTACAAATTACTGTACTGTAATGAAAACTAACATTTATCATACGTTCATCAAAATGTCACGTGTACAATCCTGTACGTATTTATTGTACTGTTTTATTTTCTAATCTTTATTTTTCGTTTGATATTTTTAGTGAACATTGTAGACCTAATGAATTGTTGTTTGTGTACTTTATGCTGAGCCTCATTCAGCTTAAAATAAATAGAATTTTAAACATAGCTATTGTAATATTTATTTAGTTAACCTACCTTATGTTGTTTTTGGTACTTTTGTTACCGGTTACCGTACCGGCAAACTACGACAAATTACATAATAGTACAGTTAAAACGTAACGTCTATATATTACAGTAATTTGAAAAACCATAGTTAATTTTTAGAATACTGTGGTAAAGCTACAATTTATCGTAAGCGCAACGCGTTTTAGCGCTAAAAACGTAAATTTGCTATGTTTTGTTGACGTTTAAAACCACTTTAAATATATATAAATAGCCACCCCGAGATCCGGATTTTTCGATATCCGGATTTTTCGATATCCGGATCGGCCGGCGCCACATTAATCCGGATTAGAGAGTTTTTACTGTATCATGAAAAATATTAACTCTAAAGTAAAATGTTGCCGAAAACAGTTAACCACACAATTTATGGCCTTAGATTAGTCACACATATATGTCATAAAACATTATAAAAGGACCCTACAAAAGTCCAATATCATAACTTGAAACTTCTGTGTTTCACATGTTTAAAATGTATAACCTTTAAGATAATGTACTTATAAATTTATCACTTTATGTATGAAACCCTTGTTAATATATAATTTATAGAGTTGTGTGAATATACTACTTAAAAGTAAATTTGGCCAGATGGTGACAAGTTGATTAGTCACATAAGTTGGAAATTCAGGTTAAATTAATGGACTAGGCAGTAGACACCACATATATACAAAATCAGATACCAGAGAACCAATGAAATATCCAGGATGGAATAGTAAATTGACATCAAAGAAACGAAAAAGAAAAAAATGCGGTCAATCACTGAAACATAGAAGAGATAGGAATGTTGTAGTGTAAGAGGGAAAAATTAATTATGATGTGAAGTGAACTGAATTTGGAATATTCTGAACATTTGGTAAATTTAAGTTCTAATTTTAAGATGTCGGTTGTCCCAAAGGTTAGATTTTGTTAAATTATATATACTGATTTGAATTGTGCAATTTCCGTTTTTATTTATTTATTTTTTTTTTTTTTAATGTGGATTTATGTATAGTGGTATTTTTAAAAGAGAGAATTGTGTGAGGTTTTTTCTATTTAAAAGGGTTATTATCATTGAAGTATTTATGCACTAATTAAGATGTAAAATGTTTAGTTAGAGTATCATGAAAAGAGTTACAGCAAGTATTAAGTAATGAGTTTTCACTCTAAAGATCCAATAAATTTAATCTAACAACACAAAGTCTTATGTTAAAGCTAATCAAAACTTTTAATCATTTCACCCCTCCCTAAATGATATAAAAAATCAAAACAAGTTGCTATTTAAATGGTTGGCAAAGTTTAGTAAAAAACTGTTTGACACAAATAAAGTATGCACACACACAGATGAACGCACACACACACACAGGCAGGCAGGCAGATAGACAGAGAAGCAGGATAGACACATACAGAAAAGTAATTCCAATAGGCACTTTGAACTTTCATATACCAAAACTACTTAACACAGTATTTGCTTGAAAATAGACTTGTTGGAGAGGGAACTGTAAACTGTATTGAGAGAAAAGGAACAAAAAAATTGTAAAAAAAAAGTTATTATGTAAAAAAGATATATGAAACATAGCAAAAATAGCTAATCATTACACTTTCAACCACTAAATGAGAAGAAATATATAGCAATCATTTCTGAAAATTCCACTCCCATTATTCCCAACACTGGTGGTAGTCCATACACTTAAGGTATTGAAGTATGTAAAGTACTCATGTAATTGAATTATCTCTATCTGAAAATGTTAGGATCCTCAAATCGTATTTGGGTTGTCAGCATTAGTACACATGCATGATCGCAACTTGGGTTGGTTATGTCAGATATCTTTAATCATAAGCACTAAATACAGAAGAGGGTAGAGAAGATGTCTGGACTACCTCCACAAAATGAAGCTGAATAAGTTTCTTCACTTTCCTCGCCTTTTTCAAAAACGAAAGTCTGTAATAATGTTTCTAACAGCTTTTCACAAACAAACAAAATTAACTAGGCATTGGATCATTGATACAGATATAATATTTATAATAACCTAATTTTATATAATTTTTCTATGTACAGTAGAAGTCCGATAATCCGGCACGTTCGGGTTCGGCTCGGTGCCGGACTACCGAAAATTCCGGTCTATCGGGCGGTGCCCCTTCTTTTTAGTGTAGGCTTTGCCGTAAAACAAATGTACTCTGTTTTTTTAACTACAGTACATACATACATAAATCGTAATTATAAGAACAATTAGGTTAATAATTAAACTACAAATACAGTATGCAAATACAACTAAGTTTATTTTACATTTCATATAATGTACATGTACACGTACTGTAAAACATATTCCACTTAGATTTAAAAAAGTCTGATTGAGAGTCAGTGTTACGTGTTTTCGTTTCTCTCCTTTTGACTCGAAGGCTTAGGTTTTGAAAACATGGTCAATGTACAGTTAGAACGAAACTCACTTTGTTTATAAACAGTTTCAAAAGTTACGTACGTCACTACAGATGTACTGTAGTATTACAGTAGAGAGTACTGAGACACAGTTTACTGCGATGTGAAAGGACACAAAACAACAACGCACAAAAAAATGGCGAAGACGCTTTGTGATTGATTAACTGTGCTGCACTGCACCTGTATTTGTTGTGACAGCTGAGACTAGCCGGCCGCTAATTGTTTCCGAACAATACCCGAGCGCTTCCGGATGATCCCGAACTACCCCGAAAACTTCCGAATAGCTCTCGATCGTTTTTATTTGCTTTAAAGACACACTTTTGGAGAAAACCAAATTTCCAGAGCGATGCCGGACTATCGGGCATTCCGGACTGTTGGATGCCGGACTAATGGACTTCTACTGTAATACTAATATTTGGATTAATTGAAATAGATAAACATTTTTGTATCATGTACAACATTTAAATTCCCAAGACCGAAAATAATAGTTTATTATCAGGAAAATAAAACATTATTATTTTTCAATATTATCTTTTTAAAAAATGATATTGCAAATTTCTTATTTTACTTGTATTGAATGTTTACTGGCACTTGATCACTCACCATTACCAGAAACCATAAACAGAAATAGCAGGTAAACTACAATTAACTTAATAGCAAGGTCTCAGTAAGATTAATTTCCCCAAAAAGTGCGAGATGATAGGAAAATTTCTTTAACCCTTCGCACGCTGAATAAAATTTGCCTTATTTCATCTCAACGCTGAAATAACTTTAAAAATCTTTTTTTTTTTTTTTTTCAAAGTTAATTTTTGTTTTCGTTTTGTATGTGAAAGGTTAATTTTTAAAAAATGTCATCATTGGTTTTCGGCTGCATTTAACATTTTTTATGACATATTGTACAACAAAATAGTAAAAAATTGCAAAAAAAATTTTAGTTTTATTAATTTTTGTAAATTGGAACAGTTATATTGTGAAATAATATATAAAAAATAGAAGGTAATGTTAAGAAAAAACAAAAAACAATCCTTCTTCAAAACAATGCTCAAATGCAAACACAGAGGTCGCCGCCTATCAGACTAATGAGACTGCGAGTATAGACGTTATCCGCTCTGTAGAAGCTATAGAATGCGTGCGCCGCCGGGCAATTCCAGACAAAATAGCGTCCCCCTCCACTGCCTTGACGCGTAGAACTTTCAACAAAACGTTTTTCTATTCCTGAATAGACAGCGGACATGCCTCTGCATTCTACCGGAACTTTGCTGAACTAATTAACTAACCATAGGCTAAAATATATTATTGCGACTTTAATCGTCATCCGCGTTATCTACCATTGCGGCTATACTCGTTTGCCGCGTGGGAAGGGTTAAATGTTACAATAGTAATGAAACTAATTCGTAACATACATACATTTGGTAACTCTACTACATTAGTGTTTATTTCAATTGTTTTTTTTAACTAAAAAATAATAATAATAATTCAAAATGCATTATCAAGTGTTTGAAAAACTCAGAGATGATGAAATTATAATTTTTTTAAATATAAAAAGTAATAAAGTATGCATTTTTTAAGACGATGAGTGTCATTTTGGAATTTGTGTATGGAATTTACTGGTAAACAAACGTAACCAAGATATTTAAATGATATACATATACATGTGCAATTTTAAATTAGTGTTGTTTTTAAGTTTTAAGGTTATTAGAATCAAATTTATATAGGTTGTCTTATTTTCTGTCATGAGGGATATTATAAAACTAAAATTTAAGCAATTTATTTTATTAAATGGCCCAGAAGAAATTCAAATAAATTTATTACATCGATCTAAATAAAAAAATTACAACAGAAAAATTGAAAGATTTATTACTATACTTGAAAATATCACAACCAATATTTTATAACTAATTTATGAAATGGTGGATAGATAGATTTTAGGATTGAAAGGAAGTTTTTAAAGTACTACAAAGAGTATCTAATTCAATGCAATTTCAAGTTTGCTAATTAATTCATTTATTGATTAGAGTAGTTTGTCATTAGTTGAGTTATGGAACTAAAACTTGGTCATAAAAGTTTCAACACTTTAATGCTAAATACGGAATATCTGAATAGATGATTTAATTGGTTGAGAGAAAAAGTTTGAAAATTAAAAGCACACCACTCAAAAGTATTTATAATGATTTCAACATCACTAATTAAGTGATTGCATTGATTACAAGGGTATTGGAGAGAAGCAATTCAATATAGTTGAATGATTTATTAATGAGTTTTAAATGGAATTTAATTTATTATACAATTTTCAAACTACCATTAACAAGGGAATTACTCACTCATCAAAATCTGGTGAGTACATAGGAAATATAACAGAACTGAATAAAAACATCTGAACATACAAAAATTTACTAGGAGTATGCTCTGAGAGGATATAGTGGCTGAAAAGATCTACGAGTATAAGACATTTTTAGGACAGAGTAATGGTACAAATAAAATAGTTGTGCTTGAGCAGATTTTTTTCTCTTCCTGATTCAAAATAGCTTGAAGTTTTTGAGAATGTATAAAATCTTCATTATTTACTCATTTTTCAAGTAACAAAATTATTGAATAGCGGCAAAAAAAAATCTATTTTTTATTTATATGTTTGTCTCAACAGATTTTGATTAAATAATTTGCCATATGTTTGATTTAGCTATTTAGGATACTGAACTGAAATTGCCTCTAGTCTTTGATACAGGACTTAAACAAGTCTTTGCTACGTATCTTAAAAACAAAATGGTCGTCAAAAAATCACCTATTTTGTTTCCAATCAATAAACTTATTTCTATATCTTTTTAGATTGGTGTTTTCTAATACAATATATACTACTTTTCTAATGTAGAACTTATAACTACCCATGTATATTTATTTATACATATATATTCAAAATCATTAGATTTTATGTCTCTTATTCGATTTTAATTTAATTTAATTTATATATTTAAAAAATCAAGTTTTTGATATAAGATAAGACTTCTCTTTTAAAATAACAAAAAGAAAAAAGAACATGGTAGCCAAGTTTCAACTTTTTTATTTCTGAACAATTTTTTTCCAAAGTCATATACTATATGATATGATGAGATTTCGAACTTACTATATTTCGAGTTCCTATATAATAAATACCCCTGTTGCGCTCTCCTTTTCTAATTCCCCTGACTACTTTAAAAAGGAAGATGTGGAATAATTAAAATCAAATTATTTTTCTCAAGAGTCTGTTTTCTCTGCTTCCTATTATTGTGGGCAGCCTACGAAGTAATCTTCTATTTTCTTCCCTACTTGAACTTTCTTTTACGCTTGTTTTGATTAGTCTTTCTTGGTGTTAACCAATATTTTTGGTATCATATCGACCATACTTGTTTTCTTGTACCTTGAACAAGCCTCGCCAGATATGATTTCTAGGACTCTAAAGACTGGCAACTTTAGATATTTCATTGTTGAACCTGACTAGTCTTTATCCCGCACTGGATACAACACACTCCTGCAAGTATGCTGGATACCACACACTCCTGCAAGTATGCTGGATACCACACACTCCTGCAAGTATGCTGGATACCAGACACTCCTGCAAGTAAGCTGGATACCACACACTCCTGCAAGTATGCTGGATACCACACACTCCTGCAAGTATGCTGGATACCACACACTCCTGCAAGTATGCTGGATGCCAGACACTCCTGCAAGTAAGCTGGATACCACACACTCCTGCAAGTATGCTGGATACCACACACTCCTGCAAGTATGCTGGATACCACACACTCCTGCAAGTATGCTGGATACCAGACACTCCTGCAAGTAAGCTGGATACCACACACTCCTGCAAGTATACTGGATACCAGACACTCCTGCAAGTAAGCTGGATACCACACACTCCTGCAAGTATGCTGGATACCACACACTCCTGCAAGTATGCTGGATACCAGACACTCCTGCAAGTAAGCTGGATACCAGACACTCCTGCAAGTATGCTGGATACCACACACTCCTGCAAGTATGCTGGATACCACACACTCCTGCAAGTATGCTGGATACCAGACACTCCTGCAAGTAAGCTGGATACCACACACTCCTGCAAGTATGCTGGATACCACACACTCCTGCAAGTATGCTGGATACCACACACTCCTCCAAGTATGCTGGATACCACACACTTCTCCAAGTATGCTGGATACCACACACTCCTGCAAGTATGCTGGATACCACACACTCCTCCAAGTATGCTGGATACCACACACTCCTCCAAGTAAGCTGGATACCAAACACTCCTCCAAGTATGCTGGATACCACACACTTCTCCAAGTAAGCTGGATACCAAACACTTCTCCAAGTATGCTGGATACCACACACTTCTCCAAGTATGCTGGATACCACACACTTCTCCAAGTATGCTGGATACCACACACTTCTCCAAGTATGCTGGATACCACACACTCCTGCAAGTGAGCTGGATACCACACACTTCTCTAAGTAAGTTGGATACCAAACACTTCTCCAAGTATGCTGGATACCACACACTCCTGCAAGTAAGCTGGATACCACACACTTCTCCAAGTAAGCTGGATACCACACACTTCTCCAAGTAAGCTGGATACCAAACACTTCTCCAAGTATGCTGGATACCACACACTTCTTCAAGTATGCTGGATATCACACACTCCTGCAAGTATGCTGGATACCACACACTTCTCCAAGTAAGCTGGATACCAAACACTTCTCCAAGTGTGGTGGATATTTCTAATTCCTGATTATACCATGGATTTAAACAAATAATTCCTGTTTTATACATCTACCTCTTTGTGAATTTGCTTAGCCTTTCACATTCAGGAGTATTTAATACCTTTTAAAAGCTCTCTTAAGCTATTCATTTTTAGTTGGACATATATGCTTTCTTCAAAATTGTAAACACTTGATGCCTTTTCTTCCTTCCTGACATGTTTAGACCTTTCATCTCTTCACTGCCCTGCCTTGATGTTCCTTCAACTTTGATGGGGATTCATCTTCAGATGAGGTCATAGTGAGTCCATTACTTACTAAGTTATTGAACCTTATGAATCCTATATTTTTTACTTGTTTAGTTGGAGGTATAGTGATCAGATTTCTTGTTTGTTTTGCTCTCAGTTTTGTCCTAAGTCCTACCATCCATGTGTTGGTTCAGTTTTTCTTCACCAAGTGATACTGACCCCGATTCCTAGGCTCGTGGAGGGGGGGAGAGCTATAGAGTTACATATATATTTTTTAAATAAAATTGGAATAAAAATTTCATTTACTTTAAAAGTTTCCTGAGGAGAAAAACAACTTCTGTATTTAAACTGTGCTGCTTTAATCTTACCGGCTCACCACTTTTAGTTCCAATCTTGATTGCATGAAGGTGCCACAAACTGATTCAAGACAACTTATTAAATTCCTACAAATTGTCTTGATGTTACCTACAAATTTTCAGTCACTCTGAATATTTTAGAAATTCTACTGGAAATCTGCTGAAAAACACATGTAGACTTAAAAATCGTCAAGGTACTTCCTTTTAAATTAAATCAGACCATGTTTAGTAAGTTGAGTACAATACAGTAGTCATTTTGTGCCATCATCCATTGTCACTTACGTTTTTGTTTAGTAAAATGAGAATTTCTTACCAAACTATAAAAAAAAAATGAGAATTTAACTAATTTCTTACTCCTCCGTGACTTGAGTTTTCCTTATAATAAAAATTAAAAATCATGTAGTGCTTGTAAAGAACGACTTGTTACAAAATTAAAAGATCATATTGAGTAGTGATGGTTTGTTAATATTCTATGTAAAAATTTTCTCAATTATACTGTAAAAAAAAGTGAAAAAAAAATTGTCATTCTCACTTACCTCACAGTTTTGAGGTTACCAGTAAAGTTTTCAATTTTTACTAATTTTCTTTAATCCTACTATATCAAAAGATTGGGCTCTAAAACTTACTTACTTCTTACTTCTTACTACGTGCGTCCAGCCTCGGCGCCGATTTCACGATGTATTAGGGCTCTAAAACAATTTTTCGAAAAAACTGTTTACCTTAAATATTCTATTTTGTTTTATCTGCCAATTTCAATTTGTTTTAAAATTATATATCATCTCAAAATCTGTAATACTGTAGCCTAAATTGGCTGCCTCTTCCTTAACCTGTTCTTGGCACATTTAAAGTTAATCTGTTTAAATTCTACTTTTCATTTTTTTTTTAAATAAGAAAACTTTAGCTTCTTAAATTTTAAAATTAATTCTTGATTTCATTTGTTAGTATATAATTCAAATATACTAACATATATAATTAAAATTAGTATAAAAGTAAAAATTCTGTTTACTCATGAAATTTAACAAAATGTATTAAGTTTAACTTTGTATATAAGTGACCATTTTCATTTTTCTAGATAGTTTTACATGTCCAAGCAAGGAGGCAGTATGATTACTTGTCACAGTATCATTTCCTTAGTTGCCAACAGTAGATCCAACAATTAATGACAAGTAGTTTCTTAAATGTCTAGTTAATAACGCTTTGTAAACTATATAATCTCTGTTTTTTCTAGTTTAAATATATATATATATATATATATATAAAGAAACTATATAAACTGTATTGGAAAGAACTGCTAGCAAACTTTGGGCTTTTGTCCCTGAAAGAGGCTGCTTATTCTAAATTTATATTATTCTATGAAATGGTACCACCGATGTTGTTAAACATTTATTTTTCTTTAAATAGTTGGCCAACCATAAATTAAAAATTAGTTTTTTTTTTTTAATTTAAATAAAAGTTGTAATTACATTTTTTTTTCTTTAAAAAATATTCTGCAGAATAGAATAACAAAATTATAAATTTCAAATATTCATACAGATATACAGTATACATGTTTTTGTAATTAAATATTTCTATGCATGTTACTATTGGTGTCAGTATATTTTATCAATTACCTTTTTGGAAACGGGAGTTGTTATGGGAGAGTGAAAATGGAGTAAGGTAAGCCAAAATAAATTTTTAGAGTTTGTTAATGATATAAACATTTGTTTATTTTATTATTTTTTTAATATAGGCTTTTTACCCTCTTGTATTTAGAGTTTTTTTAAGGGTTTCAAGTGCATTGTCCAACTGAATGCTACTGGGCAACACACCTGCTGTAGTAATTGAGTATAATGACAACAAATTCAATGTTGATCTTGTTTAACAATATTGTACATCTTGTTTGATCATCGATCGGTAAAGGGGTGGCGGAAACTTGTATTGTGTTTACTAGTCACATAACAAATGCTGTTATTTTGTATAATAAAGTAAATAAAAGACAGAATTCCACAAATACATTTTTAGGTAAGAACTTTGCAATTTGATGGTTTTAGAAAATGACAAAATTCTGGTGAAAAGATACCAACAAATTTCCAGGCTGATAGAAGAACATTTTCTGCAAAAGAATTCCGAACTCAGAGAACATACACCACAGACAAAGAAACTATTTTGCGTGTTCCAAGAAGGTGATCCCAAACAGGAGCATCTTGTAGAAAATTAACTGTGTAGTAATGTAGGCCTATATCCTGGAGATTGTTTCAATTCTTACCATACCCGAAAGAACTTCCATACATAGTATTTTATGATTTTTATTTCTTGTTCTGATTTATTACATTATTTTTATTTTTAAACAAATCTATATTGATTTTTTTTCCATTGTTAAAAAAGTGTTAATAACAAATTAATGATATAAAAAATATATATACATAATTAAATTTTTTTGCTTCAAAAATCAATATTCTATATTTTCACCAATTTTGTAGACATTTGCAAAATATAATTTAAACTATATTATTGATAAAATTGTAATAAATAAACATATTCTATTAAAGAAAAAAAAATTATAGCGTTTAACTTTTCTATGTATTTTGTACCAAGTTACAGAATATTGGTAAATTAAGCTGAATTGCTCTGTAGCCTATAATAGCCAATACAACTATAGCCTTTACAGCCTATAGCAACTTAAGTATTAAAACAAAACTAAATATTATTGTTTTTACTTATTGTTGTTTTTCTTTGCACCATGGTTGCTTGCGAGTAAGAATATTGAAACACACTTCAGACACAAAGTTATCGAATGAAAGAAGATTTTCTCTGTTATTTTCTGATACTGTTTATATGAATTCATCATTATCAAATCTACACAGAATCACCTATGTTATAATGGAACTTTGAGGTTTTTATTTACCTATTGTTTGACAATTTACTAGCACATAACTATTCTAGCACATACTTAGTACGATTTAAGCTTTCAACAAAGAGTTGTTACTTACTCTATTCTGATTGGACTTCAAACGATCTTGTAGAGCAATTACAGCCTTCCAATGTAAGACTTGTCTTTCTTTCACATTTTTCTCTTGTAATCTAATGTAACACAAAAATTAATTTGATATACTTTATGTTTAAATTATTCTATTTAACTGTGCATATACAATAAGTTATTCCTTAATCTAAAATTGTTTTAACATATATTAAAATTCTATACTTTGTCCTCCCTAGTTGTTTTATTTCAGAGCACCTCTATAGACATTTGTTCAAAAGGAACAATTTTAACACAAAATTATCTAATAATATTTTAAGTAACAGATATAGCATTTGATTTCATTATTCCTTAACATTATTCATTATTTTAATATTTTATAATAACAAATCATATAATTAATCCACCCTCTTTATCAAAGCTATATTGTGTACGAGTAGAAAATGTTTAACCTTATTCCAACCAATGAATACAAAAATAATAAGAACAGATTTCTGTTAAAAATTCTGTATTACATTTCATACTTGGGGCATCACCAAAATTTAAGTGATGAACATTAATATACATAATCCTGTAATAGAATTCTGAGCCTTCGAGTGCAATTGAGAATGACAATAATTAAAAAAATGATCTGTCCAAACAACACAATTACTCTTTTAAAGTTAAAAATCCAAGGTGATGATTGTATGTATCCCTTGGCATAGCCAAATCATAACAGGCTTTTAATCAAACAAACAGCTGTCCATTATTACAAATTTCAAAATAATTGTTTTCAACGGTGAAGGGTGTTACATATTCTCCCATAAACATAAGTCTAGTGTACTAAAAGATGTTAAGGAAAACTTCTTTTTTTTTTATGGAAAAAATGAGGTAGGCCTACCATAAAATAAATTAAAACAACAATTTTTTTATTATAAACTAAAATATTTTAATTGAAACTTGTCGACCATGGTTTCGCTAATTAAAGCATTGTCAAGGACTTATACAAGAATGAAACAAAAAGTTTTAATTTACAGTATAACTTCGATTAACTGTCACTGTCGGGACCGGGACGGTGACGGATAATAGAATAGACGGATAACAGAAAATCGTCTTTAAAATGACCAAAGTGATACATTTTATGTAGTAAATTCATAAAAAACCATATTTTAAGGTGGATAAAGGAATAAAAATACAAATTAAAACATTTACAATGAATAATAAAGACGTTTGTATTGCACCAAAAATAATACAGTACAGTATGTAACGAAAAAATATATATATTCACACTTTGTTACAAATTGGCCTAAGCCTTAAAAAAGTCAGTCATCTTCTACGCAAAGTCAGACGAACACGAACGCTACGAGTTAAACACTACAACAGCTACTGCCACACTGATGACTGATGGCGTGGCGAGAGTAGAGGTGTGGTGACAGCGGTGGGAGGGGGCTGGGTTCAGTAACCGGTTGACTACGCCTCCAGTACAGTTACTACCGGGCGGCAATAGACATGTGCAGTCGCTTTGCGGCACAGTATTTAAAATCACTATTTTTAATTTTACCCCTGACGGTTAACAG